>CAXAMN010011001.1:386482-503306 GCA_963970005.1 Durusdinium trenchii | reverse complement strand
AGGCAGAAAGTGGTCTTGCCAGAGATTCCCGCGGCATTGAACATTTCCGGGCTCAAGACACAGAATGCTCTGGCACGCTGTGTAACACATTGTTGCACCACCACATAGCTTCCCTTTGCATTGATTGGTTTCTGAATGACAACAACTGAGCATAAATGCAAATAGAGCTTGCCTACAAAGGTCCATTTGGAAGTCTTGCATTCTGTACACCTGTCAACTACGCCGATTGTAGTGCTTGACCACCTAAACCAGCAATGGGCACAGGCAGAAAGTGGTCTTGCCAGAGATTCCCGCGGCATTGAACATTTTCTGGGCTCAAGACGCAGAATGCTCTGGCACACTGCGTGGTGTGTTGCAGCAGCTTCGACAGAAGCTTCTGTACAGTGTATATCACGTCACTGAAAGTATAACAATCCTTGCAAGACGTCACTTATGAGGTCTCAAGCCGTCCACGTGCCCCGACCGTCCGACGGAAGTGCCCAACTGCCGTCGGGATCCTGAGTCGGGCCGCACCTCCAGCTGCTCCGCATCCATTCCCACCTGAAGCGTTGGAACCGTCGAGTCCGA
The DNA here is from genome assembly GCA_963970005.1 of Durusdinium trenchii. NCBI lineage: Eukaryota > Dinophyceae > Suessiales > Symbiodiniaceae > Durusdinium > Durusdinium trenchii. The sequence goes on along the minus strand of CAXAMN010011001.1, from coordinate 502,739 downwards.
CAGTCCGACAGTCCGTTGCATATGGAGTAGGAACTGATTTAAGATGGTTTTTGTGAGCAGATCAACCGTCCGACAGTCCGGCAGGTCAAAATGATCGAAAATGGGCTTAGATCTGCTCGACCGTCCTGCGACCATCAACAAAAGTCCCCATGTGGCGTACGGCAAGAGCAGCATGGCAACACAGCACACCCCAGCGAACGCCTCCCAAGCCGGTCAGCCCAGCCCAGCCCGGTGACCGCCTTTGCGAAAACCAAGATCTGCTTCCATGATGGATCTTGGTCCAAAGACCCTCGGGAGCCTAACAGTTTTTGCCAAGATTTAGAAATGAAAACGTTATTATAAGCACGAGCATTCCACCACTCGCTGACCCGGAGCTGGCATCAATTTCATCCAGACATATGACATATGCAAACCAATTTCTGTGGTTTTCTGGATGATCTGGTGACTCAGACGTGTGGCAAAACCTTCAAGCTGCGGGAGTTTGGGCAGGACCCTTGCCATTTTCCAAATTTGCAACCATCTCCAAGCAGTAGTATGCTTATGGTGTCTCAAAAAAGGATCTAATCTATATATATAGTTAAACTGTAACTTGGTCGCTTCCTCCCACTCTCTTCAGCCCTTCCATATCCTCCATCAGTTTTCCATACTCTGGATGATGAAACTCCTTTTCACCACAGAACGACGGTTGTGATTGCTGAGGACCGACAGACACCGGCAGATGACTTCGTTGAGGACCCAACGAGTCAGCCCACTGTGCATGCACAGAAGATCACAGAATACCAAGGGGTGTGTGACATGTCAACTCTCAACATCTCTCAACCAAGCATTTACTGATGCTGCTCATGCCTTTGAGGTTTCAGTGAGGTGTACATACTTTTCAGCCATAGGGTCATAACTCACAACCAATTTAATCACCCAATGCCACTTCCCCCTCCACTCACCAGCCAGCAAAACGTGTTGCACCCGTCCAGCATCACAGTCCAGGCGCATGCACCACGCCCTTCAAAATGCCGATGGTCGCCGGCACCACGCCCTTTCCCCGGAGCACCGCCTGACAGGAACCGATTTCGGAGCAAATCCTGAGATTTGGGGAGAAAACCATGGGGGAAAACCAGGAGCAACCACTTCGTGCGGAAACAAATTGATTGCTTACCCTGAGAACTTGAACTTCCTGGAAATCCTGATAGCTTTGATGTCACGTTCTTCACTGTTCGGCCGCTCATCGCGTACACCTGCAAAAAATTAAACGTCTTTTTCAGCATAGTGATGCCTTTCACTTGGGGGTTCCTAACATGTTCATGTGCGGAAACCCGACCTCGGAAACCGGTTCTGAGATCTTTTGTCATCAACTCTTCAGTGTTTAGTATAGGTCCATCTCCCGAGAATATCCGAGAATGTCATTTGCCGAGAGCGGCAACAACTTCAGTGGCAAGTTTGCCCTGGTGAAACGTGAGTGGCGCGTTTCGATACACCTCCACTTCTTGTGCGGTCTTCAAGTTCTGTGGGTAGGGCCTGGGCGTGCTATGGCTTGCGTTCAAGGATACGGATACACGGTACACGTTTCCACACATCCACTAAGCCAGAGTTTTGGCGAGGATGTTAAATGTTGAGGCTTGCGGGATTATTCACCAAAGCACAGCGGTCGGCGGTCGGCCTTCTTTTTTTTGGAAAAAGATGGGATGTATCCTGTGAATCTTCAGAGATGAACATGAAGCACAATGAGGTTCCTCAAGCACTTGTTTCAGATATGCAAATCCAGTGTGCAAACACCTCCACCTATCTTCTCCAAGCCCTTCTTAGCCTTGTTTGAAGCTGAATAGACCCTCAATAAATCGGACAAAAGAGGCTCTTCTTCAAACATCAGTGGTCAAAGCCAACCAAAAGGCTTTCCTCTTCACTTCCCCCCCCAAAACAGAAGTGACAAGAAGATGAAGGGCAGTTCGGCCAGGCCGGAATCATATACAAACCTTTGGGTCGTCCGGTCAGATCGTCCAACTCTCGTCCCTGGGCCACCCACATTCCATGTGAGATGATCGTCGACTCCAGCGCCTGAGACGTCACCCGACTCCATCGACCACGCCGAGACGGACCGGACGACGGAGCCCCGTTCGTGGCGATGCCCGAAATGCTCCGTTCGGTTCGCGTCCGATCGCTCCTAGTGAAAGATCTACCTGGAGCAGCCGGTCTTTTAGGGTCGGAGATCCCAGATGGTAGTGTATAGGGTGGGTAGTCAGGACTCTCAGATGGTCCTGGTAGTGGAATCGTCGGAAGGAGCAGGTGGTGGCAAACCCTTCAGGAAAGAAAAATTAGGAACTGGATGAAGATTCACGGAATATGATAGAGTGCCAGTGGTGAGAAACAAAGCGAAGACTCGGAGAGCAACAGTTGGAGAATCCATATACAAGCAAAACCATCGGAGATACCTCCATGCGGATGATGGGGATCCTCCGTAAACCCCACAAAAAGCTTCCAAGCACACTCACAAGGGCACAAGCCTGAAGCATGTCCGGTCTACATGCACCACGCACATGCGGCTGTGCGCGGTCCGTAAGCCCTTCCCAGTTACTGCGCTGAGCATCCACCACTGGTCGAGCGTTCTTCAGCGCCTGTTCCACCTGGCCCCGATGCTCTGGACGCTAGGGGGCTGGGACGGTCGGGTCAGCAATGGAAAACATGGGGCGGTGATGATGCTTTTCAGATATGTGGGGCTCATGTGTCTTCCAAACACTGCAGACGGCTCAGACGGCTCGCTGGAAGAAGGCCTCGAAACAGCCATTCATAGCCATTTGGTACTTTGGAGGATTGGATTTGTCCAATGGAGATTGGTTGGGGTCGCTGACATGGGGGGCATGTTGATAGCACACCCTTCCATCTTCCCTCGGCAAAGCCGCAAACCGAGAGCACCCATGGTGGTCCCACACCTGAAATCAATATCCAGCCCGGAAAAACCAGAGACAGCCCAGCAAAACCGCGATGCGCCGAAGAGTATTCAAAGCTTTTGCAAAGAGATGTCTTCCTCCAAAAAAAAACTGCGATTTCCCGGATGTCCCTCCCCTTGGCGAGGGTTGTCATGTCCTGTCCATGATACGGAAAACTCTTGCAGGATCCCGTGGAAGGCTACGTTGTTGTAAAGAACCCGATAGCTAGTTGTCACTCTTTCGCTACGGCTCGAGAATCGGGAGGCCTAAAACTAGTTCGCTGGGTCTTTGAGCCAGCATCCATTTGGGATCTTTTTTGGAAGGGCGTCCATGTCTGTACAAACTCCCAGTTTCCCTCGTCTCCTTTGTGGCGGCCTCCGGGGACAGCTTTAGCCAAGCCATGGTGTCGGACCACTCTCGAGTCAAAAGCTGTGGCCCAAGCCCTGAACCCTAGGATTCCAAGCACCATTGTTTTACATGTTTTACTAAGAATTTTAGACTACAAAGACTACAATACCAGTTCAACCATGCGTCTAAATGGCCTTGGAAGGCTCCAGACAATAGAATCGGGCGAAATGAAGTACCGGGGTCGCCCCAGCATCCAGCATTCAAGAAGTTTCAGGTCACCCACCAAGGGATGGTGAGAATTCTCCAGCTGTTGGCTGTTGAACATATATCTTTTTGTGGCATGACAAGCCGGGCAGTAGAGGCCAACATCTGCAACACCTACCCCTTTCAGTTCAGACTATGACCTTGGCATACGAATGTTCGGTTGTTGCGGCCCGTGACAAGTTTGAATTGCTGTGAAAGCTGCGGCAAGCAGAGATACTGATACCCCAGACGCTCCATGTATGCCATATATGATATATGCCTACATTGAGGTGGTTTTAGGGGTCAATGTAGGCATATATGGCAGTCCCATGGAGCGTCCGGGCACTGATACTCTTCACTTTGGAACTCCAAGTCGACGTCTCTCCAGTCGAAAGCCACAGCTCACAGCTAGACTCAGAAGAGGGTTTGTTTTCAGCAACGAAAGGACTCGAAAGACTGGTGATCTCTGCAAAACACTCATCAAATTTCATCAACATCTGCAGGTCACCAGACATCCAGCTGTAAAAATGTCCACTGACCGAAGGAAGGCGGTTACGGTAAGGAATGGAAAGGCAAAACCATGGAGCATCACTTGATCAGTGCATAATTATGTAACATGATGTAACATGTACATGTAGTGCATGCGACATTGGTCGAACTGTCGAGCTGAATCCAAAAGAAGTTCCCACTTTCACGTTCGGAAGTTCCTTCACAGCTATAGGATCCAATTTGCGGTCACTTTGCTCGATCTGCCCGAGCTTCGTGGTCAACGCTCTCTTTCACGGAACGGCCGAGCCTGTGACGGAACGGCAACCGTCGACGACCGAGACTGTGGTCGCATGAATAACGTGCGGAGCACCTGTGACCTTGCGATGGCCTTGGCCCCACTGGTGACACCAAGCTGGTCGTGTGCAAAAGTCCAATGGAGTTTCAAGATGGGCCTATAGAAATCTTTTTCAATACCACATACCCCAACAACCTACAATATGGCCACATGGCCTTAGGTCAAGCCACAGGAAAAAACACATGCACTTGAAACGCTGGAATCATGAACTGGGCAATTGACCCTCAAACAAAAAACATTGGAAAAGGATTGAAAAAATCCCCAACAGCTGAAGAAAGCTGGGAGCCGAGAATAGAAGAAAGCTGGGCCCCAACCAGCTGTAAGATTTGGCCCCTAGAAGAATCGAGAATAGAAGAAAGCTGGGCCCCAACCAGCTGTAAGAATTGGCCCCTAGAAGGTAGAGAGAAGAATTCTTAAAGTGCAGTTTACTTATGGGCGGACTAATGGGTAAATTGCCTCGATTTGAATACACCTCTCGATTGGCCATGGGCGGGCGCATTAACATGTTAGCCCAGGAGCCAGGCATGCCTACTCCTTTAAGGACACAAATGGCTAGGCGCGATCAGCCATGTCAGAGGCAAGAGCAACCAAAAGCCGCAACATAGCACCCGGCAGCAGGCGTGATTGATGGACCTACCACGGCGCCCGCCATCTGGCCGTGGCGTGCAGCCGATACCAGCTGGACATGATACAAATAGGCCGCAAACTAGAGGCATGAAATGCCCCATCAACACTACGAACACCCTTTCCCGGTCTAGGGACGCGCATTTGACGGATTTGTTTCCACGAGGTTGGTGAAAGTTCAAGCTTTTCAAGTTCGCGGAACAGGGGGAGAATTGACTCCCAAATACACATGGGCAAAAAGGGCGAGCTCATCGCCACTCCATCCATCAATGCCAGCAGCTCGACCCTGTTGTTTACGAGCAGCCGCCGCAAGATCACTAGCATCCAAGGGTTCCCAAACAGAGACGTCTGCGGAAGGAAGACATCAACCGATGCTTCCAAGCTTGAATACAAGATTTTTGCTGACTTGCATGATTCTGGGAAGTCAGGTTATTAACAAAAAGGGTCGGCAACTGAAACATCCGGCAACGAGATCACTCGTCGGCACTTGCGATAAGTAAAGTTTGCTGCGGGCGCGCTAAACGCCGCGTGTTGTATACTTATACCCTTTAAGCGAGTCAAAACATTACGGAGCTGGCGTAACTGAAGGTTAGGCAAATGCTTCTCAGGGCGTTTGCGTTGATTTGCTGCGACAACAAGTTGAGGGCTAGATCTCTTGGAACTTTCTCCGTAATTCGCTCCGGAACTTGTTCCGGAACCTGCTCCCAAACCTGCTCAGAATTTGCTCGGGAACCTGCCCCGCAAGTTATGCCGGCTGTGACTCTGCAATTGGGTGACATTGGGAAGGGTGGAGGTCTCTCCTCATGCTGAAGTTCAGAAGAAGATGTGTTCTGAGGAGGTGGCTGGCGAGTGGCTCCGCTCTCCTCTCTCTTGGAACCTGCTCCGCAACTTTGCTCTGGAACTTCCTCCGGAACCTGCTCCGCGACCTGCTGATCTGCTCCGGGGCCTTTACTATGGCTGAAGACCTCTGAGTTTCGCTGTTGGGAAAACCTGAATAGAAGCAGTCTCCGCCGCAAGCACCAGCTGCTCAAGCCCAAGCTAAGCGGCATGCGCTTCTTTTCGCACGCAGAGAAAAACTGCCTTTCCTGCTGAGTGTCAAGAACTCAGCCCGGAAAAAGCAAACAAGAACGAGTGCTGCGATCTCAATCACACTCAACAAGCTCCATCAGACCAGAGATACCAATCAAACCGTCTAGACCTCTTTTGCTCCAACAGGTGCGCCACCAGATCGAGGCTGCTTTGACTGCATTTGTCGCTCCGCCCTCCCCAACCTTTCGCCGGAACCTTCCCCGGCACGTTCTTTCTTCCGAACCCTTGGTCTGGAACCTTCCTCCGAATCCTGCCCCAGAACCCGCTCCGGAACCTGCTCGGAACCAACCTCCTCCGGAACCTGCTCAGAACCTGCTCTGGGCTCCGGCTCCGCAACTTGTTCCGGAACCTGCTCCGAGTTTGCTCCGATCTGCTCCGAAGTCTATACTATGGCTGAAGACCCCAAAAGCCTCGCTGTTGGGGAAAAACCATCGGTACTTCGGCTAACATCACAATTGGTTGATGATCTCCATCTAACAATATATACGATATTATATAATCATAATGTATGACAAGCAAATTGTTCCACATCCTCTGCTGCCCCTTGCATCTCTCATCCATCGCTGGGATCATGCCAGTGCCACCGCTAGGCTCTGTGGTGAAACCAAACCAGTGCCGCACGCTGCGACGGAGCAGCACTGCTCGCAGCGCGGCTCGCAGCGCGAACACCGAAAAAAGCAGCACGGCCGTTCATGAAGATTCTGGGATTCAACATCATCCAAGGACCCTCGATAGTAGGTTGGAGGCCATTGCTTCTAGGTTGGAGGCCATTGCTAGTAGCTTGGAGGCCATTGCTAGTAGCTTGGAGGCCATTGCTGGTAGGTTGGAGCTAGTAGGTTGGGGGCCATTGCTACTAGGGTGGAGGCCATTGCTAGTAGGTTCTCTCAGATTTGAGGCTTTGATCCTGTGATTTTCCGGCCTTGGAGAGTCTCCTGCAACGGACCTCCCACCGAGTCCTGTCTGCACTGCGAGGCCATTGCGCTCTAAACCAACCGTCCCTGCCACCCTGCGACAGCACCTCAGCCGCCCTTTGAGTCGGGAAAATGTCGCGGCGACGAGGCCGGAGGCGACCGGAAAGAAGTATTTTAAGCTTCTATCCATATTCTATCCATATTCTATATTGTTGATTGATCCAACAGCTTGCACAGGGATTTGGGGAGTATTCGGTATTCTCCCTATGGAAACAAATCCAAGTGCTGCTAACACACTCGTCCTCACGGCACTGGACGTCCAGTCCCCTCCATGGGGTAGCAGATCACGGACCCTCGCGTGGCACTTACCGTGTTCCCATGACACCAGGGCCTCACCAAAACAAAAGGAACTTCTTGCAAGCTCGGGTTAGCCACCCAAAAGTCCAAAAGGTCCCACGAAAGTCCAAAATCTAGGATCAGAGAAGTCACAGCACTGCGCAAACTGCACCATGCTTCACATTACTCCACTATACAGATCTATATAGAAAGCTTGTCATGTTCGGATCTTTCCTAGTGAGACTTGATGCAAACATCGACATGCTTTTCTTAGGTAGCGACAACTCCCCTGAATGATTCATACCCGTCCTACCACTTGGCGAAAAAGGTGCTCACGGCTCACTTCTAACATGTTTGATGCACCCCCCTTGATTGCCTTGTTGGCAGGGTAGGGATCTTCTATGATCTTCAACAATGAAATGTCGGTTTTGAGGAACGTTCCATGAAAGTTAGAAAGTTCTCACCACGGCAGCTCCATCAAGGAATCCTTTTGTACCAGCTCATTGCTGTGAACATGTCGGGTGCGAGACAAAAGAAAGAGACTGAACACGATTCCAAGCTAAACCACATCCACCAGGAAGTTCTCTTCGTTCAACGTTGAACTTTGATCCATCACCATTTGAGTCATTTCAGTATATTGGATCCTTGACATCTTGGGGCAAGCCTCATGCACCTCAGCTGGAAAACAGCAGCTAGACAGTTTGGTGAGGCTCCGGTGCTTCTGCCAAGAACTGCGCAGCACGAGTTGAAGATCCGATGAAATCCATTGCTGAGTCCAAAACCCCACGAGCGGATGCAGTGTGCCATGCTGACACCTACAAGCAACCTTCGTGGTAGCAGGTAGCCATGCTAGCACTGCTGAGGATCACAGCTTCCTGGTCTCAATGATGGTGAATATGAGTAGAACCACAGACTGGACACAAGCGACAAGCAGCTTTGTCCTCTGTATATTCAAGTCAAACGGAAATCTGGAGATGATCGTAATTTCTTGGGGGGGCCACATCCAAGAAGGTCGTATGTGTTCGTCTTCCTGACTTAACCGGCTTATCCACAGCTTGCGCTTACGTCCGTCTCTGGTCTCATGAGGTTCCGGTCCGGTCCGGATCCCTGGTTTGATGTGTCTCCAACTGAATCTAATCACACCACCAAACCAATCTAACCAGGGAGACCAATGAGACTAACTTGGTTGGTGGTGTGATTAATGCACTCCCAATGGAAATCACACCACCAACCAAGTGCGAAGACCCAACAAAAACACAGCGAAGACCCTGCGGGTCGACCTTGGAGAAACACGTCCTCTGCACCACGTGGGTTTAGCCCTTGAAGGACTCACCAGAAGTTGACTCAACCCCCTTATTATATGCTCTATGTTGCAATCGATCTCTCCTACTAACGATGGCCTCCAAGCTACTAGCGATGGCCTCGAACCTAATGGCGTTCCCTAAACCGCTGCGTCTTTCGGCGTTTTCATCTTCATCGCCTCAACCTCCCTGCTGCGGCTCACGATCATCGGCGTGCCGCACCTCGGTCCGGTGGCCATTGCGATGCTCGGTTGGAGGCCATCGCTACGAACGTAACAAGAAGCTGCTGGGAACAAGTGCTTTTGTGAAGAATCAATCTGACTCAATCTGTGCCGGAATATATGTACGTGGATATGAGAGTGTCTGACACCGCGGATTGAACTCTATATATATATTATATGTCTATCTAGTTGTTTAACTTTACTTCTATACGTCCACCAACTGCAAAATCATCAAGGTTACAATGTTAAGATCAATTTTGCACTGCAATGAAACTTGACCGGCCTCGCCTTGAATTATGCAGCAAAGGCTGGCACCTTCAGAAATTGAGGTCGCCAACAGACCGGCGGAAGGAAACATGGGACACATGCCACATAGATCAGATGCTTTGGAGACTGAAGACTTGAAGTCAAACGCTGAAAGCTCCAGGCAGACCTTTGTATCACCTGATAGAGAGGTCCTGATAGAGAGGTGATTGTCACCACTGCCAAAGACTGCTGTGAGTATGGCTAGCAACCTCTGAATCACACGCTACCCACAAATCCCAGGATCCCATATTCTTAGCAAAGCCATGCAAAGCCCTCCAAGCCAAGCTCTCGTTGATTCATGGTTTGCTCTGGGCGTGTCAGTCATTACCCGGCCTTACTGGGCTGGTCGAGCCATTGAAAGCTGCTCACCCTCAGACCTGGCGCAGGCCCATTCAGATGCAAACTGTCCAAAGCATTGAACCTCGAAATATGAACACAAAAAGCTCCGTTGTTTCTTGCATTGTCCATCATGGTCACCAAGTCTACGTCTCAATAACTTTGCTCGCCAACATAAAGCACCTTTCTTAGAACTTCAAGAAGCTCGTCCAACTGTCTCAACTGGGCTGGTAATTCTCAATCTCGCATTCCCCCAATCCCGTACATTTTTCCACAGGTCCCGGAGCTCATACTGAAAGTCCTGTCCTTTTCAAGCAAATAAACCTCAAAACACTCGCAGTGATCTTTTCAACACCCTGGCCCACTGTGTTCAGACTCACCAATGTGCTTCACCACTGGCCTACTGGCCACCAAGAGTCCCTTCACCTCAGAACAGTGATTCACGTCCCATCCGCTTAAGTCTTTAGCAGGTCAACCCAAGTCAACCCAGTCCCATCCGCTCGCTCCCCTCATCGCCCCCTTTTTCACCAAATCCTGGGCCCGGCGAAGCTCAGCATGCGCCCGGCCACGTCCACTGGAGTTCCTTCCGCTTTGGGCTCCGACTCTCGGGCTGCGATGAGGCACACGGGGCCCTTGGGCGCCACCTGGACCGGTGCCACGAGGGTACGGTCGGTACCGTCGGGCGGACGGTGCTGAGCACCTGGAGGACCCTGAAGGTCCTGGGCGGCCAACCACTCGAAGTGGTCACTCCAGTCCAGAGTCCAAAGGTCACGGAGCACGACCACCATACTCACCGCGATCACCAGAACATGGATCAGCAAGCATTGCCTCCAGTGGTAGAACAAACCAACGAATCACACAGACCGGAGCTTCGCACGACTTCACACCCCCAAGGTTCGGTGGAGGAAGTGTGCCGCGCATTTGGCGGACCGTTTTGTATAGGATGTCCCACGGCGTCCTCTAGCAGACCGTTTGCTCGTTTCTCGGGCAGCGTCCAAGTCTTCACCACGCCCCCGTGCTCGATCCGGAAAGCGATCCGCGAAAATCATGCACCTGTGCCGAGGCCATGCGCCAGATGGAGACCAGGCAACTGCTAATCCACGAGGCCAACAACGGCTTCAGCCTCAAGAGGAATATTCACCATAAAGGAACGGCATTTCTGCGGAGTCTTTGGAGACATGGCTGGAGTTCCAGCTAACCAGTGAAACAGTTCAACGATACAATCAAACTCCGAGTTCGATTTGCTTCGATTTGCCAGAAAGAAACTCGAACTTCGGAGCAAAACCCGACGCGTGCGAAACCGATGCTACGAGGGAACCAGGGCTGTGTAGGGCTTGGTCCACGTCTTTGTCAGCAATGATGTGGCGAAACAATGAGCGTGTTGGTTATAGTATGTTATAGGTGTGCGGGACTGTATTTGGGCAGCAGGTCTAGAGTGGTGGTAGGAAGGAAGTAATAAAAAGCACCTCACTCGTTCATAGACTAGGGTTGCCATTAAAGTTTCAGAGGGCAAGTTCAAGAGAACCCTGGAGACGTCTGTTCCTCATGCATGGGTCTTGTGTTATCTACCCCCGTCATGTGGGGCATAAGCTCAAACTGAGTCCGGACAAATACATGTTTGGCCCATCTGAGGCCCATCTGGTCCTCAAAGAAGCATGAGGAAAAGCTCACCAAACAAAGGGCTAGGGCGGCCAAGGTACATGAAGTTTGGCAGGCGGAAAGATGTGGCCGCTGTGTGCAAGACGAAGGACAACTGCCAGCGACTGACTTCGGGATGCAAGAGGTCTCTCCAGTTCTTCAGAAGATGTGATCAGAGATCTAAAGGATTCTAAAGGTTCCTATAGCAACTCCACAATTGATCCAAGACGGAAAAAACACCAACATCTCCTTCAAAAAGGCATTGCTGGGGCCATGTGATCCGGAAGATCCCTCACATTCGTACGGGGGCCCTTATGGAGGCACCGCTGTTTCCTCACACTCGTACCGGCAAGGAGGTCCATCTAAGCGATCTGGGCCGAGAACCCGACTCTTCAGGTCGTTGGTGCATCCCAGGCACGGCTCTTCATGCTCTCCATAGAACTCAAGAACTCAATGGCTGGTATCATTTGCATTTATTTGACCTTCCCCACCAAGAACTCCACATCAATCCCCAGTGGCCTCCCAATGGTCTTCCTTCTTCCGCACATCGATCGCCCACAGCCGCGTCGCCAGCCGCGTGAGCCCCGCGTGAGCTGCGGGCATCGACTGCCCGACGTCGGCGTCCTCGATGCTGGTGGCGGCATAGGTAAAGCGCTCCGCCGACATGTTGGACGTGCAGGCGTTGACCTGTGACACGTCCAGGTCTTCCCCACCATGAATCAAAGCACATATACTGTGTATAAATGCATAGAAGTATGTTGGAGAAGTATGTTGGAGAAGCTTGGGACATTCTGGCTTCCAGGGTCAAGGAGCATAAGCTGAGAACTCGAGCAAAAGTTGTAGCAAGAGTTGTAGTTTTGCCAGTTAACCCCCGCAGCCCATAGCAACGTCCAAAAAGGCTCTTGCAAAATGCCTTTGATGGTACCAGCACCGAGCAACTCCTGAAGGAAGAAGTCATGTAATTCATCAGCTTGTTTGCTTGCCAGTTTAGACATAATCTTTAGACATCAGTTCTTCTTCCAGGTTGAACATGGTTTCTGTTGATGTTGTTTGAATCATTGGATTCGAACGGTCGCCTGGTACTCAGACCGTGTCATCATTCGTGACCGTTGGCTTCCAGCGAATCCGACTCGTGCACGCGCCGAACCCCATTCTGTCACCAGGGGGCCCACACAGACTCACTGGCCACGGGGGAGGCTTTCTGCCGGGTGCACAGGAGCGCCATAGTGTCCTGGTGACCCAGCAGCTGGCTGAAGGCATAGGAGGGATCCCAGAAGCGTCGACAAGAATCGGACACGAGCACCTCGGATCACGTGGAGGTGTCACATCATCAGCACCACGTGACGGTGGAGGCCACACGGTAGGTCACGGTGGAGGCCACCTGTATGGGGTTGTGGATGTGTCCAAAGAAGATGCAACTGAGTTGAGTGAACACCAACGGCTTCTCTCCGCCGTCCATCCCCCCCGTCTGAACTGGCAGAAGGCCACTGTTGACTTGTTTTTGCGCTGCCCCCAAGATAGAGATGTCATGGTTTAGTTCAGAGCTTTGTTCATCCCCCTGCGATCCCTGTCCCTGTCGGGTGGCGAACTCACAGCGGCCGAAAATAACCCCCATTGAGAGGCTGTGGATCTTCTCCTGGTGGAAAAAGTGTGTAATGATGTTTTTTGCTATACAGATATAGCAAACAAAACCGGTATGCGATATAGTCTAAACGAAACCGGTATGTTTGTGGCGTCCACTCGACAGGGTAGGAGGCTCTCCGGGTCTGGGTGTTCCTCTCCAAGCCGCTCGTACCAGATCTGCCAGCTCGACTGTGGCGGCCGAACGCTCCAGGCATCCGCGGAAGAATGGCAATGGACCAGAGACCGGCGAAGTGAACAAGCGCCTCAGTGGCCACACCCTGGTGGAAACCCCGGTTACAGCCGGTTCCACGCCTCAAGACCGTGGCCGCCAACATGGCCCCCCCTTGGCGGCCTCCAAGACACATGATCCAAACATCACCAGCTTCTCGGACAAACAAGAACACACCAACATTCATATCAAAACACTGAAAATCCGGAGGAAGACCTTCAGTGAATGTTTGGTGCATCAGGTGGCTCACAGGTGGCCGTATTTTAGGAAAACACACCGAAAACACACGTCTTCTTTCACCTCCGAGCATCACCTCCCCCGAGCTCTGGAGCGGCGTCCATTCCCGCGTGCTTTCCACGCTCAAGGCCTCCTGCAGCGCCTCTGCGGCCTTCGAGCGCCAGGCCATGCCGCGCACGGAGCTCCGAGCGAGGAAGTTCGGACGGACACCTCTAAAGGACGCAAGTGGAGATTCAAACTGGTCAGGTCTAGGTAGGGCAGGTGAAGATCTCTGCCCTCTGGAGTTTCCAGCCACATCTCGGTACATCTCCATCCACGACATTCCGGGAGTTTGGTGATGTCAAAAATGTATACGGAGTTCGGGTTTCAGAACACACAAACTGGGGTGAATGTGTGTTCTGTGTTTGTGATGCTTTGTGTTTGTGTCTGATGGGTCGATCGTCCGTTTGGCCGCTCCTCCGTCCTGATGGCTATGAGTATGGAGCATGCATGAGGCATTTCTTCGCTGGATATTGCATATCAATAGAGTGCTGGCCATTCATTGCCTATCGAACCTGAAGTTGGGCCAGTTGAGCTGCAGGACTGTCAATTGTCTCAGCGTAGATAAAAGATGCAGGACGATTTGCCAAAAAAAAATGAGACCAGGTCAATCAACTTGGGGCGTAAAAAGCTTGAAGTCTCAACATTCATTTACAAAAAAAAATACCAATTAATTGGTGTGTTGTTGCCGCCGTTTTGTTGCCTCTTCCAGCTTTACTCACCATCACTGTGACATCCCGAAGCTGAGTCTACGGGTCCCAACCAGTCCCCTCTCCAGCATAATGCCATACATCATACCCAACCATGAAAAAGGAAGGTTCCTTTATGTTGCGACCTTGTTATTTTAGATCTTGAAGATTGACATGTCCCAAAACAAAGGACAAGGAGAAGCTTCCAAGCAGAAGCTTCTTGCTGACAAGGCAAGGTCAATATGCAGAAACATGGATTTTGGTGCTCTTCCTCCAACTACGAGCTTTAATGATACAAGTACATCCAAAGGCAATCCACAGTAGCATGTGAGATCTCAAGTGGTTCAGTAGATCTTGGTTGCATGCGATCGAAGTCGAGTCTGCAAGTCAGTCCCAACGTTTGGCTTTTCAGCGGGGCACTTGAGGCATCAACAACCATAGGCCTCAATGGTGTAGGACTTGAGAAAACCAAGTCCAACCGGATCAACATGGGAGTGGAACAGGGCCCTGTGTTCCTTTGCAACCAGGCGGGTCCCAGCTTCAATGTTAGTGAGTCGGAGAGTAAACCGATCGATTTTGGATGTTACAGAGTCCTATATTTACTGTTCTTTGGAACAAGATAAAATATGCTGTCTCGCTAGCTCAGTATCTATCAAATGTAAAGTGGATGAGGGTTCCGAGAATGGACCCACGTACTCTAAGAATGGTACAATATAAGAAATGTTGACTGCATATTCCTGAGTAGAGGGATCGAGATCATCATAACACATGCGCCCTGTTCCAAGCCAGTGACAAGTCCGTGGCCAGCATTCATTGTTTCACGCAAGAGGAGAACGTCTATTTCAGGAATCACCATTGCCGTAGCTTTCGAATCCCTTCCCGCATTCCACAACAAAGAACCTCTGGCCCGAGAGGGTGTGTGTGTGTTTTTTCATTTGGGGGGGGAAGTGCATTCTTAGTCTACGAGATATGTCGAGGGGCGGAGAATGACTCGGTCTAACGCGTTTGCCACTCGGTCTCGGTGTCAAAGCCCCGTCGGACGGACCGATGATCGATCTGCGGTTTTGATGCTCCACACCGTCGCAGGCCGTTTTGGCCAAAACGAGACTTGCTTTCACGAAAACAAAGCAAACGGAACTAGATGGACCTAGGAAATAGGAAGGCCCTAAAACAAACTTGACTGCTATGTTCTCCCAAATTCAGCAAATTCAGTGTGTGAAGGCAAGCTCACCCTGTATTTGGGAAAGGGAACCCCTTCAGGCTTTTGCCCCAGGTTCATGCTATCGAAAATGGTAATAAATATCTCAACTCACGAAATGTGTCATTGCCTACCACGCCGGATTTCCTCGGTTTAAAAACCAGACACGGAAAACGATCAATCCTGCGGCAGGGCCCTTCATGCCCATCCACACCTTATGACTCCATGATCATACGTGGTGGTGTGAAAAAAAACATCAAATAAATTACAATCATCAACTATCAACATTGTTTGATTTGCCATGGATTGACGCTGGTTTCTACCATTTCAATCGACGAAAAAAAACAAAAGCAGGCGTACACCAGGAGCAACTCCCGCAAAGTTGCTTCGCGAAAAGCTTCGCGAAAGGCTTCGCCCACTACTTCTCACAGTACTTGGAATCTTTACCCTCCTTCTCCATGCTGCTCATTGGGATGGTGTGCAGCGCCATGCTCGCCTCAGTTCGCAGTGACGGTTCAGCACTCCACTGGTCCTCAAAACCCACCTGTCGGAGAGGGATTGCACCTTTTAGTGGGATGTACGCTGCGCTGAGAATGTACACCAAGTCTTTCATCATCAATCATTTTCAAAATGTTTGACGTGTCTTCTGAAAGCAGCAAGTGGGAAGAAATCACTAGGATGGCATGCTCCCAAAAGAGATTCCGATGTGTGCAAGAACGTGAGAAAAGACTTGCACCACTCCCGTTGCACCAATGCCGCAGAACCAGCGATGTTTACTTCTCTTGTTGCCTTCCAAACGGTGCGGTCGAGTCGACCCTCCCGTTCGGGAACGGAAGCGCCGAAGCGCCGAACGTCCGATGGTTCCTGGATTCGGCCCCTCACATCGGGTGTTAACGTCGAACACAGCACAGTCGCAGCCCCCAAAAAGAGAAATTGCTCCCAAAAGCTGCGTATACCTGCGTCCTGTATACTTGTTCAACTGCGAAGTATATCAAAGAATAGTTTGGGTCAAAAATGACACACCTCTGGTATCCTTTGGTCAACATCTAGAGCAATCGCTGTTTTGGTTTGGACCCAACGGGAAAGAACCGTGTGAGGGAGATTTTGCGATCTCCTCCCCCATTCTGCCCAGTGGCTGCCGTCAGTCGCGCGTCACTCTCGGCACGGTGCACAGCGGCTTTCGCGGCTTTCAGGAGTCTAGCACTTGGGGGCTCCAATCCTGGCACTTGTCGTGCTGACGAAGGGGAAAAAACGCCTCCAGCTAGTAGAACTAACTTGGTGTTTCTCGGTTGGGTTCTCACATCTCGAAGTTGTCCTGCATGCTCCGTTTTGACAAATGAAAAATTCTGGAACTGGAACATGTGGGAGTTGTCCAACAAATGGCCATTCTTCGCACACAGACAATCTATTCTAGTGTGCAGCTGTCACGCAATTAATTGCCATGGCCTTGCAGTTGGTCGTGGCTTTTCATCATGGTATGCAGTATGCACTCCTTTCACTGGGTGAAAGGATAAAAAGTTGCCAGCACCTGCAGGTTCCAACTGCTTTCAGCGTCTCACACGCCCTCAAATCGTTGCCAAAAATCTCCAGGTGCAACAATTACTTCCGTCAGGATTGGTAGAACTTCTTGAGGGATGTCCCGTTCTGTTCAAGGTGACTCTAGGGCCTTCACTGATTCCTCGCTTCGCCCGCTGATCTTCGCACCTAGGGCACTGATGGATCTGGCGGCATCGCCTTAGGGGCGGCACGTCTTCAGTGTGTAAAGAATGTGGAACAAACAAATCAGGAAGAGTTCATAAACTACATGTTCTCTGCAGAATTGTCCAATGTCCCACAAGTAACAACCTTGCAGTAAACCCAGTAGCCATGTCAGATGCAAAACAAATGCACAACAAATCAGGATGAAAGCATAAACCTTTCGGTGGCAGCGGCACGTAGAATTACCCTGTTCTCACAGTCCCCCTGCACCCGTGTTGACTATAAAGTCCTTCATCGTGGTCCAATGCTGAGCATATATCTGCTTCGATCGATATGGATGTCGGCATGTCTTCTAAGATAGCACGCCACAACTACAAAAAGCAAGAACAACATAGAACATGAGAAGCAATAACATGACTTTGTTTTGACATGGTCACTGCTACTTTCGTCTTTCGTGTGGGCAACGTCCGATTGGGTGCCCTGTTCGTGCGAATCTTTAGATTCTTAGAAGAACCTGACCTCCAATGTCTGGGGAAAATATGATTCATCATCATAGAGGTTCTACAATCCAAATGAGGAAGTTTTATTGAGTCTACATTACATAGTTTCTTTTCTACATATGGAAGCATCCCATCAGACCCGTGGATGCCCTGACTGATTGGGATTCGCTTCACATGTTTCTTCGCAAGTCAATGAGTTTGATGAGGGCCAAATGACTCAATGTGGGTCCTCCCGGTAGGAGGTACCCAAAATCCATATGGGATCGGAGGACAATTGACAATTAGTAGTAACAAGAAGCTACTAGTAACAAAGGGCATCGCTACTAGGAGCAAGGACGCTACGAACGGGGCTCATGGCATCGCTACGAACGGAGCATTCTTGCTTCTAGTAACAAGAAGCTACTAGGAACAAGAAGCTATTAGAAACAAGTGCATCGCTAGTAGTAACAAGTGCCTTTCTAGTAGTAACAAGAAGCTAGATTAAAATTGAAGTCAACATCCGTGTCCTCCGCCCTCTCCCTCCAAGGAACTGAGACCTTGCGGCATGGCCTTCTTGGGTGGCTGGAACTACGAGGCTGGAGCGTCCAAAAATGGCTGAGAGCATCGATTTGGCGCGTTCCATGCGAGGACTCTCCACGATTTTGGCGGAAAAGGGGAGCCGCTCTTCATGCAATGAACTGGCTCTGACCACGATGGGTTTCGAGTCAGGTGGTGAAAATGACTGATCCGACTCATTTCTGCAGCCAAGGCGATATCAAGTGCTCATACTGAAGATGTTTCTCAATCTTTCTCTTCAAACTTCGGCATCGCACCCATCTCGGGTGCAGGACCTCTCGCTCCCGTCCCAAAAAACTCGACGAACTCTCGGACCTGGCCGAGTGACATCTCAAGTCCTCAGCATGTTTTGGGCGATGGCTGGGGGCTGGGGGTCAAATATAGTCAAATGGCCGCGTTGCCTCCAAGAAAGCCTGGGTCATAGGCTATAGGGGTCCAGAGCGAATCGGGGGGGGTAAGCGAATCGGGTCAAGGAGCGATCTTTATGGAACTCTATGGCTCTGAGTGTCAAAACTACACACCCCTACAAAAATCCACGCGCTTGTGGGTTGCCCATGGTGGGGGGGCATCACATTCTCCATTCACTTCGGAAGGTTCGGAAGGTTTTTTGAAAGGATAGGAAGCTTGTACATGCTTCGCTGGCTGTAGTCGTAGTTTTTTTCACCACTGGCTCGTACATTCCTTCCTCACAGGTTCAGCATTCACAGGCTTGTTGATGAAGCGAAGTTCCGCTTTCGGATCTGAGAAGGTTGGGAAGAAGGACTGCCTGGAATATGAAGAAATACCCACATGTTGGTTTGAAGAAACAGAATACAAAAGGGTTGTTTCCCAAGGTATACGTTGCCTGTATTTAGAGAAGGTGTGCCTAGAGCTTTCAGTGTCTGTGGTTAAAATGTCTTAAACAAGGCTCAAGCATGTTCAAGGCATGTTTGGAAATCCGGACATGTGTCGGTTGCCTTTGGAAACAATCACCCAAAACACCAACACAAAAACGCACTCCAGAACTCCAGTGCCCACATCTCGCCCAGTCACCCGCGGTCGCTCCGGTCGCCTCCGCGGCCCGCTTTCGCCGAGGTTCCAGGAGGCATCTCCTTCTCTGCTACCCGTACTGCCGCGATGGCCCTGGGCCGTGGTCAGGCCGTAAAAAGAGAAAGCGCGCAGAAGACTCACTCGCGGCACAGGTGCCCAGGGTCGCTCTTTTAATAGCTTCAATGTTAAATATATGGGGCCACATAATGTAGTAGGGCAAGTGGATAGAATTTGGAAACTGAGGAACCTCATGGTGGCGCGTCCAACACCTGACACTATCGGACAACTCGGATGCATACAACCGGGGGTTGATTCTTCCGGAGGGAGGGCAGAAGACAGGATAACTTATCATACTTATTTTAATCTTCTCTAGGCGAGGGCAGGTCTTCTATTTCCTTTCATGTCCAAATCACCAAATGTGGAGCACATAGAAAAAGCAAACCTGCAAGCCGTGATAGAAACAAGGCCGTAAATGTCAAGACATAGGATGAACATTTCATCTCTCTGATCGTGTGATCCTCGTGTTACCGTGGAAAAGAAACACATTGGGAAAGAACCAAATGTTAAGAAAATATACCTTTAAAAAAGGAAAAAAACACATGCCAGGAATCGCAAGACAGGGTGCGGACTATCAATGGAGGTTCGGAGTGCCCATTAGTCACATCCACTCACTGGATGGGACCAAACACACGTCACATAGGGAACTCTTTTGTTTTGCACTTCTCCAACTGCTCATGTTCCGCCTCGCGGTTGCGCCCCCGAGGCTTCACCGGTGGCAGTGGCTGGTCCTTATGGGGCGCACCGTCCCGGTGGTTGGGGTCGGAGCACCGGGCAGCGCCAATGGTTGGGTGAAAAGCCCAAAGAAAAGCAGGGGAGGATTGATTTTGGGGTCCATTCGGATTACTTGATTGATCCTTATTTCTACTTTGGTTGACTTTTGATCTTTATTACTTTACTATGGTGCGTGTTTTTTCTTTGCTGGAGTATGTGTTGGATGGTATGATCATTGACAACTCGACAGGTAAAACACCAGGTCTTACTGTTATACTATCCTGTGATACTATATACAAGAGCGTACCCACAGGTGACTTCCACAATGGTCTACCAGTCTAACACCAACTGACTAGGACATCTTAGTCCCGCCTAATTCCAGAGTCCTGTACAAAAGATTGTCCACTTTAGCAGTCCTCCCCCACAAGGCAGTCCTTTGAACTTAGCTTAGAAGTGGTACACAAAACCACCTTTGGCTCCGTGGCTCTAGTGGAAAAACGACTCAATCCCCAAAAGTCCTCCAGCTTGCTTGTTGGTCACTAGCTGCTCTCGCTGCACTAGCAATCAATTGAAGTGTTTTTGTTTGAGGAATGTCTGTAATTCCTGAAAGGAGTTGCACTTGATCTAGAATAATCTAGAAGGCCGCTCCGGGCTACTTGCTGATATACTGACATACATGATTGCCTGTCTCCTTGTGTACCTTCAACTTGTTGTATGTGCCAAAACCTGCCCTAACTTCCACTCTGTAGAGGTGTTCATCATCTGGGCACCCCTTCTGTAGAGGTTCAGAGAAGTGTTGCTTTGATGTTGGTGCAATCAATTGAGGATCTACGAAAGCAACAAAATTCAACTGACTGGCGCTCTTGAGGCTCTCAAAAAAGGGCGTTCTTTCCTGCGCTGCTGCTTGACCAAGACCCACCCCACACTGGGCTTGACCCACCGGCATTGGAAAGGGTTGGTCGACACCATCCTCATCGAAGAGCAAAGGCATCCCTGAGCCGAGCAACGACCAAAGCCCCGAAAAAAAAAAAAAAAGTATGAGGCCCCCTCTCTCAGATGGGTTTTGCATGCCTAACATGTTCTATATAAATTGTTGATACTCTTTGAATCTCTCGCTGTAAGGACACTATAGGCTATGGTGCGGCATGTCCCTTTGAGTGTTTGGTCCAGCGCTATGTTCTTCATTGGTTTGGGTTTTTCATCGCAAGGTCTTTACTATGACTGATTCTGGATGTCATCCCGGCCACACTTCAACACACCAAGATAACCTACCGCATTTGGCTCATAGAAGGAAGAGTTCTAGGCGAGTCATCTGAAGCGTCCCCAAACATTTAAAATTTAGTATAGTGTACAGTATACCCATCCCCAAATGGGTCGGCGGGTTTTACTGGCCATGTTATAGGATATGGGGTTCGGTATATTAATATAGTCATAGTGGGGTTGCAAGAGTTCTTGTCCCCGGGTGGTTGCACAGGGGTTGATTCCAGTGTGACGGGCTGTTTTCTTCACCTCTTCACTCGCGGGACCTTTGCCTGCTTTCAAAGAGGCTAGCAAGCAAGAATGGCAATAGGTACGGTGTGTGGTCATAGTGGTTCTTGAGGGTTCTCCACATTGGGCTCACTTTTCTATAAATTTGGATAGAACAGGTAGCAATTTGAGAACTCGTTCCTTGCTAGGACATGTTCCTGCTACATGTCGACGCCATCGACTCTAGACGCCATCGAGCTTTTGAATAATCCAACTACTCCAGGATCTGTGCGTGTGTGTCAAATCAGAGTTCCTCACAATGGGCAAATGACCCAGTGCTTCAGGGAACTTCACGCGTCATTTCCACGATGTCTACGGACACCTCTACATTCGGTGACCATCTCTGACCTGTTTCCTCCGACGGGTACCACCAGATCCATCGAACCCCGACAAGACGCTCGGAGAATGAGCGAACGTCTCATTCGAAGGCTCGGATTCCATAAAATGCCTGATTAATCATTACTGCCATGACTTGTGGGTGTCTTAAAATCTGGTATTTCATATGTTGCTCTTCCACCGCTTCACGTTTCGGAAATCCGACCCAGTGCGCCGTGGCCGAGCCACACTCCGGATGATCAACCAGCTGATTCATCACGGGCGAATTCTTTAGCCGCCGAACCTCTGCGGAAGCGCCATGGACCGTGCCGAAAACCAAACCCCGGCGAGCCATGGAGGGTTGATGTTGGTTCGTATAAAGAGCCAGGGAGGGTTGATGCCAAAAATCCGAGTGAGAAATCAGAATCATCAGAATGGCTACAAGTCGAAAACTCCACGAAGATAGGTCCCAGGTGAGCATGTTGGTCTCAAAGTTGAGCATGAAAAAGGGTTGGGCCATGTATTTGGATCCCGATACAAGCAAAGCCAGAGTGGCAGGATTATTGGACTCAAAGCTGAAGTAATTTTTAAATTTGAAAAAGAAGCCCTTTTTTTTTCTGAGATCCTGGCCGGACGACCGTCTGTACTGCGAGGTGCACTAAGGCTCCCGCATTGGACCACACCAGTTGTAGGGATGGCGCCCGGCAGCGTGAGCTGCGTTTAAGACATCTTTGTCATGTTGCATAAGCTCTGCTTCGATTTCGGCAGAGTGCTCATTTATGGTGCTTATCGATCAATTCAGTCGAACCTCTTCCTTGGCCCATTCATGCTGGGGCTTCTCTGGGCGACCCGAACATTCTCGGTGAGGCCCTGCACACGTGCAGGCGTCACCTCGTCCGGTTTGCCGCGGGGCGTTCGCCGCGTTGTCTTGTCGCATGGGAGAGACCGGAAGGACGCGAGGAGTGGTGGAATCTTCGGTGATTTAAGTTTGCAAACACGATGATCTTGGTTGGCCTTCGAAAACATTCCATCTGTTGGGCTCTTGTCCCACGTAGCATCCGTGTTTTCTGCACGGCTGCTTCCATGGAATCATTGATCCTACAAGCTTTGGACACTCACCGTTTCAATTGGTTTCAGGCCTAAACATCTGGTTCAGGGTGCAGTATCCAGACATGTAGACTCTTGATTTACAAAACTCAACAACTCATTCGGATGGATTGAAACTCATGAAGGATAAGTCATCCACACCTGACCGACCCACGACTCCACGACCCCATTCGGCCGCCTCGACGATCTTCTTGGAATTCAGCCCGGGCAAACACTTCCGGACGTCCACACCATGGAACAGTCCGATGAACCTCCAGCCGACGGACATCTTCCGAGATATCTAAGAAGGGAAAGGAAAAGAACATGAAGACCCACACCTGGCACCTTCAGGTTTTGACCCAATGCTTTTGAGTCTGAAGGGTGACTTCTTGCAATTGATTTTTTTCCAATCGTGGACGAAAGGAAAAGCAACAAAGCAGTCGAGGCTCTGAGGGAGTTCTTGGACTGCCTAAGGCATCGCCAAAAAACAATTCCTGGATGGAAACTGTTAGACCTTGCATTCTGTAGCTCTTGACTCGTGTCCAAACTGTTGCTTTTACCGAGGCTTGGAGGACCTTCTTGGGCGGGTGGGGTCTTTGCTCCCTCCTTTTTGTGCTGCCGAGGCCGGCACCGAGGCTGACACCGAGGCTTCCGAAGCAAAGGATCGCCCGATTCTTTTGTTGACATCGCAAAGAAACAAGCTCCTAGTAGCCTCCTTGCCCCTAGTAGTAAGGCCAGGAGCCCCGTTTGTAGCGTTCTTGTTCCTAGTAGCAATGCCCTTTGCTCCTAGTAGCCTCATTCTTTTTGACATCGTTAAACTGTCCGAACTCCCGAGGCTGGTCGTACCTCTCGCACGAATCCTGCGTGCGGAAATTGATGAAGCCGTACCTTCCAAGCGGCCACAGGCGCAGGCTGAAAGATTGACCCTTGAGAGTGTAGAACATTGGTGGAACAAACAGGGTGGTATTATGAAGTATACCACCCTCTGAAACTCAGATACCCTCAAGTGAACACTGCCACTATCCATTTGTTCTGGCTGGAGACTGGAGACCACAAGTAGTATAGGGTAATTAGTCCATTCATTGCCCAAACGTCTGGGCACAGCTTGCCCACAACTCCGGCTCCAACCAGGCAAGCTGTGCCGGACAACAGTCGCGCGCGGGCTTTCCTTAGCCAATTCCCAAATGGCACCTGACTGAATAGATACAGTCTATAGCGAAATGCTTTGGCGATGCTCGACTTCGAAGCGAAGCCAGTCGCGTCCAGTTCTGGGATCCACCCGGTCGTCCGTGAACTCACGGGTGGGCGAGTTCTGGGATCCACCGGAACGAGCGGCGGCTCGGTGAACGGGAGGCACCCGACATTGCACTTGTTCTTGAAGTCGATGGGAAGATACATGAAATCAAACCTCAGCGAGTTCAAGGCTTCTAGCCGCCTGTCTATGGCTCCGAGCTTTTCATGCTGTTCATGCTGTTTCTGGGATGAAGAGATTAGATTGACTATTAGATTGTTGGACATAGAGCTTCTGGTACTTGAAGCATCAGGTTCCCAAACAAAACACTTAGTAAGTCCAAGCATGTCGGATATCACCATGTCGGAAGTCGCTCGTGTGACTCGGGAGACCCGTACCGCCGGCGATGCGATTCGACGCGATGTCATGTCTGAAACGAGAAGACGGCGCAGGACGGGCGGCCCAAAACTGTTCACCACTCTATTTGGGTTCCCTTCTTGGTCGAGAAACTGTAGCGGTTTTCAAAAGAAGGACATGTGACATGTGTGTTCTACTTACTTATGTCTCATCAAGAAAGCTCTTGGTGTGTATTAAGGGATAAAGTACCAACAGCATCCATTGGATATCCATTACCCATAGAATCTATAGAATCCTTCAGCAGGAATCATCCGTGCAAGGCACAGGCATAAAGGGGGGCTTCTGAAAGAAATGTTCATGAAGGCTCGTAGGAAATGTCCATCAAAGCGGTGGACAACCCAGCTTCTCCTGGCTCTTGCTCCTTTGACAATATCTTCTGGCAAGAAGCTCCCCGTGAAACTCGATGCTCAGCTGCTTGATGAGCATCTCTCTTGTGTACCTCCAAACAAAAAAGAACGCTGAGGGGTGGGGAGGCTTTCCCAGCCTATATAATTACTGGGCCTGGGCCAAATTTCCTAAGCATTTGGAAGAGCTGGAAGCTCCATGGTGACCCCATGCTGATAGAGGATAGTCGTGTGCGGATTTGGAAGTCAAGATGGGAGGCGCAAAATCAAGTAGCTGTCGCTGGCACGACAGGACTAAAACCCCAGCCCAAAAGGTCTGGCGCCATTAGATATAAGCCTCACACCCCATTTCTGCCCGATGAGGCACTTCGACTAAACGGAAACCGAGTCTCCCAGTTGTTCGTTTCTGTTTCAGCAGTGCGACCGAAACGGAACGCGTTCAGCTTGCATTTGGCTCCCGTTCGAGTTGCTTGTTGGGGATGTTCCGGAGCATCACCGTGGTATACGGCCTTGGTGACATGGATCGCAATCGAAAGAATGTCCAGAAAACCCGGCGGGCGGGCGTTAGAACGAATTGTATAATCATTTAGTGTAACACGTTATTAATATGTGGGGAATATGTGGGGGAAAAAGCATGAAAAAGCAAAAGGAACATGGTTTACAACAATCTGTACAGAGTGGAGTAGGAGCCAGATCTTGTGCGAAGTATCGGATATCTTTCATCATCAGGCATCTTGCAGGAGTCTGTAATTCTGAGCAAGGTTGAAGGAGTTTGCTAGTAAAGAACCCGTACTGTGTTCGGTCATTCCCCTCAGCAAGCAAGCAGAAATGCCCAAAGTGTTTTCTCTTATAGTGTTTGATAAGTTTGCCTTCCATAATTATTTCAATGTTCATGCGTTTTGTTATGTGAACTACCATCAGCAGCAATGGAAGGCAGGCACAAGAAAGAGCCAAACACACCCAGATGGGTGATGATCGACACATGACGGTCATCGTGAGAATATACTCTCACTGCAACAAACATGTTTGTAGAGGAGAATGGTCTTTCCCGGAACCAGGACTTGCACTTCCATGTTGGAGAGATCCTCTAGGTCTTTGAGCAGCCATCTCATCGAAAAGGAGTCGGTCCAGCTGCGGCACGTCCCATCTGTGTGCCCTGCTCGTTGCCCTCTGGACGCTCCTAAGCGAGTGGGTCTGCTCAAGCGGACAGATTCCGAAGATTGGACAGCAAATCATGTATTTAAAATGACTACACCAGGTTGGCTGCCTGTCTTTCCAACTTCAGGTGCTGGATGGAGGATACTCTATTTTAAGACAAACTATAGTAACTCATTGTGGGGGGCTGAGAAGGAAGTCGTCTTTCTGGAAGAACTCATATAGATCGAATCATTGACCCACAGTTCCTGGGCTGTCTCGGATAGTTTTGGCTGCTGCAGTGTTGGCTTCTTCACGGTAAAGCAATGAAGGCGTGCCAGAACCCCGCCGCAAAAAGAACAAAGAACAGCTAGCAGAAGGGTCTACGTCGAATGCAGGATCTCATGCATCTCTGTTCATCTGACTTCCTCAGTGTTCCCTGAAAAAGAGGTTAATCTTTCTCCATCCATTCATTATATATATATATATATATATCCTAGTAGCAATGCCTTTTGTTCCTAGTAGCCATGCCCTTGCTGCGTTCGCAGCGATGCCAGGAGCCCCGTTTGTAGCGATGCCCTTGCTCCTAGTGGGGAAACGAATCCTTCGACTGTTCCCAGCCGAGCCACGTAGGGGATCGCAGGCACCTTCCTCTCCTTGGAGGAGTCACCTGCGTCGAGATCCACAGGGGTCGTAAGTGAAGAAGCATGTTTCAGATGCAATGCTTGCATTTTAAAAAGAAGACACAGATGGGTGCATGAGTGAGTTATCAATGGGTGAGTTAGAAAACCCCTTTTGTATCCTTTTGTTACAAACAGATGGGTGAGGCTTCGTTTGTTTGTTCAGTCCCTGGCGCGGACCTAGCGGACCGAATCCACGGGTCATAAGCGGGTTCTCTTGATCAAATCAACAGAAGTCTGCTGCAACAGAAGAGCAGTTCGAGGCGTATGCAGTAGAGTAGACTCTTCCAAAGAGTGGCAGAAACTTAAACATTTGGATACATTTAGTAAAGTTTACCTGCAGCACATGTGCTACAGTATGCAAGAGCGAATGTGGGGTTGGCCCGCAGTGGCAACAGAAGAGCAGTTCCACAACATACCAAGCTGATCTGCTGATGACACGCAGCGATAAGACCAGGGTTTCACACCCATGCTAGAGGGTCAAGGATGACCATGTAGTTGAGGTTCTCTGCAACAAATGAACATCATGGATTCTCAACTTTTTGATTCCAAAGAAGGCGAGTGCGTGTCCTTTCAGACGTTCTTCTACCACTCGAGTCACCGATTCGAGTGTCCTCATTTGACCGTGTTACACTCCCCGCTTCAGTGGGCCAAGCGCCTGCGCCGGCCTTGCTGCTTTCAACCTTCTCTTTGGAAGCCTCCATTGTCTGTCACACTTCGATAAACCCGGTGTAACTTGTGGGGTTTATAACACAGAGATCAGTGTCGGAGAGTTTCAGTGTTCAAGAGATCAGTGACTTTGCTCGATCAGCGTTGGGTTACCCATCCCCTGTTGAACGACCTCCTATGTTTCAGTTGGATAACGTACAAACCGGCGGCTTTGGTCCTGACTCTGAACAGTTGCTAGTGACGTCACCGAATCTATGCACGTGGATTTACAATTGTCGGAACGGTTAGGGACTTCTCCCCCCAGTTCTTCCTAAAGAAAAGCCATGTACACAAGTCACTCCGGTTTTTCTGAATATGGGTTGGGCAGAAAGACATGAGCAAAAGAGTCCTTCAGGCCTTGTCTACATCTTTTCCAGCTCCTTTCTCTCCTTTCTCCTCTGCCTGAGCCGTTCGTCCACTACAAGACTACGTCGTACCTCCACCTGCTTCGAAGCACAACACAGAACAACACGGTCCCCTACCTAGTCTAATTATTCTATTGGTTCCAACATACTTGTGGCGATGGAGGTGGACGAAAGGTGGGGCCTGCAAGATTCTGAAGAGGAGCAAGCAGCAAAGCAGCAGAGCAGCAACAGCCAGCAGAAGCAGCACCAGCAGCAACAGCGGCAGCAGCAAAGCAGCAGGAGCAGCAGCAGTCAGCAGAAGCAGCAGCAGCTTCAGCAGCCAAGCAGCAGCAAAGCAGCAGCAAAGCTCACACAATTTTTGCTTGCACTTCCGTACAGTTCTGGAGGGCTGCGGAGAGGAAGTTGAAAGAGGGTGGAGACTTGTCATGGTCGGAGGATACCAACAAAGCCCCCCCCCAACAGCCCCAACACAGGAAACGCACAACCACCCCAGCAACAGCAGCCAGCAAAGCAGCAGCCAACCAACAGCAGCAACCAGCACCAACCCACGGCCCAAGCTGCACTGGGCATCCCGCAGAGGGTGGTAGACAGGAAGACACATGTGCAAGATAGAAAGACAGAAATCAGTTGAAAGGCAGAGGTCGGCAGCGCGCGCAAACAGCAGCCGGCCTAGACCGGGATACAAATCAAAAGATGGGCAAGCCGGGCAAGCCACCCCCACTAAACCGTGGACTGGAATCTGCTTGATGGTGTGAGTTGAGTTGGTGTGAGTTAAGCTGGTGTCAGCTGAGTTGAGTTGTGTGATGAGGGCAGCGGGAGGAGGAGCGAGGGGGGGGAGGAAGAGAAGCCTCGGCCGATCCGGTTCGCCCCTTCGCCCGCTCCAATCGGTTCGCAGTTCATATCATAAGGAACCTAAGCTTAAGGAACCTACTAGCCATGGCCTCCAACCTGAGAGCGATGGCCTCCACCTAAGAGCGATGGCCTCCAACCCAACAGCGATGTCGGTTCTATGAGCACTTCATCTCTTGAACTTACGACTTATCTGAGTGGAGTCCACATGTCATGTCTGTGATTGATCGCCACGTGAGCTGGTGGAGTACTCCACATTACTCATCTCTGGATTTCGAACCGAAAAGTGCAGCTGTGAGGTCGTCAAACTGTTCGCCTTGCTTTTGCCTTTGCCTTCTTTGCCTTTTCTTTTCTCGTCCTGCGGGGCCAAAGAGCTGGTCCAGTCTCATGCGCGGAAATGGTCGGATCCTGATTGGACCGGAATGGGCCGGTCTGTCCGACTAGACTGGAGAGAGCAGAGGGCCAGTCTCGAATCTGTACCAAGTACCATGCGACGAAAACCAGGTCCAATCCTACGGCTGGTAAAGCCTGCCTCAGGTGTACCCCTGTAAAGGCATAAACGAACCACAATCAACTAAAGGATCACCCCAATTGAGATCGCAACTGCAAGTCTGATGTGCAAAGCAATCACGAAACATGGCGAAACCCCATTCTCATCGCCTTCCCGTCTCACTTGTCTCACGTCGCCCCGTCGCCGCGTCGCGCATGAAACGCCCGCCTTTCGCGACTCGTCCCAACGATCTCGCCAGTCACGGGACTCGTTCCAGTCGTGCTTGCCATCCTGCAACGTCCCAGTGAAAGGGCCAGTGAAAGTGGAGACCGAAATAGGAACTGTGAAGGTAGATAGTTTTCACATCAAGGCGACTATGTAGAACTCCATCATGCGTCACGGGTCCCGTCTAAGTCGAGTTACTTGGAAGTGTCGGTCTGCAATGATTCAGCTGAAACTTAGAGACTTAGGGAACAATATTAGCTTGGGCTGGTATGATCCTCCGCTTTAATCACAGCCACTCTTCAGGCATCCAGAACGGTGTGCCACCCTGAAAATTCACGCGTGGTTCAGGAACCCGCCTGCCAAGAGCTGTCTCGCCAGTCCCAGGAATTCCAATCTTTCCACTTGGAGTCATCCCTGGAGAAACTCCAAAAGACGACGTATCGGGTGGGTGTCGGTCTTTCGTTGGGTGTCTCCAAGCTGAAGCACAGTCTCCATGCCCTGCCGACCAACATGCTTCACATTTCACACCCGGGTAGAGTATGGTCCTATGGTGGTAGGATTTGCTCTTTACAGCTTTGTTTCGGGCGGCTTGGGTTGGAAGGGCGCACACTTGTGGGTAGAGAGAGAGAGAGAGCGCTGGCTCCCTGGGAGTTTCGAGGATGAAGACATCGTGAATCCTTCGCACGACTTTTGCAACCAAAATCCTGGAAAAGCATGGAAAAGCCAGGCTATGCTGATGTTCAGACTAAATATGCATACATTCTCAGGATATCCCAGGATCGTATCATAGTGGGTTTAGGTCCCTACTTTGCACGCATACATTTATCCTTTAACCCTTTAGAATCCTTTAGATATCTTTAGTATACGTTCAATGAGTACCTGCACATCATGAGAGCATGGGCTCGAATGAAGATCCAAGGGCGTCCTGTCTCGACCAAAATAGGTCCCAAACAAGGCCTCAAGAGGCCATTAATTACCTCTTTGAACCCTCAGTTTGAAGATTGCAAATGAATAAGCCCGATTTGACACATGATTTGCCTAGCTCTTTACTTTGTGTGTTGCTCTGTACGCATCATGGCTTGCAAACACGAGACGCGAATTTAGGGCCCAAGCCGTTCCCAGTTCTTCTGTTTCTCGCCATTGGTTTGGGCCTCGGGACGACACGCGCGAGTCTCCAAAGGAACCCGAAAGGGACACATCCTGCGCTGGGCGTGGGCATGCAGCGCAGTATGTAGGGGGTTCCGAGAGACGCTCCATGCACTGATAGCAAGGAACAGGGGAACAGGGAGCTCCATCGTTGGGTGGTTTTCATTACTCTTTACCCTTTTTGTTCTGGTTGCTTGGCCGCCTCAGGTCAGTTCATCAGTGGTCCCCCTCATCCACCGTCGGTCCGTTTAGGTGCCTCGGAGCGCTCGTGCTGCTCGTGCTCGGTGCTTTTGCCGTTGCTGTGCACCTCCTTGGAAGCAGCACGGGCTCCCTTCGGCTTCTCCGCTTCCTGTGGCAGAAGTGGTGCCATTCAAGATACATTCAGAAGTGGGTTAGAGTTTTTTAAGATTGCCAAAGTGTCTTTTAGATTGAGTCCACATAAACCACCGACATTGGGGATCCATCTCCTCTCCATCTCCACTGTAAGAGAAGAGGGGTGAAGCGACGCACGCCAGACCCACAGTTCGAATGAAGCCGACCAAACCGGATCAAGGAAGAGGGGAGGCTGTTGTTGGTGTGAGCCCTGGGTCTTCTATAGGTCTGGTGGCAATGGGCCGACCTGTCCTTGGGAGCCGAATGATCAGCTTTTTGGGGGGAGGAGAAGTATTGAAGAAGAGAAGAACCAGGACGTTCAATAACAATGTCACCTGCTGGGGCTGGGTGATACACTTGAGCGACGGAACGCTCGTTCAGAGACGGAACGCACATGTTCTAGCATAATGAAGTGCAGGATTGTGTTTGCAGCGGTGAACCTATCTATGAGAAAGCAAAAGTCATATGTAAATGATGCACAGAAAAACCATCATGCATCGTTGGCATCTCTCAGAGATGGTCCCCGTCCTCCTCCTTTCGAAGCTCTTCAATGGGTGCCAAGTACTCCTGGCAGCAATTCAAGCAATAAACAACAGAATAGGTTTGCCATTGTGCTTTTTCGGATTCGATCAGCCAATCCCCACACTCAAGCAGAAGCATGATCCCTCCAGCAGCGGGAGTTCTGAGCATCTTGCCTGGACCTGCTCAACATAGTCCTGTTCAAGCTCTGCTTCTTGGGCATCTCCACCAAAGGCCTGGCGAAAAGCCCCCACTGTGTGGATGTGTACCGAAATCAATCACCGAATGACCGGTCACCCACAAGGATTTATCTCTTCGGAGTGAGGCATGGCTCAAAAATACGAACCACACGCGAAATGTGGCTCATGAAGCTTCGAAGGAGGTGTATCGAAAAGTGTCGAGTCGGTGTTACCCGACTCACCACGCCCACCGCCGACCGATCCAAACACCCAGAGAGTCGAGTCCTCAGTCCCCAAACCGGCTTGCTGTTGCTTCTTCGAGCTCCCCAGCGGGGTCCCAGAGCTCGAAGTCGCCTGCATCTCAGCGGCTTGCATCTCAGCCGCACGCTGCAGCTCCTGCGGGCAAAAATCATTCGATCCCAATGAATTGGCTCAGTGCGTGGCTTCAGTGTCGAGAAATCCGAAAAGTCCCGAGGAATCCGAGCTCACGGTTGAGGTCGAAATCTCTTGTCCATGTGATTTTGAGTGGCTAGAGTTCGCCTGAAACTGAGACCACCTGAGCTACACCTATGGTCTATGGTCAGTGTATACAACAAGTATGTAGCTGGTATATATAAAATTGGTCAAAACCCGTTGACAAAGATCTATGGACGCTTCCTGATAGTCCTACCGTGCTCCTACCAGCTAGTAGAACTTCAGTAGAACCCGAACCCCATACTAAACTGAGTATCAGTCCAAGAGTCTTGCCTTGAAACCCAATTCCCAGATCCGCGCCTGTTGAAACTCGGCGCTCATGATGGTTTGCCTGGCGAGCAGATGCGATCCTGACACGTAGTATGTAAGGGGAGGTGATTTGGTCTCAGATGAGACGTCCGTTGTGTCAAATTTGATGATTGCAAAAGAGTTCCAAAGCAGCTTTGGTGTGATTCCTTGTCATGTCTATCCTGTTAGCCCAAAGGATCCCAACAAGTTGCAAGACGTTGGTTGATGTTTTGGGATCTGTTCTCCTTCCTCTCACTTCTCCTGCACTTGGTGATTCAAACGTCCACTCGAAGGACATCGCTCCAATCGCATCCCAGCTGAGACAGCGGACCCATCCATCGCCATTTGCCCGTCCATGCCCATCTGCCCCCAGAAGGGCATAAACCTCGGGGGGCGCGAGGTTTAAGACCGCTCTTCTTTTTGGCCGGCATATGAAGAAGAACATATCTATCTTCAGCAACTGTGGTTTAAGAGGAGTTTGCAGGCTTGGAGGGAAATTAGCAGTTGCTTTAAGAGGAGAAGCGATGAATTCTGACCATACCTCAGATGGATGCTTTTTGGTCGGATATGTCGATGTCGTTTGGGGTGGTCCCTGTGTCTGGGGATCGGCGAGGAAACCCTCGGTCGCCCCACGGCGGTTGGTCGTTGACGGTCACTTCGACTGGGCATCGAAGAGATCCAGGCAAAGGCATTGACAGGAATGGATGGCTTAATAGCTTGCGATATGAAAGATGTGAAGAGGCGACTCAAACCCGCTGGTTGCAACATGGCACCAAAGACCCAAGAAGAGGCACCAGCGTGCCCCTGCTTGCTACAGCGCGCCCAGCCAAAGAAGGAGGCCTGTTTAGGAGGCCTGTTTAGGAGGCCCCCACATGCCCTGCATGTAGTTCTCTTGGCACATCTCCGGGCTCATGAACGCCATGCCCTGGCCACAGCCGGGTATTGAAGACCTACCCATACCATCCCATACCCACAAACTCACATGGAAGCCGACCACCGCCACGTTTTATCCTACAGTCGTTGTGATACAGCCATTGGCGCCATAGATCTATAGATCTCACTCTTAACCCCAAAAGCCAGTCCGTGGGTCCATCTGGCCACTCTGCCAAAAAGAGAGAAGACTGGCCACTGAAAGAGATGTCGGTAGGCTCTATATATTACAAATAAATATGTTATGTATAGTATATTGATTATAGTGGTGGTTCCAGAGTCTTCTTGTTTGAGTGAAGGGATATTTGTGCTTTGAGGAAGTTGCTTTGCCCCACATGCAAAACAATATCTGGGTTTGGGCTTGGGAAGCTTCCTACTCCACATCAAGTGGAACCTGGGCAAACCTCAAACATGGAAGCTGAAACTTGGCAAAGGTTCCAGCCAGCAACCTTTCAAATACTTTGATAGATTGGAGCCCCCAACAACCTATTGAACATTCATGTTCGAGCATGTTGCATGAAAAAATATCAGAAACGATTCCTCCTTTCATTCAAACTGTTCCGAACGGCGAGCGAGTCAGCTCGCAGCTACGCCAAAACACACAGACCGATCACCAGCATCACGCCACAAACCACCGGCCTGCATGTAGCCGCCGTTCATGGCCACTTCCTTGGGAAACCGTGACGGGTCACGGACGGACCCGTCGATCACCAGGTCGATCACCAGGTCTGTGTTTTCAACGCGGCGTTTCTGGAAGACTGTTTGAGAAAAAGACATGTAATTGCTGTACCTGACCTACGGACTAGAATGACAGAGCCCCAATAGCCCTTCAATAGCAAAGTGAGGGGGAATGGATTCGTGAAAAAAGGCCTCCTCCCCATTGACGACTTGCTGGGATCGTCTCTTCCCACTATCCCAGCCTCGCCATATGGGTGAGTTTTCTCAACCTCCGAGGACCAAACATCCCCGATGCATCCGATGAAACATGTTGAGACAGCTCATGTACCAGCTCCAGTAGGAAAGAACGACTTCGGAAGCACCGCGCCGTTGCCGAACTCGCCGCACCGAACCCATGGGGCGATTCTCAAGCTTTCGTGGTTCGCGGTTCGCGGTTGCGCACGCGCCCCGAGGCAGTCGTCGAAGTGTCAGAGAAGTCGGGAGAATTCCTCATTGTAAAGCCAATACCTTGAAGTGGAACAAATCTTGAGGCTTGCTCAGTCTCTAGTGGAAAACTTCTCAGAAAAACATATAAAAATAACTGAAGAAGACTTACATTAAGAGTTTCCGCAAAAAAAAGCCCAATTCCTTCTCCCCGACACCGCCGAACCCAGTCTTCCGAAACGAGCCGAGCCCTCCCACACTGTAGTCAATCTCACCGTTCTCCTCGCAGCCGACCCAGACTGAGACCCTCGAAATGGGAGAAAAGAAATGGAGCGGTTCCTTTTCACCCAACCAATTCCAACTAAGTGGAGCTTCCAACAAAGGAGGCCAATTCCATGATCCTGTCTTGGCTTTGAGAAACCG
The DNA here is from genome assembly GCA_963970005.1 of Durusdinium trenchii. Lineage (NCBI taxonomy): Eukaryota > Dinophyceae > Suessiales > Symbiodiniaceae > Durusdinium > Durusdinium trenchii. The sequence continues at coordinate 468,253 of CAXAMN010011001.1, read as the reverse complement.
TCGGCTGCACGTGTGGGCCTTCTGGGCGTCGTGCCAGGTTTGGAGATCACAATCAAGATCAATCAAGTCCCTCAGCTTCAGATACCAAAAAAGGAAGATCATCGAATTGAGATGAACAACCGTGTTCGGATCTTTTGCCAGGGTTATTTGGGTCTAGACTCTAGACCATTCACGGTTGTGGCACAGACGACCTTCTCGGCGCCAAATTTTCTTGAGCCTCGGCTCTCAGCTTGGGAATGACACGGGATCGTTTCAATGGTCGTGAGGGAGGCTGACGCTGACACTGTTCGCCCATGATTGAAATTCCCAAGGAACAAGCAAGGGCCATCAGGGGTGCTTATCCCAAATAAGAATCCTTTCTAGGAATAGACGGCCTTGATGGTAGAGGAGTCTATTTCGCGCAAAAAAGGTTGCTATATAAATGTGACAAGCGATTCGCGCATTGGACAAGACTCAAGTCACCACTCATTCATCACCACTCTCGCTTTCGCCAGCAGAATTTCAGTACAGAGATGGAGAGATGGAGTGTGCTGTACAACATCCACCCTTGTGGGTCCGTTTCAGATATCACCATATAAACCGTTACCAAAGTATACTAAAGTATCCACTGCGGTCCAGCCGTCGTTTTCTTCTAAAAAGGACACCAGAGCTCCGGCGGTCGTTGAACTCCAGTCGCCCCGAGAACTCGTCACCTCCTCGTCACAGGCAGGCGGCAGGCCTGAGGAAGGCGGACGACTAAGCAAGATCGGAGCCATCCGGGTCACAGGACAAGCACAGAAGCACCCCATGGGGTACACAGGTTCTTGGATTTGCGTAAGGAACCTGGAAAAAGGTGCAAAAAGATTCCCCAGAAGGGGATGTAATTAACCATAAGGGGGATAAAAAAAAACATCATACGCAAAACAAGGTGTTCTTGAGGAGTATATATATAATATATGCATCATGTTGCAACCATGTATCTTATCATATCCTATCATCCATCCATCTACGACCTTTGACCAAGCATGGTGGACTCCTTGGACGACCAAGCGACACACCATTGCCAACGGTTACCCTGATGTAAAAAGCAAGGGCTTTAAGAGAACAGTAAACTGTTGAGACACCAGAAGGGAGGATTCTCCAGATATTTGCGTCCCAGGTTGGGTTGTTCTCTAAAGAACCTGTTTCCCTCTGGGGCCGCATAATGCAGCGTGTCTCCTTCATCGACGTTAATCTTTAGCACGACGGCTGAGTCTCATAGTCGAACCCAATGGCACACCTAATCTACATAGGGGAAGAATCTTGAAGAAGCAGCGTGTGATGTCTGTAGCTTCATCTACCCTAAGTATTCCTATGACCCATCCACCCAGGATAAGTTCAGCGTCAAAACGCCATTGTTTCACTTCTGCTAGCCCATGTCTTTCTTCGAAGTCCTCGAGCACTGGGTCAAACAGGATGACATCAAAACATATCAAAACCAGCCCTAGCAAGCCCAGCACCCCAACATCAGCATCCCACCCATCTCTGGCATGTAGTTGTAGCCGTTGAAGTCACTGGACACCTGATGCACTTGAGTCACTTGACACCTCCATCCAGGTATTTTCCGAAGACAGCATGTTAAAAACCTCCTGAGAACATCTCAAATCTACATGAACTCGTCGACTGGGGCTCAAGCAACTCAAGCATGCCCCTTCCATACAACCTCCCTAAGTTGTTGCAGTTTTGGTTTTTGGGCCGAGGACGCAGTTGGTATATCTATTCTTCTGCAGTTCTTCCTGTCTGTGGGTGCCAACCAAAGCAAGGAAGGCTAAATGAGGAAGCACCTTGAACGCGGACTCTCATTCTTTGACATGAGGTTCTTCAGCAACATTTGGAAGATACCCACCATGCAAAAAAAATTACAGATGAAGTTGGACAATGCGACTGGTCCAGTATTGCCAACGCAGTAACGTTATGTAGGCATGTTATTCACGTTCAGTCGTTCTCCAATAGTCTTTTGGATTAGATATTCGTCAACTGAGTTCAGAAGTCAACTGAGTCCGCCCATCTTCCCAATCACCCCGAACCAAGGTTTGCAAGGTCGCTGTGTGTTTCATTCAGTCAGGCGGGAAACTTTGGGGCGACCAGCAACCTGGGAAGGAACCAAAGAAGAAAAAAAGAAACACAATGCGCCAAATTGGATTCTTCTGGTATGAAACACCTATTGTATCCTATTGACTATTGTTGTGTTTGAATGTTCCACAACCTAGCTTATCCCCTTAACTGCAAGGGTGGGGGCTCCGGGGCCCGCCTGTCTGCCCAGTCCGTGTTGGTCCGACGCAGTACGTAGCGGGATGCAGAACATGCCCCTCGGGAACACCTGCAGAGATTTCCGGATTTGGATCATGTGCAGCCCACACCTTCACATCAACGATCCGCCTGCGGTGGAAACGAGGAATGGAGAAACGGCGAGGGCGTCGTGGGCACCACATACCTCCGCGCATGGCCAGCGGATCTGCTCAAAGGGATCCACAAATGCCGAGCGCTGTGCTGAAAATACCAATCGCATGGTCGCTGGGTATCGGTGTTGATTGGTGTTCATTCCTGGAACCCTTGAGGTATCGGAGCAACCTCCTCCATGTTACAAAAGTGGTGCCAAGGAGGAGCAGAAAAGCATAGAAAAGCTACCTAATGGTTAGCATACTGGTTAGCATTCATTGGTTTCACCAGAGCATCGAACACCCGGTCAAGGTTGACCACCCAGGCTTCCCTCCACAGCCAGCGGTTGCGCACGCCGGCTCATTGCCCATATTGGCTGCCTCAATGTGGCCGATTTTCGAGAGGATTCCATGCTGCTTGAGATGCGGCTGTCGGATGGATTGGAGTTTGCAGGGTATTTCAGGTATTAGTTACAGTATATCTCAATGATGTCCTATGTTTGATAAAGAGAGGGCCCCTATGAAAGTCACTCAATAGGGGCAACTTTGCAGGGTGCTAGGGGTTCTTATAGGCCTCTTTTTCGGTTTGCCTGAGTCTATCGTCATTCATTTAGGGACACACAAATCTTGGGCCAGACATATATCGCAGCTTTCTCATGTCCTATCATGTCCTTAGAATCGTAAAAAATGGTGGAATGTTGCATGAAAGATTGAATCAGCCTCAACTCACGGGGCTTGCGGGGTGCTTGGGCCTCTATGTCTGTTGGATGTATATGTCTGTTGGCCCCCTGGGCCGGTCCGGCCACTTGCGCCACGGACTCGCCGTTGGAGGAGGTCCTCACCGCCCACCGGGAGAAAAAGAAGAGGAATCCGCCATGCCAGCCGCCAAGATGAAGAACTGCCCTAAGTAGTCTGTATACTAGTTAGACCCTATACTAGGCCCTACCAGGCACTAGTTGCTGGTTGCAGTGATTAAAGACCTTCGCCCTGCCCCCCAGGTTTTAGCCACCAGGCAAGCAGGACTGTAATCCGTCAGTTTGCGATCTGACCATTGACAATCCTTGGGTAACTCAGCCTTTCTGGTGGATTGGGTATTGGCAGAATGTCTCGATATGCCAGCGCTGGATTTGGTCCACTTCTGAGGTCATATGTATGCCCCCTACTAGTGTCTACAAGCACTTGGCACCTGAAGGGGATCGTACTATGGTTGCTGAGCCTATACTCGTTTCCTGTTGGTCTTCACAAACCAATAGTAACAAGAATGAAACACAAAGCTGTGGGCAGAAGAAACAACAGAACTATACCCTTAATTACATTCCCTTACAACATCGTATGATCCAATCTTTTGACTCACCAGTCTTTTGTGCATCAACTGCGCAATGGTGCGCATCATCACCCCCCTCCCATCCAGCTGCATCGATAGCCGTCCTCTTCCTTGTCTTGGGAACATGCGTCGGGGAGTCGCCATCCACCTCATCGTCCCGACGTCGCGGCGATCTCCTCTGAGTCTGCGCGACGCGACGCGGCGATCTCCTCCTCTGACGGGTTCCGGTGTTTTTCGTCCCACCCGGGCGGAGGGTTCAAGCGCAGACGGCCTGGTGGGCAGGCTCCTCCAACATCTCGAAGTCCACCTCATCGATGGGCACTGCCTGCCAGTGCGGGTTCTTTCGGTGGGTTCGGTATGAGAGGCAAGTCCAAGGGGCAAAAGGGGACGCTGAGAGGAAAGCTTGCTTAGATGGTATGTGATGGATTCCTTCTTCCGGAGAAGGTCTTCTTTGCAGAGATAGACCCTTCACGTGAGTTAGACCCTTCACGTGGGAGCAGGGGTCCTTTGCTTCCATTCTGAGGTTCTATACTCGTCTAGCAAAGCGAGTGTCCATTTTATTACACTGGTGGCACGGATAGAGATTCCAACAAAAGGACCCTAGAGCAATGTCCTTATCTTTGATTGAGAAACACACTTTGTGATCTGCTCCCCCTTCCATCCCCTGATGGATTCTCGACTGTCACAGTCCAGTGCATCCACTACAGGTCTTGCAAGAGGGTGTTGGATCACTAGGGTTTCCCTGTAACCAGTCGTCGCGTTGGCGAAAGGGGCGCCCCGTGCGATCCGAGGATCCGAGGATCCGAGGATCGTGTTTCCGCCCTCCGAACTGGAGCTCTGTTTGTTTCGCGAACGCATCAACAGACGCTGCTTGACCAGTGTTTGCCAACCCTCGAAGCCAAAGGACCAGCGAAACGACTCGTCGTCCTCGGATCCTGTTCTGGGCGCTCGTCTCATCGAACATGCCCCGAACACACGCCGAACACCTGGCGAGTCTCATCGACCGCTTGTAACCTGAGGCAGGCTAAGGCACAAAAAAAAGGACCGCTCCAGGCCATGTCACTCGACCGCTCCGTGTGGCTTGTTTAGACCCGGTCAAAAAATAGAGGGGAGCTCCTCCCCAAAACCTTTACCTGCCACCATTGGCACCCAGCAGCATGTCCGCAGCTGCGTCAAACCCCAAAAAGGCGGAGTGCATCATGTAAGAATCCAATGTCAGCAAACCGGTGGTAAAGGTATTAGAGTATTTTAAAGTAGTATATCAGTACATCGCTGTATGATACACACAGCTATCAGCTATCCACCTGGTAGATGGCTTCTTGTCAAAAGCCCATGGGAGGAAAGTGTCGATCCCAGAAAAGAGCAAATCGGTTGTGGAACAAACGAAAGTTGGCTGTTGATGAGTGAAACCCCCCGTGCTTGGTCCAATATCTCCATCTATGAGAGGGTTGGAAAATGTAATACACTAGGCTCGTGATAGATGGCGCCGACAAAAAATAAGATGGCGCATTTGGGCAATTCAGAACACTCACATAAGATGGCGCAACACTATTCATAGACACGGCCTCGCTCCAGCTACTGGAAAGCTGCGCGCTACAAGTACAAGCATCAGGAGATGGAGCGATGTTTTTGTTGATGGTTTGTGGAGTGGGTGGAAATCTCCTGCGCCCCCCCCCTTCCCCTGCGCCATCTACTGTGCCCATCACCTGCTGCAACAGCTTTCCAATGGTTGGCCTTCTCTGACTGGTTGGCAAGGTGTCTATCCTTGTTGGTTTGCTTTTTTTTCTGTGCATTCCGCTCTCCCGTGACCTTTTCTAGCGCCAAAAGATCTGAACCTAGAGTAATGCATCAACATGTTTGGGGATTGGTTTGTTTTGATGCACAGGAATTAGGACCTTGTCCCTTTGGTTGCAGCGGTTTGTTCCATCTTCCGTTTCCTTCACAAGACAGAAGACTGGACTGGACTAGACAGAAGACTGATGGTGACTCCCATCGAACTCGCCGGTAAGTACTTCTTGAAGCCTTCCAGAACGCAACCCTTTTCAGCACATAGGAAAAAGCTCCATCAAAAGTCTCTAGATAGTCAAGCCGCAGCCGGATTCTCTTCGTCAAGGGGAGAATCGTTCAAAGGCAACCAACCCCTAAGAGACTCACAGACTTTGGGATGGTTACATGGCACTTCTTCTCTGCGTCACTGCGGAAATTGGCAAATCCCAATCCCTGGTCCGTACAAAGAAATTCTAGATGCCTAGGAAATTCCATGTGTCTTCATGTTCTTTTTCTAATGTGCAATTCTTTACACTCACTGAAAAGCTTACCCGGCGGTTAGGACCTTCCCAGCTTCCCAAACTCGACCAACATGCTTTTTGGGATCTGCTTCTCTCAGTGTCCTCCTGTCGAGACCGTTCCTTCGCTCAGTGTCCCCACAGCGGGGAGGCGTTCGGGGATTTGGAGGCCACCTGGGAGGGCGGAGCATGTTGGACGGAGAAGGAGACAGGGACAAAAGCAGAGGCCACAGCTGGTGCCACAGCATGTCTTGCAGAGAACAAGCGAAACAGTCATCAGGACAGTACGCCCAAAAGGATTGACTAAAGGCTATCCTGAGAAACACTAGGATAAGTTGGTAGCTGTCAGAAGTTTGACCTCCAGTGAACTCCTATATTTTGAAACTATGAAGAGATGTGCATCGTCTGAAGACAGAAGACAGGGATATAGCAAAGGGCGACTGTGTGAAAAGTGTTCCTTCGGTCAGTGAGCAAGGACATCTCCTTTCTTCAAGATTGTGCAGAAAACTGTGCCGTGTTGTTGTTTTCGTTTTTTTTTAAACGACGTCCACGCCCGAGGTTCCGGGCCACTAAGGGCCCATCACTGCGACTGCGCCTGTGGTCCGAGGTATCGGCACAACTCTATGACCAACTGTATGGACCGAACCAGTTTTGATGCCGCCCACACGGCATGTGGTTCTCTGCCGGGTTGACCGGTGTCCAAAAATCCAAAGGCGGCCAAGCGTTCTTCAAACTTACGATGTAGCTCGCTTGAAGGGGACATGTGCTGGTTAACCACCGTGAGACGGGTGGTCAAAGCCAAGTATGAATTCAAGATGAGATGGTTTGGGTCTATCCTATCCTGGCCTTCTAATTGTTTACCGACTGTTACAGGTACTATAATTGTTTACCAACCCAGGAGATGGTTGTACCACGGGGCAAAACATGAAAGACTACCCATCCATCCAAGGACACAAATCCCATCGCTGATAAGCACCCACATCAGCTGATGTCCGAGGAACAAATCCCAGAGCTTCACGCCGTGGTCAGCCACTGCTTGGGGCAAGCAATGATGGCCCGAATCAATCACAGTAAAAGTCAACTTCTACTTACCTCTAAACCAGATAAAGTAGATGAATATTACATTTCTGTATGCCTCTCAAATCGGGTGCTCTCAATGCAAGTTAAGAAAGAAAAAGGAACAATGTAAAGATGCGATGACCCAACACAGCGTGGTGGTTCCCAGGTCAAACGGCTTTTCTGTCGGTCGCCACACTCATCTGGGCTGCTAGCCCTGTTGCCCCACAGGTCACCCCAGAGTTGTACCCCAGCCGGGCAGAGAAAAAACGTTTGCGGCTGGGAGGTTGAACTAAGTATGACGAACTGTGTCAACCAAGTTCCAAAATAGAATAAATGGATGACCATATACAGTATATATATATAATATATAGATATGAGTTCAAACGAATTGGAAGACAGCATTCCTTTTTTCGGCGGGGAGTGGAGGGAGGTGTGCAGAAACCACCTCAGAAGCGCTTTCTGAAAGCTTGACCAGTGGGTCCTCGATGGCCCTCTTTCTTCGCCTCTTCCGGAGCGCGGCTTCGTCCTGAGCTCAACATGGCCATGCTTCGATGAACTGGAGTAACATACTTCCAGTGATCACTGTTTGCTTATAAAGTCCTTTCGTTCTGTCCGTGTTTGCCCAAATCGTCGGATTTCTCGCAGTTCTTTTGAACCCCAGACCCGGCGGAGACGGCCGGGATGTGATTGGGACCCGCCTCCACCGGCGCAAACTCCAAGAAGGTATTCTTCACCTTGCACGCTGGATCGTACCTCAGGAAACCCGTCCAGCTTCGTAAACTCTTGAATCGGCACGAATCCGCTGTTCGGATTGGAAGGTGAAAGGATGAAACACAGACATCTACGGAAAAGGTGTAGCTTGTTTTGGACAAGACGTATAGCTTTTGCCTTCCAATGATTCAATGTCATAATAAATCTGGTACATTTGGACCACCCAGTATTCAACCTCTGCTTGAGAAAAACGTGTCTTTCCCATTTTTCGATGAATCCCATCTAAAAACGATTGCACAAGACTTGTTGGGACTATCTTTTGAGAAAAGGAATCAGCATATGAGAATTCAGGAATCAGAGCGGAGGGGATTCAGATTCCCGACCTTCCGGACTTGTGGGAAAAGCACCGGACTTTGGAGACGAGAAGGCGTGACCGACCGGGCCATCACCCCGCAGCTCGGCCAGGGCACATTGGGGTCACGCAACGTCCGTCCGGCCGTGCGATGCGCTCTTCTTCGCCGTCAGAACGCGTAGAAGAGAACAGGAGTCAAAAGGAAGAGCTGCCTTGTTCGGTACAAAAGTTTCAGCTGTTGCATTGGCATTTGTCAGATTCGTCGATCAAGCATGTTCCAGCTGGAATTGACTTGTTGAGATGTGTGAGTTCAGCTGGAATCGACTGACTTTCTCATCTTCACGGGAGATGTATGGCTGGGTGTTTTGGTGGGCTGAACTGTTCATTCTCTGTTTAACGATATCACTGAGCCGAGCAACGGAATCAAGGCTGTCGGTGTTGGGCCAAGAGAAGGGTTGGGGACATGCTGCGTATCATAACTCTATCGCTGAGTTCCAAAATAACACCGAGTTCCCTAATGATCTGTTTTGTTGGTATCATAACTTTACCTGACCAAAACCTCTGAGTTCCCAATGAAATGTCTCCCCTTCACTACGGCAATCGGCTTCGCGTGATTGGGGTATGTTGGCGGTTGAGCCTAGCTGAAAGCACCTCCAAGTTGAACAAAAACTCCAATCTTTGGGTACTCCGAATTGAGGGGACACCCCAAGACTCTCCCAGAAATTGACAGAGGTACATTTTGGGGATAGATATGGCATGATATTGCGCAACGTCAATATCCTTTTCATTTTAAGCAAAAGCAAGCTCAGCATCCCCGTAAAACCAAGTATATGATTCCGTCTTTGGGGCGAGGTTGTCGAACACACGAAGTCAACCACAACCTCTTTTTCTCGGAGAACCTCTCTGCTCCGCTGGTCCTTGAGTGAAAGCGTGGAGAAAACTGCTGGCAACTGCACCAACGTTGAGTCTCGACGCTTTCGCTTGCTCGTCTCGTTAACGAACTTCGCGCAGTCTCTTTGAACCGCACACGCGACCGAAAGCTGTAGTTCACCGTCGGCCAAACTTCCAGTGATTGCGGATTGCGCAAAGGAGGAAATGCTGGGAATCAAGACCTAGAGAATGCTAGAGACTTTGTTCACCTAGAAACTCACTGGGTTTCGATCTTCACACACCAGTCATCATTTGATATCATTTGTTTCCTAGATCCAAGTAAAGCCAAACATTCCTACTCAAAACACAAGCCTTGTTCCTGCTTAACAGACAGAATCAACCATTTATACCGCCATGCACTGGAGATCAAAAAAAACCACGAGGCCTGTGGTAGGCACTCGTGTGACTCCTTGTCTTGTGGGTCTGACCAATTTCTTTGGCACTTTGTATGTTTTTGCAGTTCGCATCAATCGCATAAGCCAAGGATGTCATATTTTAAGACTTCCATGCTGCTTGTATTTGTAAGGTAAAAACCTACCATTGCCATCCACCAATATCTCACAGATACCGAGATACCTTCAAACATTCTTGCGAAACCCTAAGAACACCCGTGAATCTCGAAATTCCTTCCATTGACCTCAGACCCGACGCAGCAGAAACGTCCCGGCAGCGACCGGCGATGCCGTTGGCTTGCGGGCTTTGTACAGAAGGGCCGCCAGCAGGGCAGTGGCCTCTGAGATGTTGTTGAAAGAGACTTGGACCACAATGACCACAATTTATATTTTGGATCAATTCATGCAGTGCATTCAAATAAAAGGCGGTTTTCTTGTCTACATTGTCTTGTTGGGCTAAAAGAACTGAGAAGCATCACTTGCTTTCTTGCGCCATTTGGGCCCCCACCTCGATCTACTCGAAGTATTTGTCCAACTGCTTCAAGGACATCAAGAGGGCCTCATTCGAAGCAGAGAACGAGGCCCTCATGGCGTCAAGAAGGGAGCGTGGGTGGAGAGGGCCAGCAGGACCGCTGCATAAACCGACCAACGAGTCTATCTTCGGCAAAGACCAGTGGGACTTCGCTGGCTGGTTGTAGATAAATCCACACTACACATGACATGCCATAAAGGCTTGTGTTGGGTTCTTTTCTTCCTCACTGCTGGTAGTTCATGATGATGGTAAGGATCTTTACCGACAAGCAAGTTCCGACTATGTGGAAACACATGGATTCTGTATGGTTGTATCCATATGTGTGCCGCGCGTCATCTTGTTTGGTAATGTACTAGCATGGCGACCAACATGACACGCAAGACAAGGTCCAAGTATGTCCAAGTGATCAAAAAATGAAATAAGCAAATCGGGGTAAATCATAGATCAAAATCAGGTCAACAGTCTCGTCATGACAAATCATCCACATCCTCAGGAAAATTGATAATTATTCACCTTCTTCAAGTAGTGACTGGTGATTTTCCTGAGTTTTTCCTCGTCTATATAGCTCTTTCTTTGAAGAAAACCAGCCAGAATCAACAGGAATGCCTGGCAGAATCAACAGCAGGACGTGCACCATGCACTGACACCGACGCCTGCTCGACTCTGAGCACCCAAGCTCTTGATTCCCGATCCCCAGCTGCGTAGGTGAGAATCACCTCCGGCGGTTGAGCTCAGTTCCGCGTGGTTTGGCTCAGACTCGAGACCCTTATCCTCTACGAACCAGACTCAAAAACATCCATTCACCTTCATCAGCTGTATGAGATCTGTATCAAGACTATAGATCAACAGGAGTCTATCTTCAGATGGCTCTTCCTGTGCCAACCTGCTCCTCACGCAGCAAGATGCCCGAGGCAAACGCGAAGGGCGGCGCCCTGCAGCTCCGTGTCATTGCAGCGAAAGGGTCGCGAACATGTTCAGCAGAAACCTCCAAAGACCCAAAAGGACCATGTCCATATCTAAAAAAACGCGTGGAGTCCTCCTGGCAAGTTCGAGGTAGCAATCATGGGTCGTTCAACGTGTGTTGCACATCAGTTCAACGCTGAGTTCAACACCCGGGCATCGGTGGAAGCATCTGCAAGGGTAGAGGCTTTGAGACCTTCGGTCCGCACTGTCCGGCCGGTCCGCAGCCCGGCAAGCCGGGCCAAAAAAAGGGGTGCGAGCCTAGCAGTGATGGACTCTGAAAAAACTGATCTGGAGATACTGATCACATGTATTTGTGAGTTCTGTTTTTATTATATATCACTCATCTGGAGATACTGACTTTCATGGATCAGGAGCTTACTTTGATGCTTGGCATAATATACAAATCATTTCACATGACGAAAGTCGCTTTTGAAATCTGGGAGGAAATTGGGGATTGATGGAGAATGAATGAGAATGACCTCAATCCATCATGCAGATATTGATCACATCTCCTCACCTGAAACCTTGGCTGTTTAGTTTTAAGCAATGGTCCGGTTCAATGGATCTTCACGGGGAAATATGGGTTGTGTCTGTTGCTTCTGTGTCATGATGTGCTGAGCCAATAACATCATAGATCGATCCGCAAGGTACGCCGGTTGGAAAAATGCAAAATAGATGCCCCAGCCATATGGAATTGCATTTGCATTCCTCGGGCAAAAATGGCCCAGAGTACGACCAGATATTTTTCGGCATCGAGGCTAGAGTCGAAGTGACACACCAGCAGTGGGACTAGATTGCCCTAATCCTGTTGTTTTTCTGCATCGATTTTGGCGCGCCGCAAACATCACTCACCTCAGTCACCTTGTGACTCCAACAGAGCATGCCCATCCCCCCTTGCCAAACTCCTCCTCTCCCTCCTCTCCCGATCGAACCAAACGCACCGTCCCCACCCGACAGACCGTCCCACCGGCACCTGCAGGATCTGAAAGGGCGGCTTGGGCGCAAAGCGGTAGGCGTAATGCACGTAGCGGCGCACCTGGTTTCCCGGCGCGCGGGGGTCGTGTGGTGGCCGGTGTCGCGAAGACGACGAAGGTGAGAAGGGGACGACCGGATGGACCGGATGTGATGAAGGAGACCGGGATCGGTTCCATGGTGTGGTTGAGTGTTTTCTGAAAAGCCTGTGTTTTTGGAGGTGAAGTATTTGCATGGATGAGTCGGATGAGTCTTGGCATGTGTGGCAATGGTGTCGAAAGGTTCTTGGGAGACCCTGATCCGTGGGATCAGGGTCCAATCCCAAGACTCTTGGGGATGTACAAGACCACCTATGGCCTGTCACATCAGGATTCACTAAAAAGATGATCCCATTTCTTGGAAAAAGTTGCAAAACTCCGGATGTTTTGAGGATCTTCCATCGGTAGTCGATTCCCTCAAAGTCCAAGACACATTAAAACAGTCTTTAGGTGACCCCGAGTCTAGGAATGTCCTTTACTTTGGTGGGATGTTAGTCTTTGGACTTCTATGGATTCTCGGCTTTTGGATGGAATTCGCCTGGCCCCTGCTACCCAGCCCTCAACCTTCGCTCCCCGTGATCGCATGGAATTCACCTTGAGATCCGCTGCATGGAAGAGCGCCAGGTAGTGAGGCTCAGGGAGTCGTGCTGTCGCATTGGGCGCCTGCGTGGGCTGGCACTCGGTGGGCTGCGCTCGGATTCGAAACAATTGGCATGGACGCCGGAGGTAGACAGTAGAAGATGACGTCATATTTATATTTAGATTACATCATATAGTATTACAAACAACAAGAGCTGGATTGGAAGATGTTTTCTCTTTCACTGGGTGGTTCTTTCACTAGTTTGTTGAGGGTACAGGATATGCCGCGGGACACGCACATGCCCTACTTTGAAGAAATAAAAAAAACTACTAGAATCCTGATAAGTTTACCTTCTGAAATGTCTATGATCTATGAGTCTATGACCTACAGGGAAATTGTCCTGCGCTAGGGAAAAGTGTGTACTGCAACTTTTGTGCAGCGTCGCTGAATAGTCCAATCCCCGCAAACAGTTTTTGGCCGCTCGACCTCTCTTAAAAATCAACTCGAACATCATTTGTCTACTGCAAATCCACCTGGTGTCCCGATTTTGAGTGCTAAGCCCCCAAGCGTCCAGGTAGATCGCTGAGGCAGAGCCCCGAATGGCAGCGTCCAGCAAATGCGACTGGAGCAGCTGACACGGGGATGGCAGAATGCGATTCATGGAGTGACCTACCCCAGCAGAGAATGGTCGCTGTCTGAACCGTCTTGTTGGTCAATTCATGAGACTTGGCTTCCAGGTCTCGTGTCTTTTGATGAACCTGTGAACTGCTCAGAAATGCTCAGCGCTGGAGTTCTTCCCTCCGAACGCCTGCATCTCCTCCAGCTTTGGGAAGATGCTGCGCCATTGCTGCCTGCAGCTCACTGACTCGCCGAAGACGCCGAGGTGCCTATGGGTCAAAGATAGGGTACATAAACCGAAACCCGACGGTCAAGGAAAGAACGAAAACGGTCAACTCCAAGGAGCTCTCACTTTCCATCAAAACCAGAGGCAATGCCAAGGCTACCGTCAGGTCTTCACCTCTTCCCATCCAACGTGCTCCGTCTCGGGTGCCGTCTCAGGATCCGTCCGAGCGAACCAGAGCCCCGTCGGCTCGGTGCCATCCGTGATCCCCGTCGCTCGAAGCGGTCTATCGCTGCTATGTAGGGAAGCTATGGACTCAAATCCTCAGGATTTAAGTGTCCTCCACCTGTTCTCCATGCTGAAAAGCGGGGAGCCTTTTCCCGTACTCCCCGGCACCGCGTCCGGAGTAGACCACATCCCAGGGCCCCGGGCCCGCAGCTGCCGGTGCCCTTGAGCTCTCGGACGAGATGAGGGATCATGCTATAGACCTGTCTGAAGCCACATGGTCAGGGCCAGGGTGGCATGGCTGTGGTGAGAAAAAAGTATCCAAACAGATCCAAGTAGCAAGCAGTTTGGCCCAAGAAAAAGTGTGGCAAGAGTACATTGAAGTGCAAGGTACACTCCAACAGTTCCTGACATAGTTACCATCTGTGTAGATAAAGTCCTCATCTTCCAAACATGGTACTCTCCGAGAAGAGTAGCTGGCTAAAAGCATGATCAAATCCAAGTAGTGTGAGATTTGCTCCAGCCTTCTGAGCATGGTATCCACATGTATCCACTCCCTTTCAGCAGAACCGGACTGACTGTTCGTCAAAGCTTGTCACTCTTCAGCAAGACCTACAAGAACTGTCTCGACTCTACTGAGTCTCTACTGACTTCCCCCACTCGGAGGAATCTGCCCGGTCTATCGGTCCAATCATCGGATGCCCAGGGGCCCGGACCACGTAGGTCTGACCCTCACGCTCAAAGGGGATCCAGTTCTTTTCGCTATGGTCCAATTCTTGGTGAATGCGCGAAGGAGAAGGACGAGAGGACCCCCAAAAGAGTATGGACTATGGATAAGGACTATGGAAATGAACTATTTACTATGGTCGGGACAAGTGATAAATTAATGCTAAGTTCTTCCCTTCCCCCCTGGCGCACGCAGAAATAGAAAAGAGTGGAAGCAAGACTATTGACTATCTCCCAGCCGCAAAACTTGTGGCACCCACTCCTCTCCTTTATGTTTTTGTGACACACCAGGAATGGTCCAAACGGGCCCCCCAATACATTCATCCAGTGAGAGAGAGGAACCGAATGGCACGTGTCAATCTCCTGTCTCAACCACTGCAATAAAGTCAAGTAATCCTCACGTCATATAATCATATATTGAGAGAGAGAGAGACTGAGATCCTGAGAACGAACCAAAAGGGGGTGTCATGGTGTCACCATGGTGTCACCATTTCCTTTTCTCCTGCTGTGTCCGTGTCGACGTTTGCTTTCGCCTTCCATGCAAGTCCTGGAGGCTTTCGCCTAAGAGCCCGACGTCCACATTTCAAGTGCTGGCCCTGACTGACCTGGCTCAGATTCTGGCAGGAAGAGTGCCTCAAAAAAGGCCTTAGCCTATGGGTCAAATGACTGGCACCCCGATGAACTCCTGAAAATGAACCAAATCAACTACTGGGAAAATCAACCTATATAATATTATGCTTCATTAAATTGTATGGTTTCTTGAGCCTCTATTCGGTTTCGACCCCTCTTCAGTGCGAAGAATGAGGACTTGCTCGACCCCGGAGATGCCAAAATGGACTCCAAAATGTAGATTGCTTTCTCGACTCTAGTGACTCTAGTGGCAGTGTGTTCTGGTCATCAAGCTCCTAACCCTCCGACGTCATTTGTCTTGGTGGACACCTTTGTGAGGGGGGGGCATGTAGGGAACAGTTCGCTTAAAAAGCGGTGCAGGGGTGAGATGCTGTCGGTGAAAGCGAACAACCCAACTGCACCCGGTACGTCAGTAGTGGAAGAATCAAAATCAAATCGCTAGCGGAGCTAGCCAGTTCGGGGGTCCTTTCTGATTTTGGAGCCCCAGCATGCCCATCTTCCAATCTTCCGGTCTTTCTCGGAACGGCTAAATCCGCTCGATGGGCGCCCCGACGAGCTCCGGACGTTCCACATCGATGCCTCCAAACACACGGTGGCAGAGGCGCTGAAGCGCCCGGTGCTTTCGGTGCTTTCGGGCTCCGGTGGAGGGGTTCGAGATGTTCGGAGGATGGAAAAATGAGAGAAGGTGCTGCAAATATTGGGAACATCTGGCGCCTGGCGCCATGCGGATGGAGCAAGTTCCGCAGCGAATTGGGCCGGATGCACTGTCTGTGTCTGTCGGCATCAATGATCATCGATCTGTCTCAGGTGTGGGACGTCTGTATCTACAAACAGACACTATCTGGATCATCCAATGCGTCACCTGGCTCGACTACCCTGCACTACATATGTAATATGGACCCGATCTCAATTCAGCCACTCGGTGGGAGGCACATGTCATAAATGGGGTCGGATATGTCGCCCTCACCCTCCACTATTGTCGCATATGTCATATGGACTCTCCATTGGGACACCATTTGGATGATGCTTTTAGATGTCCGTTGGATGTCGGACGACCCGACATGAGAGCCGCGGTGTCATCAGCAGATCAGGGTGATTGGTTCTTCCACGACGCGGTTCGTCATGTTTTTTTCTGGTCGAGCTACAAGGGATCCAAGGATCAGCATGTTTGTTTGGTCTTAACTTCTTGAGTCAAAGAATGGGAGACCTAACAAACATGCTTCAAAGCTGGTCTTAACGTCGTTGTTTCTTTAGTGCTTCAGCGAAAGAATTGGGAGATGAACGTCCCGAAAAACCCCCAGGGCGACCAACACCGTTGGACGGGTCCGACGTCGCCTGACGCCAGGAACATTTGGCTCACGGAGCGATGGTCGCAGCTCTTGCCCTCCTGGTGACAGGCGTGAAGGAGGCCACCAGGTGGTTTTCGAAACGAAAGAGACAAAGAGTGGGCGACCAAACATTGAGCTCCGCCGTGGTGTGCCGTGTTCGCTTTCCACATGGCAACAAACACCGGCAACGGATGTCCTGGTCTTCCGCTGGTGATCTGCGTCAGTCTGGTCTGAGGAAGGGTAATGCCCTAGAACTCTGACTATACCCCTAGAGCCATCCGGGTGTATATTATGTACATGTAGGATCATGTAGGTAAAGCCTCCCACGCAACGACCCCTTGAGTTCGGTTCGGGAGATAGACAGGTCTACCCGAGTCTACTATGAAAATACGGGCGATCAGGGGTCTCTCTATGAAAATACATGCCCAATCCTTTCGGCCAGATCAACGCCCCGGCCTTGGGAGTATAAGAGTTGAAAGCCACCTGCACCTGTCGACACTCTTCGACAGACTGCACCATGCCCGGAAGGTGAATTCTCTTTGGAAGGAAAAGAACCAATGGGTCTTGCGCTAGTCTTGGCTGTCAGGGATCGTTACCAAGGACTACAAGATCATAAGAAAAAGCAACAATGAACTTGCTTTTTACTGTGCAAACAGGTTGACTTCCACCACTGCTCTGATGAACTCACCAAGCACATCTGGGCGCAGCTGCACGGATCTTTGCTTGGGGACACCGAGTATGTATAACTGGAGACCCTGCAGACCCGTGGCTTTGCTCAGGTTCCCTCGCTCTACCAGGAACTGCACGGACCCCCAATCCATCCTCTGAGAGCTCCAAAGGGTCTTATGCACATCCATCGTGGATGATATTGGAATCCACGTGCAAAGCTAGTATCTTCATCTATATGATTTATATAATATTCACTCAACTGCTTCCATTCTGCTCAAATTCAGAGCCAGGTCCCAGTTTCACATGAGTCTAACTCCTCCACCACATCCCTCCTCGACTTCTGGACTTGACTTCTGAGCGACCGGTTCCCGGTCGAGCACCTCATGTGGAGAGCACCAGCGAGAGTTGCACTTGGCTTCGCAGAAGCTCTGGTTCACATGGCCTGGAATCAGAAGACGCTACGATCGGGGCTCCTGGCCTTACTACTAGGAACACGAAGCTACGATCGGGGCGAACATGGCCTTACTACGAACGGAGCAAGGACGCTACTACTAGGGGCGAACCTGGCATCGCGACGAACGGAGCAAGGACGCTACGATAGAAAGAGCGGCCAAACGATCGGTTCGATGGGGTTTTCTAGGAGGACACCGGATGGGAGGACACTAGAAGTGATGGTGGGATTGAAACCTTTCAGAGGGGTTCTTGTGCCTTTTGGTGTTAAGATGTCTTCAGGAACACTCTTAATGGTGGCGTGGAGCCTCTGATCACTACGGGGCGTGCCAGGCCAGTCGTTCACTGTGTTCACATGTGTTCACTACGTCTCTTCCTTCGTTTCAAGAAGTACCCCACCGCCCAACCGACCAGCACGGAACCGCCGGACTTCTCCGCATGGAAACGGTGCTCGCCCGTGAACACAGTGAATTCTGAGAGGGAATCCAGCTCTGTCACCCTTGAAGAACTTCCTCCCTCGTGAAATTCAGTGGCACTCCCCTACAGTCAAACATGCCATGACGTGCCTATGTGGGGCTGTCCATTCCCATTTGAGTATGTATTCAGCATGGGCAAGTATGAATGTCCCAGACAGGGAGAACGTAATTATGATCAGAAAAACTACTGCCCCCTAGTCGGCAAATATTTTCCGCCACATCCACCGGTCGTTTCTTCAGGGGAGTCGTCAACACAAAAAAATCCTCTCCAATAGAGCTGGGATGTCTGGCAGAAGTCTGAGGAAGCTCGCAGCACCCAACCTGGGCAGCAAAAACAGCACATGTCTGGCGAGCTCATCGGGTAGAAAAAAACCGGATCTCAATGGGTCGATTGAGTAAAAAAAGAGAGAGAGAGAGAGAACGGAACCTGACCTGAAAAATCCTCTACTCCCACATCGCAAGCCTGAGACCGGAGATTAAGACCGGCTGCAAAATCATGACACCTGGCTGCCTCTAGAACTCACCTGGCTGGTGGTCTTCACTCTAGTTAGTCTCAAATCTTCCGGTCCACAATCATCGCAAAGTCGCTCCGGCAGTCCGACCCCAGCACCAAGGCACACCCTGCCATGGACTCAGCACAAGAGCCCTTTCGCGTCAAGGGGAAGACCTTGGGATCCTGCAACAGTGACGTGCTGCTTTTGGGCTGGAAAAACACGCCGAAAGCTGCGTGGCCACATGACCCCCACGGCAGCGGCGGCGCGGCGGCGCCCAACGAAAAAACGCCCCGAGCTGTCCTCTGGCCCTGTCACAACGAACCTGATCGGCTGTGAGCGGCTTGGGCGAAGGCTCTATATTCAACAGCTTTGAAGGGGCCCTAAAGCAAGTGAAGATGGAAAAGGTCTTCAGTGACCTGAGAGTTAGGCATGAAAGAGACTTCTGACTTGGTCCGGTTTTCGCTCGTTTTTCGACTCCCATGGCCGGTGTGGTGGTCCGACTCTGCCCGGTTCAGGCAGTCTGGCCTTCTATGAGGCCCTAGATGGTGCATGATCGAATGTTTAAATAGTTCTCTGATCCCTCACGCATGATGCTGGGGGGATTCCAGGTCCCAAATCGGTGGGAGATAGCAAAATGCAAAGCCGCAAAACCCATTGCTTGAAGGGTGAAAAAGTACCAAACAGTCCCTCACCTCGAGGCTACTCCACTGGCAAATCCAGCCATCTAGGATGTCTGGTGCTTGCTGCGCACGCCCGCGTCCGCCCACGCCTCATCATGGTCCGATTCTGTGGGAGCCATTTCTCTCTGTAGCACATGTTGGGATAGATCCATGGCTTGCCATCCGCCATTTGCAGACCTTAGGTGCAATTGGTGGTCTGAAGGTGAAGCAGGTGGAACTCAGCCAGGGACTGCAGGTTGAAAAATCCTAACAATCTTTGACTCCTGGGCATGGTTCCTGAATGACACTTTGTCAGCGCAGTGGAGGCAGGAAACTCAAAGAGCCATGACTTGGGACCGTGAATGTCTTTGGTGAATGATATTCGGGCGTGCCAACAAGTGGTCTGCCTCACTGGCGGCGCAAACCTCCATCATCCCCAAACCAAGCCGGCGCTTCCATGGAGTGGGGGTCTAGTATTCTCGACTGAATAAGCCACCAGAATCCAGGCTTTGGATATCTGGTTAGGAGCTTGAGCTTCTGCTTATATACATGAACATGAGGGGCATCAAAATCTAACATTGATAATACTGTAAATACGACCACTGCCACTGGAAGAAACACCCCCCAAAAATACCCTCCAACATCACCCTCAAAAGAGCTGTTGCGCTCTCTGCGGCAGGCGACCGTCCCAAAGTTTCAGCAAGATCTCTGGCATCTCCCCGGAACGGTTGAGCAACTTCCAACTCTTGTTGTTCATGGCGACGCTGCCGAGGAGGATCTTCGAGATCCAAATCTCCTGCAGGATACATCCGACATTGACGGGCCCTGTCTACAGTGATGAACATGTCCACTTCAAGGAGACAATTAGCGGTTGAAGGCGGAAGCCTTCCTTGTGTTGGAGATACCGATCTAACAAGCTGTTTCGCAGAGTCTCTATCTGTTGATATTTTTAAAAAATTGTCACAGTTTAAGTCCTTTGAACTTTTATCAGCTGGATCCTTTTCCAAGGATCAGGAGCACGCTCCTTTCATCCGCGAATTGGACCGGGACTCAGACGCTCCTCCAGCAAGGAGCCACCATGAAAATGGCTCAGGTGAGAAGACCGCCTGTGGGGAAATCGATCGATGGGAGACCCTCGGAAGATGTGGGAAGTGCAGCTCAGAATCACATTAGCTCGGAGGAAAACCGTGGTGCAAACCGGAAAACGGGTTTAGACGAACATCCATGTCCAGGTCTTTTTGGGCGGGATGGAAAGCAATGACCACCTGCTGAATGGTGCTGAATGAGGACCTTGACCGCTGACCGGGTCAGTGCTTTTTGCCGAACGAGTTGCTCATGCAAAAGCCCCCTGTGCCACTACAGCTAGGTACTCCCCAGACAAAGAACCACCCAACACACGCCACGCTCGGCTGAACAGCGTGGCCCGACCCCCAAGAAAAGAGGCATCTGCATTGTCTGCTGGCGCCAAAAACAATGGCTATGAGACTGTGAGGCCAAACACGGAGACCTACCTTCCAGCCGAGGTCAACTGGTCAACCCGGAAGGAGACCGACCGGTTGACCTACCTTCCGCTCTCCGGGCTTTGGAACCCCCATCCCCGCGCACCTGTGGAGGCGCGCGGCCACCACGAGGCGCCCATCCTCCAACAAGGTCAGCGAAGGATTGATGAAAGCCTCGGAGTGTCTCTTCTCCGCAAAGAGCCGTCGTAAGAGACGAGGGGCAATCCATGAAGATGACATCCATCACATGGACGTCCATCTGAGACTTCGATCATGAACCATGTTGTTAGAGTGATGTTTTCTTTTAATCAAAACTGCTGACTGGCTGAACATCACACCTCTTAGATCCACCAAGGACGACCCCGGCCCGCTCCCCACGGAGTTCCGTTCCCGAGCGAACCCGTCGTGGACAATCCAAGCTTCGGCGACCGGAAAGAGGATCTTTCAGCTTCGGCGGGTTCGAAAAGGTTGAAATTCAGAAAGAGGAAAAGGAGTGGCATCCCTTCTTGAGGACCTAAGGAGTGGGAATCTTGGTATTTATCTGGGAATCTAAGAAGGAGTGGTCGAGAACCCGGGAATGCTGGGTTTTGCCCGAACTCAACTTCGTCGAAGGAATGAACACCGAATTCTGCGAGGCCGGATCCAAGAAAAGCCCGTTGTTTTTTGATCACAGGAAATCGTGTTGGGGCTTTCAGCTCAATCTTGTTCGGCTGTTTGGTGTAGGGATCACGGCACAAGCAGCTCTTTCTTCCCCATTCAGCCAAGCGAAAATCACCGACTAAAAACGGGCGCGTGAAAATCAGCGAGGCAGCTGATCTCGTTCAACAGCTAACGTTGATTAGGCTATCATGGAGCAATGCCAGGTACCAAAGATGTCCAAAGTGAATTCAAGAATTAAGGACTGTGAAAACTGCATTCTTGTGGTTTTGAGTGCCCCAGGTATAGGCTGCCATATCTTCGGGGTTGTTCAACAATTGCAAGCCAGGTGTGGACACCGGGCTCTCACACAGCGCATATTCTGCAGTGTCAAAGTCATAAAAGTCGTGGTGCGCATACTGGGTATGTCTTTGCTCAACGCACAAAACCCAAGAGACGCATGGCCACAAGAATCCAATCCAAAGTAAGAGCTTGAAGACCGGCTTGTAGGAAGCTAGACACATGCCGACCCTTGATACAACCTTCACCTGTGGTTCCAGGATTTTTGCCGAGCTCGTACTTGATGAGAAGTACTTGAAGCTTATTTCTATAAATTCGGTCAGAAAACACGCGGCCAGAAAATTCTGGAGGATGTTCAGGATGTTCCATGTGTCACCCTGCGTAAGCAGAAATCTGCCCACAAGAAGCCAAAGCTCCACTGCCAGTTTCGGAAGGACCATGATCTTCGGATGCCCATGATCTTCTTCGATGGTGTAGCGGTGGCAAGGACCACCAAGCATACGGCCAAGACGAGCTGAGGCATAGTCTCCAAGTAGCCATCACGGCACCATGAGGAAAAGCGTCGAATAGCTACATTCTGGAAGTCTCAAAGACTTCCCATTCAGCTCCTCCCGTGTCTCCTGAAAAGCTATCGTTGACATCGGTGCCCTCGGATCATCCACTGGCCTGCCCAACACCGAAATGGACCCCTTCTCCGGATCCATGGCCATGGCGAGATCGTCCGTGATGCGTTCGAACAAGAAGAACCAAAGGTCCTTGAGAATCCCCGCACAGGGCCACGGGCGACCAAGGAGCACATCTAAAGATCTTCCACACGGTCGTCATTCCACCGTCAGTCTAAAACGCCGCACCACGTCCCGTGATGTCCCTTGTGGTTTCTTCCGTGCGCCACCTTGCTCAATGTACAGTTGATAGTCCACACTGCGAAATGTCCCCAAGACAACATCACATAGCATAATTAATATATTAAGCCAAGGTCTTGAGAATGGAAAAGATACAAACATATACAAACCAAAAACACTCTCTTGACAAACCCCAAAAAGAAACATCTCTTTTAAAAACCACGACCTTCTGGATGTTAAAAGAAGGCCGTTCCGTTCATGTCCCACACCATCCAATGCATGCCCGGCCGTTCTCCCGTGGCCCAGTGGCTCCACCGCCCGTGGCCGACCAGTCCTGGCCAAGGCAACTAAGACCAGGATCATCCTGTCTGGGTGTCATAGACTACCCTAGGCCCTAGGCCCTAGGCCCTACGTAAATAGGTCAGACAGGGCACCCAGACAGGAAGTGCTGGGTAAACTGTAAACTCACCTGGTGAAAGCTGCGAGTGTCAACGGCTCGGCCAAAACAAAGCCCTGCCACCGATGTCAAACTGCTGTTCTCCATTCCAAGTCTATAGGACAATCCAGTCGGTAATTATGGTGCAACAGTCCCCTTGATTCCTGGAAAAGCAAATGCGTGTGCTGGTCTTGGGCATTGAGTCATCCGCTCAACCTCAAGCTGCTCCTGTGCTTCCAATCGCAAAGGCAAACGGATATCCATGTAGCCATCTCCCTCCACTTTATCCGGTAGCACATGGTCCTGCAGCACCGCTCTCGGATTGAACGAATTCTCCAAGCCGCTTCTTGAGGAGAAGATGGTTGATAAGCCTTCTTAAGCCTCTTTGAGTTACCTCAAAGGTGTCATGTTTCGAAAGGGAGGTCTTCCAGGATGGTCTCGGAAATAAAGGGTGCTTGGGATTGCTTGGGGAGCTCCTTCAGCTCCAGTTCTTGTGGAGCTAGTTGTTCCAGTTCAGAGGTTGTTCCAGTTTGTGCCCAGTTCCTGTCGAAAGCTATGGAGCCAATCAGCGCCCTGTCAGATGCCTGGACCATCCGCAGAAAACGTCTGATCGGCATAGTTGAAAACGAGAGGTCTCTAGCACAGGAATCCAGGAAAAGTGACCACCGAGAAATGACAAGGAACCCACAAAAGTGCCCAACAACATGTTTGTTGGACATAGCCAGCCGATTGATCTGATCTGGGTGATTTCACCAACCGTTTTCGGGAGGAGAACTGTAGATAGAAGCCATTTGGATCACCAAGCCCCAACCTCTTCTTGACCAGCTCAATGCTGTGTCCCCTCCCGTTCACCCTTCACCCCCACCCGGCAGTCCGGAACCCCCGTCCACCGCAACCTGAAGCGCCGTCTCCGGTACCACGTGCGGCGGCGCCACCGGGGGGGGGGGGGTAGACCCGGTCGCCGCAGGTCCAGCAAAACACCAGAAATGACTCTGGGCTCTGTGGCTCTGCGTCATGTTGCATTCATTTTGGGGAGGAGCAGCAACGAAAAGCCGGACTCGAGGCTTGGGATCTGTGTCCGACGTGATGGTATTGTTGAAGTCCGATTCACTGACCTTTCCCAAATGTCCCAAGCCAACAGAATCCAGCGATATCCAGCGATTGTGTCCCATCCTGTTGGAAGCAACCCCCTGTATGCACATATGGGAGCACCTAAGAAGGGCATCTCTTTGTTGCCCGCTGTCGTTGCTTCCAAGTGAGATCTTTTTGGGGGCACTTGCCCCAGTCCTCCAGCTCCCAAGCAAGAAAAGAGCATCCTCAACGTGTCCCTTCATTTGATCTTCATCTGCTGGAACCCATAAAGGCCCGTGGATGGGTCTGGAGTCACTCCGGAGTGTAAGACGCCCATGGGTCTTCGGAGATGGTCAAGGAGCACGGCACTGTGTACTCTTTGTGCCTTGCGTCATCCCACATCCATCAAAAAAGTTCATTTCACCCATGTCCAACTCTGGCGTCTTGCTGCTGTCTTGTGTGGTCAACATAAAAATAGAAAAACTCACCCAAACCTACGACATCTTCGTGCCAAAGCCATTCATTAGTTCATACCACTTGGCCTCCAAATCACCCTGTGTGCAAACAATCAGTGAGTGGAAGCCCACTTGATCCCACTTACTGTGTCTCGCCAAGCCACGAGAGGAGGATCAGCAGCAGCGACATCACCGCAGGGACCAGCCAAGAGGCCTGGAGCATGGGAGAGAAAACAAGAGGCCGTGGAGCAGATCAGCGGATCATCCGAGGAGCAGGGCAATCGGATGCTGATCTGCGCAGTTCAATTATATATTTGAGATACTGTACGGATCCTCTTTGAAGGAGGAAAGAACTGCAACCTATACCTATGCCTCAGAACTGACTTTTTCCGCTCTGCGGGAAGGATGTTCATATCACAAATGACAACACAGATTGATCGATGTGAATTTGAGTTGTCCCAAGCCTAGGAAACCGATCATTCAAAAGCACGAAGTCAGGACCCTCCACGCACTCCTTCGACGCCCGGGCTACCACGACGTTCGTTTTTCTCGTATTCAAAGGGTCGAACAGCGTCATTTACAGAGTCAGCTGGGTTTTACAGCCTGGGGAAGAGTAGAACTCAACCAAATCGATCGACCATCATCGGATGGGAAAAAAAACTCACTGCGTCAAATCGGTGTTGACTTCGCCACAAATCCACGGCTTTGGCGACACCTTGTGAACACCTTTCACATCTCCGAAAACTAACAGCGTCCCAAACCAATCCCTTCAGCGTGCGGACAACGACCGGTCCGGATCGACGGCATCACGTCGCCGCCGATTCAGGATTGATCGGACCGGTTTCGAGACCGGCTCCGGCCTGACCGGGCGAGAGCCTCCAAAGCTTGTCCGAAGGCTTTTGCACCTGACGGTCCCAAGCGCCAAAGAGCGAAAGACGTGCCCGCCGAAGAGCAAAGCTTGTTGAGCGCCGAAAGTTTCATCGCGGGGGTGGAAGGATGTGGAGTCCGGGTCGTCCGGAGAGAAAAGGTACGACCCTTACATACCCTTACAAAGCTCTATGTGTAAGCAACATTATATAATAACCACACCTGCTCACTATGGTTGATCTGGGCCAGAACTTACAAACTTTGGGCATAGAGTACTTAGGTGAACATCTCCTGCCCAGACTCTTCTGTTCACTTTGGGCACATGGATATGAGGCTTTGACTCACGTGCATAAAGCCATCATCCTCCAGTAGTAGATAGAATGCGGAACCAATCAAATTCCATTTGGAATCCCCGAGCCATCGTTGCCATCAGTGGCATCCGCCTTCTCAGAGCCTTCTCAGAGCCTGCTTAGAACCTTTCGGATCCGATCTGCAACCTGGTGGGACCTCACCTGAAATGGTTCCAGAATCCATTCAAAAGCCATCCTGAACCGCACAGACCAACATTTGATGGGTTTCTCTGAAAGCTGCCTGGAACCCAAGATTCACTGAAACTTCTTGGCGCGCCTCCCTCTAGATCCTTATCTTGATTCTACTTAATTCTCATTTCAGTGATGTGTATTGAGGGAGCAGGCGGGGCCGTCCGTTATTGCCAGTGAAGGAATTTAGATGAAATGTTAAAACATACATGTCGCGAAAGGGAAACTGCAGTCCGCGAAAGGCCGGCGATAGGACGGCGAAAGACATGTGCCAACCTAGACTTATAACATACAATGCGCATAACATTACAATACATGACAATACATGACACATCCTTTTTCCCGAACAGAAACACGGATTTTCGCGAAAGGGCCGCGAAAGGCCGGCGGTAGGCCCGCGAAAGGGCGCATTGCCTGGAAGGGCATCTGCCCATCCATGGCCTTGAAACCTTTGTTTAGATATCCCAAACACTGTGAACTCAGTGCAATGGAACAAGCTTATCACAATGCGCGAAAGGAACACCTGTGGTTTTTCTGCAAACGCGAAAGGACCGCGAAAGGCCGGCGATACAAGCTCAAAAAGAAGAGCTTTGTTGGACAACCCCATGTGGTTCTAACCGCACGGCCGATGTCAAAACAGCAGCTGTCGTGCTGTCGCGCTGCGCGGTCTGGGTGTCCGGACAAAGACTTGAACAAAGGTGGCACTCGCAATGAGGAAAATGAAGAAGGACAGATCATACTCCTGATGAAAGTAGATAGCTCCAGGCTAGTGAGCTAGGTCGGCTAGGTTTTGCACAGACGTGTCTGACCTGAGGACTGCTTGACGTCTAGTTTGATTGACCAAAGAACTTTTACACTCTTGGGCCTTGGCATGGTTGACAGGACAATTGTATACAGCCTGGCTGTTCCGAGCAACTTTCATCAGAAAGAAAAAACTATACTTATACTTCTCAAAAGTTCACAACAGCATCCCTGGATTACAATCTCCTGGCACAATAGTGCAGGTACTCTCACAACAATGAACATCCGCACAATTCCAGACGTCGGAAAATATTGTTCTTTTCCTTTCCCCTGGTTTTTGATGGTGCTTTTGCTTTCCGTTTGGCTCAGCATACCGTGTCCCGAGTCCCTCTTCCGGACAGCTGATCCTGGATACTCTAAAGGCTTCACAAGTGACTCCTCATGGGCGTCCGCTTGAAGGTTGAGAAAAACATGGTTTCGATACCGCTGTTCAACGTCTTGAACCTCCTCAACCCCTGTTAATTACCAAGAATGGCAGGTTGCCAGGTTGCAAAAACAAATTCAAATTATGTAAAAGTTGAAAACAAATGAATACAATCTCTTCCTGCATCGGTTGCAATATCCCTGAACCCCTTTTTTTAAAGCTTCGGTGTTGGGTGTTGAAGAACGACCCCGCCTACGTCGACGACGGGGTTCTACCCGCGCGGAGGGGTTCTACGCTCCTGGCCAAACCAAAGCTTCATGCAAATGAACTGCATCACGTAGACGCAATAGGAATAAGTCTCCTTGGACAGATTAGTGTGATACGATCAAGCAGCTTGTCAGAAGATACGAAGATACGAAGACTTAAACCACCAGGCATATTCTTCTCAAGGCCTGGTGTTTTTACCCAAGAGATTTGGGAACAACATGGAATAACTATTTCACCCCCTATCTTTGGATGCATGGTTTGAAAACAACTGAAGATTATCTATGGTGGGCATGTTGGGATGTGCAAGGTGCACTCACCAGAACCCCAAGAGGCACAGCTGCATTCGAACTCGCAACCCAGATGCCCCAGCGACTCAATTGGTTCGGGTCTTCAAACCGTAGGCAAACGCGTCCCACAAGTTCACCAAATCCCTCGCCGCTGAAGAGAAACACTTTCTACATCCGCCCAGCGTCCAAGAAGTTCAGTCGCGCGAAGAACCTGGCCAAGAAGGGCTCCCGAAGGCCTTCCACACCCGCCAAGCCCAACACCACTGCCGCCTCAGTCGCAGCGAAGAGGTGGATGCCACCAGGGATGATCCGGGTGATGCAGCTGCAAATGACCGTTGAAACGTACCAGAAGACTGACTGACCCATGTGTTCCAAGTGCCCAAACACAAGAACGCTGATCACCTAAAAGAGAAGTCTCTGTGACATCCTCCAGTCGCATCTCCTCTGGTTACTTGATCTTCCCACCTGCAGTGGCAGCAGCGCGAAGATCCGCGCTGAAAGCTTCGCATAGGGCGGTGCAGCCATTGGCACATTGAAGACCTCGGCAGAGGGATCTGGAAGAAGCCTGGGCCTCTAATGTTGTCTCGTGGAGTGTCATAAAGAGGCCCAGGCTTCAATCAACAGACAACAATCAATCAGGTTTCTACTGTTTCTAAAGCACCACATATTGAGATGTAGAAGCCTGCTGGCTGCTAGGGCTTTTTGTATTAATCAACAATCGACATTTAGAACTGACTCCTCTATTTTCTGCGGCCGGTCATTGAACAACTCCCCACCTCAAAGAGAATCACCGGCTCTGCTCTCACTTCTCGAAAAGCACCAGCAAAAAGTACCTCCTCTCCAAGTCGCCAGGTATCTAGATGATGTCTTTAAATGGTTGTTTTGATGTTTTCTCCCAGAACCAGCACCCTCCAGACTCACCCTTCACCCTTCCGGACTTTCCGCTGCCCAAGCGGCTAAGAGGAGCCCCAGGTAACCCACGGGCGCCAGAAAGTCCATGATCACTGGCAGCTCCTTCCGACGGAGCCACCGCCCCCGTGGGGTCGACAAGGCGAGTCCCATCGGGGCACGCACGCACGCACGCGGCGGGTGGTTGCCGTCGCTCGGAGGAACTAAGCCGGGGTTAAAATAGAAGCTTACTGCAAGCTCCACGATTTGCCAACTCAAGAACTTCTGGGTTGCGCGCAGCCAAATGGCTGAGCGCGTCTGAACGCATCTTTTCAGGGGATGAATGCTCCAAACAAATGCACGAAACACGCATTACCCGCATGATCCCGCGATATCCCGCGTGCATATGTCCAAATCTTGCGCGCAACTTCCTTCCTCTACAAGTACCGCCTCGAATTGTTTTGGGGGAGCATGCTTTGTCATACTGAGCATGTCACCATCATCGGAATCTCTCAATGGGCCGTATACCGCATATGTATGCATATGTCTTGAAGTGGCCAGCCTTGAAGCCGGCAATGTCATGCCTCGGGCCGTGTCAGCAGTGAGAAGACTCAGTGTCTTCCTTTGTATCGGTGGGTTGATCAGGATTTATGATGATTTATGATATGCCCTCATTTCATGCGATCGGCACAGTGGTGTCAGCAAACCGTGGTAGGTCAAGGTTCTCGGCTTGAGGAGATTCTGGATGCTCGGAGTCTTTGAACAAGGTGTGCTCTCGGCATTCTTCAACCACAGTGGCATGGCATAATAATGTTTCTTCCCATGAGTCAGCATCAGCCAGATTACAGCGCTGAAGAACTACACCGCTTCATTTTGCTGGTAATGCTCTTGATGAATGCAGAACGGCCTTGAGAACTTGTCCAGAAAGAACCCCCTGCAAAGGAGCTTGTTGCTATAGTGATCCTCAACCATGTAGAGGCCATGTATAACGCGTTTTTCAAGGGATTCACTAACGTTTAAAATGTCAGTTTGGGGAAAAGGGACATCGAGTGTCCCGGCAGGAGGATTCGAAATCGAGCCAGCAGCATGCCCAAGAGGAAGACGTGAACATAGCCTCGACTTTTGCTGAGATTGGCCAGATCATCTTTGAGCTAATCACCAGGTCATGCTCCGCAAACAGGGCCCTTCAAGTGGAGCATGACCTATGCCTCATCCTGGGTCTGCAGTATTTCAGTGACAAGAACATGAAGAAATCGTGCAATGCGAAGCTCTTCACCCGCATACCAATCCGTTCCTAGTGTCATGTACGTAGATGATCTTTTTCTGTTCGAAGAGTCTTGATTTCAATTGCACACCTTTTCCTCTGACCAGCTCTCGGAGGAAGTTTTGTGGAGAGTGTCTACGTGTTTCAACTCCTCGTCTGCCCACCCCAACGCGTTCACCACAGCTGTGAAGACCCTCAGACTCTCAGTAGATGGACTTGCACTTTATCACAAAGATCAAGCAGGGGAAAATAACAGCACAATTCAGCAAAATGGAAACAAGCCCTTTCTCCCAAACCCACAGCTATCTCTTACATCCGAATGAAGGACTCGATACTTAAATTGATTGCTTTGGATTTCTGCCCTCACCGGACGAAGCCCTGTGGTGAAGCCATTCGGATGTCCGTCCCTGCAGCCATCTGCTGGTGGGCAAGCTGCACATGGGATGGAACTTCAACATCACCACCAAGGAGTCCTCAAAGTTCCTCATGAGGCCCCAACTATGATACTCCTTGGACGAGACCGAGGCAAAGAAAGGGCGAGATCTCGATGGTGGCTAAACAAACTGGGTGTTGTTGTTTGGTTCTCATTGAAAACGGGTGTCTGTTGCGGTCGTGAAGTTGGAACTACACAACTGTTGATGGGGGGTGCAAACAAGGACATGTGTGGATTTGGCAAAATGGTTGATCCCTTTGCATGTGTCATGGATAAAGCCACCGAGCTGTGACTGGTTTCCGTCGCAGTAGCAGCTTCCCTGTCTCTTCGACCAATTGTTGATGCCGAGCTACATACCAGGAAGCGTTTCCATAGAACAAATCCGGGATGAGCAAGTAGAGGATTGGTACGCAAACGGCAAGCACCATTCCAAGTATCGCCTGAGCAACACACCCAACACCACATGCTCTGGCAGGAGTCAGCCGCCAAGGGCCATCTGCAGTGATGAATCTCTTGCTTGTATGCTGGCTTCTTGGGGGAATAAAGAAGGGGCCGTGGGGGCCGTCAGCACACAAAAGCAGCTGCGAACACACCTGCCCGATGGGGTCTAATCCATGAGCCATGTAAGGCAAATCCTAGGTCCTAAGTGTTTTGAGCTAGATGCTATCCACTTGATTTTGTTCATGTGGGGTCAAAAAAAGAACTTGACTGTGACTGGTTGGGTTGGAAGCACTCCATCAGCTCTACTCTTTGGACTTCCAGGACCGTCCCGCATGTCTTGCACACTTGAGGGAACCCTCCCACAACCTTCAGTGCAATCCGTTCGGACTGGCCACGGGTGTGAGTGTCTACTTCAGGCAAACCAAAGTGTATGCTTGTTAACCATGTTCAAACAACACTGTAGGGTCAGCTGCGGATCACTCATCACACCCTTGTAAATGTACATGAATAAAAGGCTTCCCGGTGTGAAAAATGACCCAGGCCGAAAGTGCTGCAAAAACGGCGGCCTGCACAACAGCCCCGGCCACGAATTCCAAGGGACAGCACCGGCAGTCCAAATCAGAGCGAGTCCCGAAAAAGAGAGCATCGATAAACCAAACGAACCTTGAGACTCAAAACTGATATATATATATATACCATCTCAAGAGACGACCACTATTGAGGGTCAGTTCTCATAGTTCTCCCTCAGTCCCTTTTCGTTGGGCACCAACAAACGACTTTAACAGGCGACTCGTCTTGGAGTATCTGTCGCCAGGTATTTGCCCTCATGTTGTCTGCCTGGCCTGGGCAAGCCAGCAGAACAAGGGGGTGCAATCACTGCCCCAAATTTGTAGAATTTCCCGGGGCGGGGTAGGAAGGGCCCCGGAAGCTCCGGAGGCCCTCCCTACCCCCCAAAAAAAGGAACGCCGACGTACGGTGATGGTGCTTAACGTGGCTTTCCATCTACTACTTGCTTGCCCCGTTGATAGAGGGGGATGGTGTTTAACGTGGTTTTCCATCTACCACGCCCTTGTTGCCGTCGATGACGAAAACCTGGAGGTCCTCCTCTTAAGGCATGCCCAAAAGGTGAATTTGTGAAAGGAGGATGCGTAGTTCATGACAACAAGGAACCACATTGGGTTCCAAAGCGCGAGGTAAATCTTCCTGGTGTCCGTACTCGTCATGTGAAGAGTCACCCACATCCTCCGGCCGGTCCAAGACGTGCCCTGATCATGCACCCTGCCTGTGGCATGGTCATTCGATGGACCATCCTCAAAGGCACATGGGCACATGGGCATGGGCCTTGTTGGGGTGGCGGACAAATGGATGCCAAAACAAGGCAGACTGGAGAGGCAAAGTTTTGCACAGGCAAAGTTTTGCACTAAACCTGATCCCTGGTGCTACATAGGCATGCTTTTTTGCTGCAGAACAGCTTGAATACCGAAATCATGCGAATCGAGATGAGTTCCGATTCTTCTACTAACACTCACCTGCCACAGCAGTCTCTAGTTTCAACGTGAAAAAAAGATGTACCCCTAAACCCGATCTGCCCCAATCTCTCATCCGCAGAGGTCGATTGGTCTACGATGTTCTGCCTCGATGCAACCCGAGGATTTCGCCTCGCGGCTTCTGTAGGCTGTAGGTGATATCAGTTTAGGATAGTCAAACCTTGTCCTACAAACGATGGAGACAGATGGAGAAATGGAGACAAAGAGAAAATGAGAACCACGTAATTACCCTTCATGATTAATTCCACAAATGCTGGCTGCTGGGATGATCCCATCTGAAGTGGTGCAGGGTTTCTCCTACAACATCACTGGCGTTCTTATGCAATCTAGTCAACCTGTTCACTGTTTGGGTTGTACTATGTTGTATTACATTCCCAGGCAAGCACTGGCACTTGGAAGTGTTGTCCAAAGAGATTCACCAAAGCGGCCATCCACCTGACTCAACACACCCCGGCTCTTCCCTGCACTTCGACTGGGCCATGGACATAGATGGACACCCAACAAGCGCACCTGCTGCTGTCCAAGACTCCCAAAAAGGAAGGGAAACATGGCCCAGTAGACGACCAAGCAGGACAAGAACCAGCACCTTGAAGCAGGGCGGCGCCACCACGCGCAAAAACACTCATTCGTAGCAAAAGCAAAAGATTGGGGAATCAAAAAAAACGGTCCAAACGTCTAGTAACAAAAACCTTCATACTGGCTGATAGATGGTCGTTTAAGGAGGGTTACAAAGTCGTATGCTCGTGCAATGCCCTGCCAAGCTGGTGGGGGAAAAAGCGTAACTGTAACTTAACTCGAGACCACGAGATCAGAGGTCAATCAATCAACCAACGCTGCATTTGTGGATTAACTGGGAGCCCAAAAGACAGGAGAATCATGGGAAAATGCATGGTAATCGCCCTGCCCCTGCCGTAACTCCAAGGCCAATCTCAGGTGGGGAAACCCAAATCAGAGACATCAAAGAGAAGGCCTTTTCTGCCTCCCCAAAGCAAGGTTCAGCGCGTGTGGTCCACCCAGAGTCATCCTATTCGCGCCGAGACGCTGCATCTGAAGGCCCCACTCTGTGATGGTCGGAACCCAGGCCTGCAAAAGCCAGGCCTGCGCTGGCGCCGATGCAAAAACGAGTGAGCGGAGATTGATGGGAAGGCGCTGAAGTCGCTGTGGTCTGCTTGGCCAGTTTTTGGTCTGAAAGGCGGGACCAAACGGGAAACTGCTTCCCGAAAGTGGTTTCCTTCGCACTCTTGAGCGCTTGGACTTTCTTGCATTTGCACTATCTATACAACACTATCTTCAATACTATTCATGTTTCTTGCGCTCGCCATGCACGTTCATTCCTGCAGCATTCACGGCAAAAATACAGGCGTTGGCAGGAAAGTCTCTCTGAGACCAGTCAACTTTCTCTGTGCTTTTCGGCGAATCGATGCAAGTTGTAACTCCAACAGTTTCAGTGGTGTCACCAACTAGCAGTTGATCCAGACGGGGATCATTCACTGACAATTCGTTTGAACAGGGGGGTTCGACCAGGATATGGTTCTGTTGCACCCTGAGGAGATGATGTCTGGAACGACTCTTTGGGTAGACCATATTCCTCTGGCTCAGTGTCTAGCATTGCCGTTTTGCCACCAGGCCTTTGGAGAAAACACATCTGTGGTCACATCCATCCTTGAAACCCTAGCCTCAATGTTCGAAACCTGTCTGAACACGGGAAATTGATGAGCATCCATCCAAGAAAATGGTGTCCATATTCTAGTGATGAGTGCTTCACACCCTTAGCTTTTCCAATGCCATCACCGATCGTGCATCGAGCCTGCAGTACCAAAACCCAGCAGGGAGGCCCTGCTGAGGTTAAACAGGCGGAGAGGAGGAGGCCAAAGGCATAGACAGGATATATGGTGACCTCGGCAACCATATGCAGCCATGCACTAATCAGGATGTGGACATCTTTCTTGCAAGAAGCAGTGCAGCGGTCTTTCTCCAAGCAGGCTGCCATCATGGGACCCCCAGCTAAATCACCCAGTTTGCCAGTGGAGCTGGCTGAAAAGAACGAAGGCAGGGGACAATCAAGCACAACGATCCTTGAAGAGCTAAGAACAGCTTCTGGTACCAGGCGGCGCTTCAGATCGCTCCCCACGCGTTCGTTCGGCGTGGGAGGTCCGTGGCGTTCTCTTCATCCGGGTGTGTGCGAACAGACCAGCGAGACGTCCCAGTTGGACCCGCAAGAAGAGAAATAGACCAAGACCCGTTGGTTGAGGTTCGTGTTTGCCTTACGCTTTGCTGAGGGCAA
This sequence comes from Durusdinium trenchii, assembly GCA_963970005.1. Classification (NCBI taxonomy): domain Eukaryota; class Dinophyceae; order Suessiales; family Symbiodiniaceae; genus Durusdinium; species Durusdinium trenchii. The sequence continues at coordinate 434,000 of CAXAMN010011001.1, read as the reverse complement.
CCACTGCACAGAGACAGTTGTGCGAGAAACCCCGTGGGCCCAGCGGTCTTGTCTCAAGTCATCCTTGCTTCTCGTCCCGGGGCCCCAGGCCAGTCTTCTGGCCACATATTCCACAGGCCCCTCCTCCGCGACACGTAGGAGGGAACCGTTGTGGGCACCCGCGGTAAACGACTCATCTTGTTGAGATGTTGGCATGAGAAGATTCTACAAGGCTATGACATTGGGTTCTCCCCACATCACCCCCAGGGCCCCCAAGTGACAGTCAACTGTTTTATCAGGAAACCCTGCTAAAACAGCGAGGGGTTTGGTCCGGCTGGTTACGTGACGGTGGAACCACACACCGGTGCATTTTCAGACTTGGCATGAATCACCAACCCCGGGGCGACAATGGGTGCCTTGGCAAGTCGGGACTCTATGATACTGATTTATGAGTTATGTTGACAAATGCCATCCAGGTGACCCCCATCCTTCCTATGTCAATGTGGCGCCCTCACTTGCAACTAGCAGATTACACCCTGACCATGTGACACAGAAAACCGGGCCGGGCCGGGACGCCCCCGACGAGCGTCGGGCACCTGGCGCGGCTTGTTCATCTCCGCAGCGCATAAGATGAAGCCGCTCAGCATGAAGAACCACGGCACCCAGGTGTAGCCCCAGCAGCAGAGATACCTAGGTATCCACACGGCAGCCACACCTGTTTTCCTCTTTTCGGAGAAAAGAGACCCTTGTGGGAACCAACATCTCCAAAACTTTTAGCCCAGTGACTGAAAACAGCTCTTTTGTGACTGAACACTGGTGAACCTTCAAAACGCGGTGTTTGTTGTATTTGTATACAGTATATACAGTATCTGTGCATGCGCAGAATCAGGCATCATGATCAACACGCTCCGATGCGAACAATGGATTGTTTCCACAACCTCGCTGTTCACCTGTCAAGTTTGCAGGTGCCTGTTCAGCTTGCAAGTAATTTTTGTGTTTGTGTACGTTAGACATGTGCTTTGTGTTGTATATTGACCCTGGCTGGCAACAAGCAAAAGAAATGCTGGCTCGGAAATCTTCGGAGGAGGCTGGCTCGTACACCTCTTCTTCCCGCCATTTGTTCCGATCAAGTTCCGCCACCGGTTCATCGACATGGACCCACACGTTCATCACCTACTTTCCCTCCCAAAACGCCCCCCACTTGCAGCCCCTCCCCTCCAATTAGAAAATCCGGGCCACACGGAGGAAGGTGCCAGTCCGCGGGCATTCAGGTGACCCAAAACCACGTGCAGCGAGGCGATGTACCGCGCCACGCCGAAGGCGAAGCGCGGCCCCGTCGGCGGCGCATCCCGCGCCGCGGGATGCGCCGCGGAGTCCGCGTTGGTCGGGGACGTGGGAACGAGCGTTGGCAGGGCCAAGGTGGCGTCCTGAGTCAGGGAAAGCGTCGCGTCAGCAAAGCAAGAAAGAAAGAAAGACAGACAGAGAGAGAGAGAGGAAGTATCGACTGATCAAAACATGTTCTATCAGTATGTTGTTGCGGTTTCTTTTTCATCCATGGGATTCTAAGACTCTAAGATGATCTAAGATGTATTCTTGGCGTCTAGCTCTCGCTGGCACTCCTTTCGTTTCATCTTAGTAACCAGTTTTGTGAAGGAACCGCCTCAATCGGCACAGGTTATAACTTGGAAGAGAAGTTGTTCAATGATAATACAGGAAGTTCGAGCACATGCAAAAAAATTGGAATGAACCCAGTAAGTCGCCAACATCAAGTCACTGAACCACCAGCTATCGATGATTTGCGTACTCAAGCTAGGTGTGAATGCCGGTATGCCAGGTATAGTTTATTCTGAGTGTTTTGAAGTTTATGTCCAAAATTGTAAGTATAATGTCTTGGCTCAAATAAGACTTGGTTCAGTGTCACAGATTGTGATGGTCGATGGTTCTTCTTCTGGCTGGGCCCTGCCTCCCCCAGCAGACGCCTGGGGGCTTCTTGCTAAAGGTGTCGATCTTTTTGGATCTCTGGCAGCCACAGGAGATCTTCATCTATATAGTCCCTCCCATCTGTACAGCAACATCAACACCACTTGAGCACACCCCCCCGGCCCCATCTGCCTGCGAGTCGGGGAGGAGAGCGTGATCAGTGGCCTGCGTGGCGGTGATGGAGGAGGTGAAACAGTCAGCCATTTAGAGCGGGAGGATCGGGTGCATTGGCGAACCTTGTCATGGAAAAAACAAGAACAAGAACAACAACAACAAGATCAAGGTACAAACGAAAACTGCAGCCCCGTTACAAGATATCTTGTTCCTTTGTCTCTACAAGGGGGTGGAAAATAAATCTGCAGCCCCGTCGTTGATATTTTGCCCCCCCCAAAAAAACAACCAGCCAACATGTACCTTTACCAGTAGTGGTAGTGCTTGTACTAGTGCTAGTACTAGTGGTACTAGTACTAGTAGTAGTCGTCGTAGGCATAGGCGTAGGAGTAGGAGTAGGAGTAGTAGTAGTCGTCGTCGTCGTCGTAGTAGTCGTAGTAGTAGTCGTAGTGGTAGTGGGTAGTGGTAGTGGGTAGTGGTAGTCGCAGCAGTAGTAGCAGTGGTAGTAGCAGTAGTAGTAGTAGTAGCAGTAGTAGTAGCAGTAGTAAGTAGTAAGTAGTAAGTAGGAAGTGTAGTAAGTAGTAGTAGTAGTAGTAGTAGTACTAGTAGTAAGTAGTAGTAGTAGTAGTAGTAGTAGTAGTAGTAGTAGTAGTAGTAGTAGTAGTAGTAGGAGTAGTAGTAGTAGGAGTAGTAGTAGTAGTAGTAGTAGTAAGTAGTAAGTAGTAGCAAGTAGTAAGTAGTAGGTAGTAGGTAGTAAGTAGTAAGTAGTAAGTAGTAAGTAGTAAGTAGTATGGAGTAAGGAGTAAGTAGTAAGTAGTAAGTAGTAAGTAGTAAGTATAAGTAGTAGTAGTAGTAGTAGTAGTATAGTAGTAGTAGTAGTAGTAGTAGTAGTAGTATAGTAGTATAGTAGTATAGTAGCATAGTAGCATAGTAACATAGTAGTATAGTAGTATAGTAGTATAGTAGTAGTAGTAGTAGTAGTAGTAGTAGTAGTAGTAGTAGTAACAGTAGTAGTAGTAGTAGTACTAGTAGTAGTAGTAGTAGTAGTACTAGTAGTAGTAGTAGTACTAGTACTAGTACTAGTACTAGTAGAAGTAGTAGTAGTAGTAGAAGTAGTAGTAGTAGTAGTGATAGTAGTAGCAGTAGTAGTAGTAGTAATACTGGTAGTAGTAGTAGTAGTAGTGGTGGTAGTAGTAGTAGTGGTAGTAGCAGTGGTAGTAGTCGAAGAAGTGGAAGCAGCCTAGTAATACTAGCAGTAGTAGTAGTAATAGTAGGCGCAGTAGCAGTAGTAGAAGTAGAAGTAGTAGTAGCAGTAGTAGCAGGAGTAGTAGTAGTAGTCGTAGTAGTAGTAGTAGTGGTAGTCCGGTCAGCTAAGCCTCTGAAAAGCTTCTAACTTCTACTTAGAACCTCTAGAGACAAAAACTGCAGCCCCTGTGTTGTTTTTTGGACCCCCCCTCAAAAGATGTTGTTGTCTCTACCCCCCCTAGAAACAAAATCTGCAGCCCCGTTGTTGCTTTTTGGCCCCCCCCTCCAGAACAACACCCCAAAAGACATCAAAAAACAAGAAACAGATCAACCAAGACTTGAGTACCACAACGACAAGTAGTCCAGCTACTAATATCTCTCCAAACCTTTGACCCTATCCCTAACAGTGTCCATTTGAAATCCCTGACTTGCAACATGTGACAACTATGTTGGGCAGCTGCTTTTGTCTCTACCAAGAAGGTACAAACAAAAACTGCAAGGGGGTGGAAACAAAATCTGCAACCCCGTCGTTGTTATTTTGACCCCCCCACAAAACAACCAGCCAACATGTACTTTTACCAGTAGTGGTAGTGCTTGTACTAGTGCTAGTACTAGTGGTACTAGTACTAGTAGTAGTCGTTGTTGTAGTGGTCGTCGTAGTAGTAGTAGTAGCAGTAGTAGCAGTAGTAGCAGTAGTAGTAGTAGTGGTAGTGGTAGTGGTAGTCGCAGTCGCAGTAGCAGTAGGAGTAGTAGTAGTAGTAGTAGTAGTCCGGTCAGCGGGGCCTCTGTAAAACTTCTACTTAGAACCTCCACCACATCCTAGAGACAAAAACTGCAGCCACGTTGTTGTTGTTTTTTGCTTTTTGGACCCCCCCCTCAAAAGATGTTGTTGTCTCTACCCCCCCTAGAAACAAAATCTGCAGCCCCGTTGTTGTTTTTTGACCCCCCCCTCCAGAACAACACCCCAAAAAACATCAAAAACCAAGAAACAGACCAACCAAGACTTGAGCACCACAACGACAAGAAGTCCAGCTACTAACATCTCTCCAAACCTTCGACCCTATCCCTAACAGTGTCCCTTTAAAATCCCTGACTTGCAACATGCGACAACTATGTTGGGCAGCTGTTTTTGTCTCTACCAACAACAACAACAACAACAACACCAGCAGCAGCAGCAACAGCAGCAACAGCAGCAACAGCAGCAACAGCAGCAACAGCAGCAGCAGCAGCACCAGCAGCACCAGCAGCACCAGCAGCACCAGCAGCACCAGCAGCAGCAGCAGCAGGAGCAACAGCAACAGCAACAGCCAAAGCATCAACATGTGGACCAGCGATCACGTGTGGTCTTGTCTTTGGTTACTTGACGGATCAACAACTCCGGCTCCGTTGCTTCGCCAGCGCCTCAAGCACGCTGACGCTGCTGTCGGGGCTGCACACCGAGAAGGTGCTCACGCGGTCATCCACGAAGAGAGGTCCAGGCTTCACCAGCTCTTCCACTGTGCCTGGTGGAAGTCATGCGAACCCCCCCTTGAAAACCCCTGTCATGCGGAGTGGCCACTCACTGCGACGACCACACTGATCAGTCTGGGAGCTTTCGGAGGATGGCTTTTGGGATCTGCAGAGCTAACAGGTGAATTTCTGGGCACCTCTCTACAGGACACACCGGTTGAAGGGTCCTAGTAGGTGATGAGCACTGGAGAGATTTGGGACGCCTGAAGGGCACTCTGCAAGCGTTGCTTCGTTCATGCCTGCCCCCGGACGAAAACCCACGAAAACCGCCGCTCGCACTCTCTGTCGGCATCGACCCCGGTGTCGGCATGGCTACCTCCCACGTTCATCAGCAGCTCTTCTAACTCCAACCAGGGTGGAAGTGAATCCGGCAAGGCATCCTTGACCTGGAGCACCCAGATGTGGGCGAGGAGGGAGGAGGGCGAGGGTGGAGCCGGGCGGATGGGTTGGAAGAGATGACCGAAAACGCATCCGGTTTGGACTCCCTTCAAACACCTCGCTGTGGTCAGGGTTGCCTGGCAAACCTGTAACTAGCGGACACACTGGATCGGGGCACGGTGTGATCAAGTAAACTTGTAAAGGACCCCTTGCCACCGGAAAATCCCTGTACCTGCCAAACCCCTGATATGTCCTTCCAAAATTGGATGTGAACATGGTACGAACACGTCACCATGCGGATCATCACCATAAGAATCAAGCGCAAGTGCCATCAGGGGAAAATGTGCAATTGATGTGATCGGGGGCCTCATGATCACCCAAAAACATCCAAAAACCCTGCGACTAAGGCGGACCAACACCTCTTCAGGCGAACGACTTGCAATCTCACGTCCGTTCCTTCCGTTCGATGCGTGTCCCAGGCGTCCCCGGTGCGAGTGAACGTATTTTCCGGTCCTTGAGACTGGGGATCAACCAATCAAGCCATTGGTCCAGCCGCGAGGCCTCGACACACCGAGTTCGGCCGCGGGCGGGCGAAGGTGTGGCAACAGCGGCTTGTCTGACAGGGTGCTTCCTATATCGGGGCCACCAGCGAAGCTACAGCGCAGCCTCCCAAAAGCTCCTGATATATATATATATATATGTATAATTATCTCGAATTAGTGTAGCCTTTGGACCATCGCTTGTGATCTCCTTCTATTTCTTTATCACCGTTTTCTGCGCCTAATCCGTCGCTTCTCGTGGACCCTCGTGCCTTCAAAAGCCAGCTCGAATATCTCACCGCCAGCAGCGCGAGCAAGAAGTACAAACTCACCAAGATCCACTGCGCGGTATAGGAATCCTGGTGTTTAGGGTTTAGGTGGTTCACAGGCTGGCATCTCTGTGTGGACTTTTTGAGTAGCTTGTTTTAGAATTTGCAGAGAAACAGTCCTTTGTGCTGGTCATTTGTGTATGTTGGCCTTGCAAGCCTCAGAAAAAGCTTTGCAACCACCGTCTTTCTGCCGAATGTTCGATCATTCTCATAGAGTAATGATAGATCAAAAAAGCAACTATATAAACGTGCCTGAACTATGGTCATGAGTCAACATGCGGTCAAACAAGTCCAACAAGTTCTCAAAGCTCCTCTCCAATCGCTGCACCGCGTCGCAGCATCAAAATGCCCCAGAAAACCGGCTCTCCTTATAGGTGCTGCTGATCATATTCTGAAAGGCCATGAAGACGTTCCCAGAGGGCGCTGAGCTCCGGTGTGAATGAAGATCTCGGCCCAAGCAACAGACGTTTTTTTCGCACGAAGATTTCGGGCCACACCACGAGTTTTGCAGAAACGTCCACCGTGGCTCGAGAAAGGTGTCTCCCCAGAGCCCCTAAACTTGTTCCGTCCGTGAAACTTACATGAACCTGTATTCACCTCAACCACAGGTGTTTGTTCAAGCATCACGTATCCTGGTCTTTCTCCCTCGTCCTTGTGTGCAGCCTTTCTCCTCCATAAGCGAAAGCGGAGGATGGTCATTTGCCACGGCCTACAACACAGGGCTTCTCCAAATGAACCGAGTTCCGCCAGTTCGGGCGATAGATCCACACACTCAAACTGTCTGCCATCACTTCACCTGTCTGCCGGCCCTCGGTGGTTCGTTGCTCATTGAACGAAGACCCTGCCATTTCAAAGGAATTCGCATGCAGCCATTGGCGAAAATCCGACACTACCCGACACAGGTCTGCGTCTGGTTGCGCTGTTAAACGTCAGCGTCTTCAGGTCTCCATTTCGAACGGGTGGGGAGGGGCCGACGAAAAAGTTTCCCCCGCTTGAAATCGGGCAGAAAGGCCCTCTCCCCAGAAGAAACCTAAAGAGTTGGAACTGCACAGTGGGGGTAAAGTCAAGAAGTGTTTGGGAAACTGAGATAACATATATGACATACATTCTGTCACATTCGAGCGATTCTAGTGATTCCTGTGGGGGTGAACATGTGAATCTGTGTGTCTGCGTTGGTTTCTTTTTTTTGCATGTCACGATGCTGACCATTTTCCCCCCAACACGCCAAGCCCCGGATTACGGGAGTTGGCTCCACCCCCCTGTTTCACGCAACACGCAGCTGTTAGGATCGGTGGGAGAGACCTTGATCCCTGTCTCTCTCTGCTCACTGCTCACTGCTCGGGCTGCTCGGGGTAGGGCAGGTGATGCTCGTAAAGGCGCATGCTGAGGTCCAACAAACGCTCTGAAGGGGGCAGAGTCTTGGAACTTTGGCGCTTGCTTTCCATGGCAATCTGCTGCTCCTGCACCTGGCTTTCTCAGAAAGAATTGAAAGCCCAAGTAAAAAACACTGGAGATGAGCAGTTGTTTCAGCTTGCTGGACGAATCCTTGTGCTTCGTTCCAAATACCCACTTGTTGACTTGTTGTGGCTCATGGGTTGCCTGCGGGGCCTGTGAATCGTTTAGTCCACTTGGAAATGCATTTCAGCTTGAGAAGACACACGATTTGCGTTGCTTTCCTTTCTCCATGTTTCTCCTGAATAGGTCAGTGGTGTCGGTGCATCAGAAAGTGCTATGCGAGAACAAGTCCAACTAAACCACATGCAGTGTCCACAGAGCCATTCTGCAGCATCATCCCGAAAGGTACACACGATCCCTCCCGCCCAAAGAAAATATCCCAACTTCTCAGTGTGGCCAAGCGTGGCTCGCGATCTGAGAGCCTTCTGTGCCACCTTCTCGTTGTGCTTGGTGGCCTTCGTCATGATCTCCGCCAGGCTCTGGTCACGGAGCGCCTCCTGAGCGGACCCACCGGGTAAAGAGACACGAGGCGCCAGAGGCCGGTCCAGGACCTCTTTTGCGCACCGTTTTGGTCACTCCTCTTTGAAAGGACCTTTATTTTTCGGGTCATAAAATCATGCAAAGTATATAACTGGAAACAATAACAGTGGAACACATCACTGAACTCTCTCCTTTTATCTCCCCTTAGATCGAGGTTTTTTCACACCCAGACTAACCAATCTCTCTCCTGCCCACTCCGGTCCTTCTGCAGCAGTGCCTCCTCAAGGCGTTGCTTGGCCTCGGCAGCGCTCATCGCCAACATCTGCTGTGCGTCATCCTTCTTCTTCATCACCTGCTCGGCCGCAGCGTTCTGCCAGGGGTTAAGATGTGAAGATCCTAGAAAGGAGCAAATGCATCAAATGCCTACACTCTAAAGCTGTGCATCTGGTGTGGGGTCATCAAGATTGTAATGCAGGACCTGCTATCCAGACTTGGGACCGACCTTTTGGAAGATCAGCGTCTGAGTGGGCCCAGGAAATGAATCAAACACACATGGTTGTTGTTTTTCAATGGGACGACCCCCTGCCCCAATGGATTTTGCTCCATTTCCCTTCTTTTAGGGTGGTTGCCTGGGACTAATATACATTCATACACACGCACGCACATCACTGCACGAAGACCAGCCACCGTCGTGGAAAGCGCTCTCCCGTTTTGGGACGCCGCTGGGCTTCATGGGACGTTCGTAGGTATCGGAGGCGCGTGATGTCTGAGAGTGGCTGGCAGAACTAGACCTAAATTGGACATGGGAACAGAAAAGGACATGGAAGAAATTTGGAGTGAGAAAGGACATGGGAGTTCTTTGAGATCCCTTGCCTCTGTCCTCTAATCTATCTCAGTGTTCCTCTGGTTGCTTGCGCCCCACGACTTGACTTCGCGTGACTTGGAGGCAGAAACACCAAGGTGCGACTCACGACTTCGGGCGCCCTCCTTTGGGCTGTATGGACCCATGTCGATTGGCCTCTGAGAAACCTCTGCTCAATCGGTCCTAACTGGAAACACCAACGGAGATGCAAAGCACCCAAGATTGGACCCACACGAGCACCGAATCATCTCAAATCTCAGGCAAGATGAGGCACCTATGTTCCAGAAACCCCTCTGGAGAAAGGAGTGTGGAGCTACTTGGCTCCGGCCTTTGTTCTTCCAACTCCAGAACCTCCTCGCAGTGCCGAGCCTTCTCGCAGTGCCGAGCAGCGCGCTCCTTGCGGCTGTGAATGGCACCTGAGTCGAGCACAAGGGGGGTCGGATGGGAGTGGGAAGCTCCTTGTGAGTGGGAAGTTTCCCTGAAGCCAAAGAAGCATTCTATCACCAGATGAGCAATACTAGCAGTGACTAGCACAGTGATTCGTGCATGGAAACCCTACGCGCGAGGTCTCCATGAGGTCTCCATGGCGTTTCCATCGTTTTCCATGGCGTTTCAGATCCCCTGCCTCTCACACCAGGTCACCCTCATCACTCCTCATCCCAGTTGGCCCTGCGGCCCCCTGCCTTCACGCAAGCCATGGGCTTTTTCCAGCTGTTCCTCCAAGTTCTGGCGCTTCGCCTCAACCTCCCCGATCTTCGTTGAGTGGAAGCCACCCTTGGCCTTCATCACCTGCCCCGGCTCAGAGCACGGTTCTGCGTCGAAACGAAGAAGCAGCGGCTCAGCATCGTGAGGATTCACCGGAACATGGTGAGTAGTTTCTATGAAGGTCCACCTTTTGCCAGCCCAGTCTAATCAGAAAAACTCACCACCGATCAACTATCAAATGAACCGCCCCTAATATGCCCATTTAAGATTGGAACCACCCCGGTTTTTCATTTCTCTCCGATATTCTCCGATGGCTCCACACCGAGGGCCTTCTCATAGTGCTGTGCTGCACGCTCCTTGCGGCTGTGAATGGCACCTGAAGAGCTGGGAGCGCACGGCTCTGAGATGACACTCTTATTCTTCAAACACGCTATATAGATCTAGATAGATATAGATATAGATATGACACATTCATATAGTACATTTGATATGTATGCGTATGTATATACATGTATATTTGTCATATACATGAGTTAGATACCACTAAAAGCATAATCCACCTCGAACTGTAAATCTACGCTTTTTGTTTTTGGAAGCACTGGTGTCCTACTTGTTCTAGCAACTGGATCCACAGGGTATGCGTGGTACACCCAATCTCTTACTCTAGTCTACCTTTGATTGGGGATGGAAAGGAGGAAACTAAAGCTTCAAAGATCTCACCGTAACATAACGAATTTGCTATACACAGACCTCTGCTTGGTTTTTGACAGGTGCTGCTTCGCTCAACAGAACAGCAACCTGCCAACAAGGAACACACAAGACCATCTACAGGTATTCATAATTTGCAAGTCTCCTATCAAATGTCCAGATTCTGAAGATCCTTCACTCAATTAAATCTCCGTTGGTTGGGGGTGGTTGATCTGGGGTCAATTGATCGGCATATATTCCTGGAGGAGCGTCTGGGTGATCGTTTTTCCGTCGCAAGAGGCGACCAGAACCGTCCATCGTCCGTCTTTGTGTTCGCCGGTTCCATCGAAAAGGATCACGTAAGAAGCAAGTCACATGGATGGAAGACAATCTTCCTCTAAATTTTCAGTGGTTTTCAGGTGGTGAAGTGGTGAAGCGATGGAAGGCCATGTCTAGAAAAGGGTGACCTTTTCCGAGGAATGTCATGTTCAAAACGGCCCAGATGCCATCGCAGGGACCCCAGATGCCGTCCATCTCCATCCATTTCTCCGGCCTTGACGCAATCCATGAGCCTTCTCCAGTTGCTCTGCCAATCCCTGCCGTTTAGCATCATTGCTTCGTGCCAAGCCCATTCGCACACGCTCGGCTGCCTCCCTCTTCTGCTCATTCTGCTGCCGGGCCTGGTGCGGGGACCAATCGATGTGGAGGGGCTAGCGGCTAGCTAGAACCTGGGCCTCACCCTGAACCTCTGCAACAAAGAGAAGCAATTGGAACCTGCCAGGTGGTTGTCTGAGATTCCCTCCTGAGTTTGGAGAACCAAACCACCTTAGCTTCATGGCGCGTGTGCCATGTATGACTTCATCGAAGTCTTGAGGTTTGCGAATGCTTTTCTCTAAGTCTCCTCTGGCTGTCAGGTCATGCGCAGGTGACTGGTGACTGTGCATCTCCATATGCTACAAACAGTGGACCCTTGCTTCGGGACCACGTAGGGCTGCGAAAAAGTCAGCCCTGCCTCTCCCGTCTTCCACCTCCCTCACCTCGAACTCCTCACAACCCCATCCCATCCCACTCGGGAAGAGCCTCTCTATGAACCTCACCACCAGCCATCCATGATCCGCAGCGATCCGCGAGGAACCTTCCCACACCTGGCCTTGTCTGCGCGCTCGCCGCTCCTGGGAGCTCCTTCCATGGTTTTCAAGCGAGGCAACCGCTCCATCTTTGCATAGGACTCCAAGCGCAGCTGGGCCGCCGTCTTCTGCTGGCTGTTGGGACTCTTGATCTGCACCTGCGCTCGCGCGCGGCGCGCGGAGTTGGGGCAGGTCAGGTCCAGGACCGGAGATAACGACCAAACATCTTCGTCCAGGCTCTGCAAAAGGGTTCAGGGTATTTTGCCGGCTCTTTGCCTGGCTTTCCCTTTCCCTGAAGCTAAAATTACTTGAGTGAGAGACTTGAAAACAAACTATTCCTCTGCACTCCTTTTCTAGCCCACTTTGGTCATAGTCCTTCTGTGCATACCCACGCACTGTAACTTCTGGAACCATTCCGCCGCCAAACGTGGCCATCTCTCTCTCTCTCTCTCTTCACCTCCTTTCCAAGCAGAAAAAACCAAAGAGTCAGAGCCCTTCTCGAGCAGAGCCCACCTCGAAGGCGCTGCCGAACTCGTTCTCTGCGATGGTGGAGATCTCTGTGGGCGCCATGACGAGAGACGACCGGGAGCAGAGCGCGACAGGAGCGCGACGGGCGGTGAGCGGAGCTTTTGAGCCGAAGGCTGGCGGCCAAGCTGGGCTCCGATCTGGAAGGCTCTGGCGAGGGATATGGAGTTGAAGGGATCTGGAGATGGATGCCCTGAAAATGGGTTGTGAATCCAAATCTATAATAGTCAAACAGTCAGACAGTGCACCTCTCATTGGTCTTTTGAGGTCGGACCTCGTGTGTGGCGTGATCCCATTCATGGTCAGCAAGACCAACCAGACCCTCCAGCCATCTCATGCTTTTATCTTTGAACCACTGATGTCCAATCTTTTTCACCAGGGTTGTTCTTCCTCGGTCCAAAAAGCGCCCATCACTCATCAGTCGGAGGATGACCCTTGGGGACGGCGAGTTGCTGAATTCCGGGTGGGACGACGCCGTTCGTTTGGGTCATCTGGATGCACCCTGGATGTAGGGATTTCGTTTCTACCAAGACTCTACACGGAGACGTTTTGAGGGCCAAAAAACCGCTTCCGAGATCACCAATAGACAGCTGTGGGCCTGTGGGCAGCCTTTGTATGAAGGTAGTAAAGTCGTCATCATCCCTTGACTCCATGATAAGCTGAGAACTGAACAGATCTGAGGCATGAACGTAGCTTCTTGTGCTTTTTTTCTTGATCATCAAAGATCGTCTTGTACTCATCCTGGGGAGATAGTCATCATCCAGACGATGTGCGTTACTCTCACTTCGACTAAAGAGACAGCTCTGACGGGTTTCTGACGCAGCTCCGACAGCTCAGCTCACTGAGAATTGAGGATTGGCCCCATGACCTCACATTACCTTGTGTGATTTGGCATGATTTTGCTGTCCATGTCTATAAATCTTACAACACTTGGCCAACAACTGTCTGTTTGCTTCTTGTCGAGTTCCCTAGATCGACTCCTAAATCTGTTTTGGGGTACTCTTGGGTACAAGTATCTACAAGTACTCTACGGCTCCATTCCAACTGTTGGGTCCTCTTTCTTGGATGTTTTCTTCTTATCCTCTTCCGCAGCCTGGAAACAGGAGCACACATCGCGGTAGGCCATCGAGGCCATCGAGGCCAGGGGCAAAAGCGGCTTTGCTCATCTACCACCCTACTGGACCAGTCCGATTACGTGGGCTTCTGAGCAGGTCCCCAGCTTAGAAGCTGACCTTCTTTCCAAGGATCTAAGAGATTCCTCCATTCATCCAAGACACATTCGCACTGTTCCACAATTGGAGTAGGTCACTCATCAAGACTCTCCAAACCTGGACTCCGCTCCTTCCAACCACCCACCAACCACAACCTTTTTCGAAGCAACTCCAAAAATCCCTCACTGGAAAACAGGCCCAGGCTAAGAGAAGACCCCGCCTTGGCCTTGTCGATCTTGGCCTTCTCGGCTTCGGCTTCCTTGGTGGCCTCCGCTGCTGTGGCGGCCGCCGCCACATGCAGCAGCTCCAAGGCCTCTTCGCAGGGCAGCTGAGTGGCGGCTGGTTGGTGAAAACGAAGGAATTGACGAGAAGAACTCAATGTGTTCCTAGGAAGGGGAAGACGAACTTATGTGCAGATCGATGAGATCAGGAGCATCAAGGAATAGATATCGATTTGCCGTAGTGCGGCACACTGTGTCATTTCAGAGGTGAGGATTGTCTGCAGTCTCATGCTTGGACTGGTGGCAGGTTGAGCCAGACTGGTGGGAGTCCTCGCCCCGGCAGGAACCGGAATTTGGAAAACCACTGGCGAAAGGATTGTGAATGCATGGCCAGTTTCTTTTTCAGAACTGATGCTGAACATGCCCGGTCATGAAGAGTTATTTGGGGCGGGAAAGCTTTGAGGATGTGGAATGATGAGATGTCGAGATCTGTTGCCGGGCCAAAGTTGGTTGATCAAAACCAACGCGAGAGGAGATCTAGATTCTAGATCACAGACATTTGCTTGCACTTTGCATGGCTGTCAGGGGGGTGCTGCCCGCCATGTTCCTGGTTCGTGTCCCTGACATTGACCATAATCCACCAGGATAAGCTGTTACTCCAATCTGTCTGCACAAAAAGTCATATCTGGAACTGCAAACTTCCCAACTTCAAGGATGCATCGGGTGCTCTTCACTGACATGTTGTTTGCAAAGCAGTCAAGGATGATGCCCACGGATGGGCTCTGAAAAGGACTTGAGAGCCCTCCATCGGTGACGAATAGCAGAGACCGTCGCCCCACCAACATCCCAACTTCAACTGCATGTCCTGTGACGAATAGCTGCTGTAGCGAAACCCGCACCATTTCAATCTCCCAAAACCCCCGCCGCGGCGAAGCGGTTTTTCGTCACGGCGTCACGGGCGGGCCTTCTTCCGCAGCGCGTCGGTGCGGTTGGCCGACAGCGTGCTGCTCGTGGTGGTGGTCGTGGTGGTCGTGGTCATCGCCTCTTCGTCTGCCTGGCGTGGATTGAGTGGGGAGGAGTGACTGTGCCACGGGTGACTGTGACTCAGTCACAGTATGTCAACTGCAGTTAGAGGGGCTTGGAGTAGGGAGATTCGATGTGAAAAAAAAAATACTTGCATCGCCTTGAATCTAGTATGCCTAGTCGGAGATCTTCCTTTGCCAGGTCGTGCCAACAACCCCACCCTGGCGCGGAATTCAAAAGCATTTGCAAGCCATGTCTTTGTGTAGTGGTCCCCAAATAGATAGAAACAGTCCATACATGTTGAAAGTGATTTTGCTGTTTCTATCTATTTGGGAGTCTATATATACATGTAGAAGAAGACATCTTGATCCCTGTCTTGATACATGGAACAGTTTGGAAGCTTGGCCATATTTGTGGTCGAGATCTGGCTCCTGCAAGAAAAGCTTGGTTTTCAACCATCATAGACTATAGTTGTTTGAAGCAGGATTTGGCATGTCCACCCAAAAATATCCGATTCTTCTTGCAGGGGCAGCAAGCTCTCAGAATTCGTGGATGTGAGCAAACAACACTGCAAAGCCCCTACTGTTCATTCATGGGCTGGAAGTTGGACTGTTGACCCAGCCGACGGCCAGACATATACAATTGAAGCTCACCCTTTGAGTGTTCAGGTTACACAAAGTGATGGTTGGCTGATCTACCTGAGATCCAAAAGACGGCTCTCTTCCGTTCACCCCCCGACGGGTGCCCCATTCCACTCACCCACCGGTGCGCCGCTTTTGCTGCGGGTGGACGCGCTTTGGCGGCGCTACATCCGCGGTGCCATGACTTCCAGCCCTTCGAGGAAACTGAGGCCGTGGGCTTTCATCATCTGCCGCCCGAGCTCTATGACCCTGAGGATCTGGCGAAAGGATCGGGCGATCCAAGAGAGCTTAGAGTCACAGGAGTTTCGAAGAAGGCTACGCCCCTGTCTCGAAGAGATGGTAAAATACAATTAGATGATATGATATTACAGATGTATCGGTTTGCACGTCTGCTTCACCCGAAGAACTGGAGCAGTGAGCTAAGTTCTGCTGGGGTCAATCTTTTCAGAAAGCCGCCAGGCAGGGCAATGACATGAAGTTTCAATTATTGTTTTGAAGTCATTTATATGCCGATGGATTTGAATTGGCTGTGTTGTCCTGGGAGAGTAGAGGAACGAAAAAAGCTTGACTTAACATCCCTTTTCTCGGCCAGCGAAACCAATGGCGGTATCTAAAGACAAGGAGCAGGGCACCCAACTCTTGCATGGTAACGTGAGGAAAAAGGAAAGGCGAATGAACACCCATTCACTTCCAGCATCTGAAAGAATGACGCGGGTGACCCGCGTGGACGAAATAGCGCTACCAAAAGCTTCCAAAATGGTTGGATCCCACAACTACTGCAGGCACTAGCCTACCGCATCCCCCCGTGAACCCAAAAAGAAAAGAACAGAATGGTGGACCCGAGTACACCCCCTTTCTTCCAAACCCAATCGCCTCAACCGAACCTCACGACGGACATGCCACCGACGGGAACGGACACGCCTCTCAGGCGAGAGCTCCTCCGTGCCCTCGGCAGAGACCTTCTGGCACTGGGCGCCGGCCGGCAGTCGGCCCGAGGCCTGGGCGACAAACGAACTGGCAATATGGATGGAAATGGTCCAACGCTTTTCACGGGTCTTCATGAATTCAGTCCTCTCTCTTTTTTGCTCATTCACACACTCAATCAACTCCTTGCATAGGGAGGTCTGATGACAATCACAGCACACAAAAGTCTGTCCAGGTCTCCAGGTTGATTTCGCCATTTCCTATTCAATTCGTCTAACACGGACAGCCGTGCCAAGAAGGGGAACACTCTCCAACATGACAAAACCGGGCGCTTTCGATCGGTCTCCCTTAACTTGACACAAACCCCGCATCTTCAGTCGGATACGCCTGGTTGAGCATGCTGTTTCCCTGCTCCCATCTGGCTGACCCCATCAGTCTTGTGGGCCCAAGAACAAAGGCAAAAGGCATTTAGATCCTCGTGAGTATTTCAAGGAGACCTTGGGCCGGCAGATGTTCCTAGTGGACATAACAACCGCATGTATTATTTAGTTTTTGTTATCGCATCATGACCAACCTGTAAACCTATCAATCCCTGTTCAGCACGACCGACCAAATGGGCCCCGCGCGACCCTCGGCTCACACCTTGATTTTTCAAGGCACAGCATGGTATGGACTCAATTTGTGGCCATCGCAAGTGAGTCGAAAATCACCTTAGCTCGGCACCACTCGAGGCATGCGGCACTGACATGGCAAGTGCGGCACAGTACCCTGGTACTGCCCATGGTCACAGCCACTGCCACTCAGAAAGGTAGAAAACAGGACCTGCCGAATCTCCGAAACCCAAATGCTCAAGCTTGCCGTGGTCGCACATGTGTGTCATATGGATCTTCAGGCACTGAAGGAAATTGAGAACCCCATCAGTCGGATCTCGCTGAGTACGACCGGTGTCCGTTCCCATGGGCGATTTCATCCGCTGATGGGTCGAATCTTGGCGGAGCTGCATTGGTCGAGCTTCATCTCGTAGTAGTGCGTATACCTGGTCCACTTCACCCAGGCGGAAACATCACCAATCACCAATCATCAATGAAGTGCTCCACCAGTTGGACGGACATGTGAGTGGGGGTAAATGTAATCCGAAACATTTCAGATTGAGGGGCCTGGGCCGCCCGGAATAAGACAACCAGAGGTCCATCCATCGCATGAATCGCAACTTCCTAGTTCGGGATGTGAAGACATACAGGACAGACCTCCCAAAGCATGGTAAGCTATCGCCAAACATAGCTACAGGTCAATTTGCGAGAATTCCTAGTGTCGATATGTCTTCGGGAGGGGTTTGGGGAGTACTCTAGAGGAGCTGCGTGGTGATATTTTGAGCACCTGGGTCGGACCTGAAAGCAGGTTTTCCTTCACAAATCGCTCAGGTCCCACCTTTTTGGACTCTTCCTGTGAGAGAATCCCAACATCTCCTGCAGCTCCTGCTGGGTCAAAAACTGCAGCGAAACTCAGGTATTGGAAGCTCCAACCATGGAAACACGTGAGGAAGTAGTATCCAAGAGTCCCACAGTATGTCCCACATGGTCGCCCAAAGGTCTCAACACACGGAACAGCGCCATCCCACTGTTCCCCTTCAAATCAACGACACCAACAAAGCATGAACATGAATGAACTCTTCCTTCACATTTCTTCACTCTACACGATCACCAATGAAAAGCACAATAGGAGGACACTGGTCCTGCCACCGGTTCCCGGTGGTGGAACACGCCGTCCGACCCGAGCGGCGGATCTGGATCATCTGGATGCTCTGCATCTGTGGGAATCTGATCAAGTACCACCTTCTCAATGAACAGGTAGTGTCGCCCATCGGCATCCACGGCATAGGGATATGGCACCGAGCTGTTCCCCACGGGAGAGACGTGTTCCACGAGCTTGGCAGGAGCTTTGAAGGAAAGCACCTCCTGAAAAGATGCCACCAAAGGAGGCCGAAACATCGGATTTTCATGGCATTTCGCACGGAAGAGACTCAAACATCTTCTTTTGGAGCCCTTTTTGGATCCTTTTGGGGGGGGTACAGGTTTTTTCACCCACATCCAGCTGAGGCAAACGACAGGTCGTTCTGAGGCAGTCTGAGTCTGAGATGTGCAGTTGTAAATGAAAGTTGTCTGAAAACCTTGCGCCTCCTCTTGAAAAAATGCAATACAAGAGTTCACAGTTCCTGTTTCCCACTCGGCAGGCTGGTTGCGATGATCAGGCAAAAACTGCACTCACCAAACAAAAAATCAAAGTGTCCATCATTGTGGAACATTGTTCAGTTGATATCCCCTCATCATCGGATTCAAAAAAAGACTTTCAGCACCCGAGTGTCATGACCCACAAAGATGTAGTCGCCATCCATCTTTTCGACCAGGATTGAGTTTCCATCAAAGTCGGCGCCATGCCCGCCACTGGAGCGCGTCATCCGATTCAGTGGGCTCTTGCCCACCCAGACCTAGTCAAACCGAGGTTGGGGGCGCATGGCACGGCGTTGAAGGAAGGGTGCAGAGGGTGAGGGAGAACGGGTTCTGCCCCAACTAGTAGGTGCTGATCTAGTGCAGAAAAAACATGTCAAAGCATGGTATCAGAAGACAAGACCCTCCTGGGAAAAAAAGTCTCCGGCCTCACCCCACCCTGCCTGCTTCACACGCTCATGGAAGAGCGGCTTTTGGGTCTCATAGTTGTGGAGCCACATCCATTTTCCAACCTTCTGCTTCTTCACCTCTCCTGAGGGAGAAGAAGCCTCGTCAGGGCCAGCATCACCCTTCAGGCAGCAGATGCTCACAGAATGTTCTGCATTCCGAGATAAAATGCTCACCAGGAAGGGATGGCCACCGTTGTCCAAAGTCACATACCTGACGAAAACATACGAAAACGTGAATCAGAAGTCCCAACTCAAACAAATGGGACCTGAAAATGGGACTTTGCCCTTGAAAGATCCAATCAACCAATTCCGACACATCACACTTTGGAGTTACACACAAACCATTCAAATCATCTATTCCTCATTGCATTTGGGGTCCGTGTCACAATGGTTCTCTTGCCAACCGGTCATGCCTCTAGTCTATTCTCTCACAAGACTTGAGGCCTGCCAGTTCTTGAGACTCGCTACTCCAAGCACCTCTGGCCTCTCTGGTGGTTGCTCTCCGGTGACCACCGTCAGCTGCTTCTCACCTACGCCGGGCGCGCTGCTGAGCGGTTCTGAGAGCGAGCAGACTGCAGAGTCGTCGCCGAGTAGCGAGTCGATGGAGACGCCCGGTGGCAGGTGCGTGTCACCCAAAGCCTGCAATGATTGTGAAAAAAAGTTGGATTCAAGAATAGTGAAACTCGAGAGTGAAACTGGAATTTTTGCATGAGCACTCATGCCAATAGAGAAGGAGGTCATAAAAATAGAATGAGATGGGATGGGATTCTCTTTCCATTGCGTGCGGTATCTTCAAGTTCACTTGGTCTCTTGTTCTAATGTGCTCACACTCTTTGGAATCTTTTAGGAACAAGTGCATCGCCACTAGTAACAAGTGCCACGCTACTAGTAACAAGTGCCTTACTAGCAGTAACAAGAAGCTACTAGGAACATCTGGAGTGCACTCCAGTCCCTCACGCCATTGCTCTCGCCTTCACCGTCTGCAGAGTATCATCGTCTTTCAGCCCCTCCAGTACTGCCAAGACTTCCCCTGAGAGGTACTGTAGCTTGACAGAGGTCGACATGGTGCACTGCCACGTTCGGGCGGACTTGGAAAGTGCTGAAAACCAGCCAGGCTTCAAAGGAAACGGCGGCAAATATATATATATATATACAAATGCAGAAGATCCTACGCTCTTCCCAAGTCGAGCAAGCAAATACCGTTTCCTACACGTAACTCAAACCACTCTTCTCCACGCATGTCTTTTCAAAAAACAACTCTGAGTGCAGTCACTCCCCTTCCTCCTCCCGTCGATTCTGAAGATCAAATGTATATACTACTCACATATCACCATCTATAGTGACAACGCCAAATGCCTTGGTTTTATTCAAACGCATTGAACCATGCCAACTGACAAACTGTCCCACACTCGACGTGCTGCAGAGCTATACATCGTGCACGACGGACCGTCGGCTTTTGAATCGATTTCTGGGCGCTGTTCCTTTGCAGCACCGGGCCATGACGGCAGTCGGGAAACGACCGATTTGGTCATGTCCCGAGGTGGGTGAAGGACCCGAAAATCACTCACTTGACAGCAAGATGTCCAAGGAAAACAGCCCTGAGACGCTCTGCTGCGGCACAATCGAAGTCCTTCTTTTTCGCTGCCCCCGGAAGATGGCCTGGTTCTTCTACGCAGAGTTCGCAACTTGGTGTGGTTTCGGAGAAAAAGAACCCATGTTTTGGTACCGACAAAAGGGCAGGGCGAGCATGGGGGTCGAGCTTGCAGATTCCTCTCAGCTTTGAAGGTATATAATGTTTCCACCTGGATGTTTGCCGAGCCACCTGAAACAATCCTGTGGGCTATCTGTGGGCCATCCAGTGATCAAAGTGTAAAAATCACCTCTCTAGGGAGGGCATCCTTGATGCAAGGACAAGAGTCAAGAGGTGTTCGCACTTGTTGCTTTGCTATTTGCTTGAGGGAACCCAGGCTGATGATGATCTGATGGAATCTGCCAGGGTGGCAGCAAGTGATTCAACATCATGTTCTGATGTGGATTGATTCACAACTGGAACGTCAGTTCCAAAAAAGCACAGACTAGGACCCGTCAGAGCCCTTCACCCGCCAGATCCTCCGAATCCCACACCGAGGAGCTTTTCTTGATGTTTTCTCCCTCAAAGTCTGATGTGTTTCACCATGGGTATGAGCTGCAGTCTACTGACCCATCCCCTGTCCACCATGTCTCCTGTCAACTTACATCATCCATCAAGCAGGCACGCGGCATGATAAAAAAACCGCATGCGGCGGCCTGGAGAACGCGTAGCACATCCTTCTCCAAGGTGGAGGAGGTCTCCTTTTCCGTGAGATCCGCCAAGGATCTCAGCCCGCTCGCTCGCCGGGCCGGCTCTGACCAGGCTAGCCTGGAGCTGGAAAGAGAAAAGCTTTACGTGTTTCTTCGGTTGGGGAAATAGAGGGAGTGTGATCTTTCCGTGCTTGTTCAACCCATCTAAACGCGGGCAGCCGGCACAATAATTAAGCTGTTCGAGCTCGGATGTCACTCACTTGGATAATTTCAACTTGCTGAAACTCCTCACCCCTTGATGGACAGGGCCACCGATACCCAATCAGCCACATATATGTGTGAATGTGTGGTGCCTTTGACACCCCAAACCTCGCCTCCCACCCGCTGATGTAGATCATTCGCAGGTCCCACGAAAACAGCATGACCCATGAAAAAGCGAGGTGTTTACAAAAGTGGCGTGCCTAACTTGCCACAACTCCGTGTTTTGGACTTCCGACCTCTCATTGAGCTGGAGCAGCAAAGCCGTGGGAAGGCCCTGAAGGAAGCGAAACGAGCCGCACCTGAGCCGGTGGAAGCGGGCGAAACGCGCTGGAGTTGGCGCGAAGCGTGCTTCTGAGGGGAAGTTCATGCTCCCAAGACAGTGATTGCTTGCGGCTTGCAGCGGGTTTTTGGGATGAAGAGCATCTTTTGCAGATGAGAAGGCAAACGAAGATTTGGTCAGAACGGGAAGACTCACCAAAGAATTGAGTGATTGGAGTTTGCTTTTGTCTGTTCTCTTTGGGTTTTGAGCAAAGGGTCACTCAAGAGTTGAGCCACAGAACGGAAGTGCCCCGAGAAAGAATCGTCAACCCAAGTCAGTCCACTCACCAACATCCGTCCACGAGTGGTCACACCAAACAAGCTGCAGTCTCTCAGTCCCACTCATGACCTGTCTCATGACCCATCTATATAATCATATAAATCATATATACATAATTATACCTATAATCATACAAAAAAATGTGTTGCAGTCGGATATAGTGACCCCAAATTGACAGAATTTGTGAATACATGATTGGAAATTCTGTGTTGCACTCTCTCCGTGACCTGCTCAAACACTGCTTACTCCACCTTTCCTCGCAAAAAAGTAAAAAATCCTTTCCTGGCTCAGCAAGCGGCCAAGTCAAGTACAACAAATATCGGGGGAGGCCGCCTAGGCCGCCCAGACCGTTGCGGAGCGACTCGCACCGCCGTGGCCACTGCGCCGGTTTGGTCGCCGTCGCAGCGTAGAAGGCCTGGTGGAGCAACTGCGCATGGAAGCGGCGCCGCTGCAGTGGGACCTCCGCGGTGACTGGAGAGACCGGGACACTGAAAGCGAAAACACCCTGGATCCAAAGATGGAGAGTGGAAAAAATAGATGTTTTGATTTGCCGGTGTTCAATGAGTAACTTTTGGGACTCTTCCACCAAAATGCCCAAATGTCCACCATCGCAGCTCGCGGCCTCCGGTGCCACATGTTTCACCATCTTCAGCAGTTGCTGTCCAGGCAGCTGCTCAACTTGAAGTTGCCTCAAGTGTTCCAGGATCTCCTCAGGACGAGCTGAACTTCACAGTAAGTCTCTTATAAGTGTCAACCTTTCTGCAGGCATGAGTCACTGCTCGGCTCCAAACATCTCCCATCAGTGGAACGAGGTAGGTAAAGTCTATTAATACAATAACAAAAAGCACTCGGTACCACTCCAACAACCAGTCATGCAATCTCACAAAAAAGGAAAAAGTCCAAACGGAAGCACGGAAGACCTTCAAACGAAAAAATAAAAGAGGAAAGGTATCTTCTTAAATAAAGGAACTCCAAACACCAAAATGACATTTCAAAAAAGGAAAAACAAACAGAACTCCAAACTCCGTCTCCAAGTCTCATGCCTCCGATGCTGAAGTCCACAGCACGCCATCAGCACCTCTGGTCCCTCAAGGCCGCGGTCCATCAGCACAGCGTCTGGCCGTGTTTCACCGCCGCTTTCCACGGAAACCGCGGTGCTTTTTCGTGAAAGAATGACCAGAAATCATTGGTGACCGTGGAGAAGTGTGGGAAGCGAGGCTGTCAAATTAATTGCTTCGGGCAGCGTTTGCGCAATTCTTAGAGGACTAGAAGGTTCATGTCATTTTCCTTATTAAGTGGAGGACTAAAAGTGTTCAGATGGTCGTTTCTGAAAATCCAACAAAATAATGGCTTAAGACTGCACGAGAGCGTGCAGAACGGATCCTTCTGTGGATCCATCTATGTCGGATTTATGTGACAGCAGAGCAACACGCAAGTGACGAACTTTACGTAGATGTTGGATCCAGCACGAGAAATGAGTCCCACGAAGACCAACAGACCAGTTAGACCTCCGCAGCAAGTTCCACAGCAAGACCTGGTGCCTTCAGAGGTGTGCAGCATCCCCTTTCAACGCGCGGGGCAGACCTAGAAGAGGCTCCGGAAACTTGAGCCGTAGATCCAGGCAGTCTCTGCTGATGCTTCGCTTCTGCAAAGGACTCAGTGACACTGCGCTCAAGCGCAGGACCACCTGTGATACGACCACGATGGGAAGGCGTGGAAGCATCGAATCGAGAAGAAGCCATGTTTGATTCAGCAATAGGTGTGCCACTGAAATAAGATGGGATGAAGCCCCAAACCACGGGAAGGGGACAAGTAGATGTCATCTCTCAAAAAAAAAAGGATGGGTGCTTTTGCCTCGTCGTTCAATGGATCCCAGATCCCAATGTCCGGGTTCCAATGCTGATCCTTTGAACCCAGTAGAAAGGAACCCAGAAGTTGAACAGCAAAAAAAACCTTCATGTCAGTTTCAAATTGCAGTTTACATTAAAGATTGCTAAACGTACATACTTGCCAGAATTGTCCCATCTCACGGTACGCCTAAGTTTTGTCAGCTTAGTTCTTGCTTGTTCCATTCCAATCAAAAAAGAACTGGCCATCGCTTCCTGGGGATGCCAAAAAGACTTTTGCTTCTGGCTTGCCTCATACACACACCTATGCGGCTCTGGTTCAAAATCAAACAAGGAACATAAAGGAACATCACAAGTGTCTGTACCGGCGGGACATTGACTGATCCGATGGCTTTGGGTCTTGACCATCATGTTGCTCGGTTCGTCTTCCTCTCGTCGCCTCCACGTGTTCAGCGCTCGTGCCTGGCCCAGCATCTCTTCAGGCAAACGCCAATTGGGATCTGCATGCTCGCTCCTCGTCGTCTTGTTGACCTGCAACGTCCCCAAATTCTCGCAGTTTTTTCGTGGCACCGGTGCTAGACTTCCCCCGTCACGCGGTCCAAGCGTCGAGAGACGGAATGGATTCCACCAACATGGAATCCTTCTGCCATCGAAGGGAGGGAGTGAAGTGAGCCAAGCCAATCAGCCACATCATGACCAGGTGAGCAAAGCGTCTTGTGGCGGGTGCCCATGGTGCCCGTGGAAGAGGGGAGCGGTCTACCCGCTGGTTTCGGGCTGTGCGCTTCTCCAGAGTCCGGGGCCCCAAAAAAACTCAAAGATGTCACGTCCAGACAAATCCCGAAAAACACCTGGCAGAAAAGTAACTAATGAATGATCTTTAATAATACTACTGTACTGTCTATATATATTTATTTATTTATATTGTGTATGTATACATATAAACATTGCATAGTAGTGGACCAAAAGTGAATCTTCATTCGATCGATGGTTCTACCTATCGATGGTCAACTCTCGTCCGAAACTCACCTCCTGGGCCCAGGAGCTCAGAACGCCTCTCAGCTCCTCCACCGTCATGGTCTCCACCGTCGTGGCCCGCCTCGGGTGGTCGGACAAGTGGTCGTTATGTATAGATATTTAACTACATCAATCAATTGTCTTATGTAAATACGATGTTGCGAACGGAATTCTCCCAGATTCCAGGAAGTGCTGATGCTACTGACGCAGCATCATATGCATCATCGACTGCCCACACATACTTGGGATTTTAGCTAGCAAGCCATCTTGAGCGAGGAACCGCTGGACGAGTTCACCGCAGGGTGGGCCTTCTTAGACTTGTACATCGAACCAAGAATCCATGGCACAGCCAATACACATCAGTTATCATCAGTTCCTTATACTTTGGATCCCGGATGGTCCTGGATATTCTTCATGAACAGTCAGGTCTTCCGTTTCACCTCTTCTCCACCCGGCCTCCGGTTTCGACCGCTCATCACCCGGCACAGCTGCCCGCGACCCGAGCAAACGCCCCGCAGCATGGCGTGCAGTGAAGACTGAAGCAAACCGGTGAAACATGTTGCAGGTGTAAGAATACCCGCACTACCTAAAAGGCAAAGCCAAGGCACTGTTACTGGTGACATCTGGTGACTGTTGACTATGACCAAAGGCAAACGAGCAAAGCCTCGTATTTACAGGGGCATGCTTGAAGGAGCAATTATGCAGCACCCAAAAAGCAGTCTCACACAACTAACAGATCGAACATGTTCCTAGGTTTTGTCCGCAATAGAACTGGGTGATACAGTGCAGTTGGACAGTTGTCCGCCATTTTTAGAGCTTCAAGCTGGGGCACCACATAGCTGAAGTCATGCTAGTTCGGGCCCACAAACCAGGCGGCTGCGGTTGTCCTGCTTTCGTTGTTAATCTGTCTGTCGTCCAACTCGATGGCTCGTCCCTCGAGGAAAAAGAACTGGAAACGCTGTCAGTTCGAGTGCCTCCTCCACATGTGCAAGACCACTGCAATATGCTTTCACCGTCTATCCAGGCTTGAAAGAGGCTTGCAGCAAGTATCCACGGCAACGAAGCAAGGCGAAGCGAGTTGTGAAATGTGTGGTTGAAGCCAGACTAAGTTTTATGTAAGTGGTAGCTAAGTTGCAATATATAAATGAGTAAACAGTCCCATATAGCCCATTCCTTTACTGCAACTGTAGTTGCTATCCACGCTGGACAAACTTCCATGCAGACCGAACCCAAATTCTGCACTTCAAAAGACCGTAATTATTGAGGTCTTCTTTGCCACAACCCTATATAATTGTGCTCTTCTTCTACAGGGCCATCGGCACCCTAAATCTATAATTGACGGAAAAAGTCATTGACAATTTGATTGAGTGATTCGCTGCTTGGCGGTGGCCCGAACTCGTGGAGGTCCTTGTGAATTCCCAGCCGAAATGGCCAACAATTGATATACAGGTGCTTTAAACGAGAGCGAAACAATCCTGCGTAGCCGTACCAGACCTCAAGCACGGTGGGCCATAGATGACATGATGTTTTTCGGGTCAGGTCCCATACCCTGCAATGCGTCAGGATGAAAAGAACCAACAGCAGGGTGCAAACCTACAGTCATTGCAAATTGATGGTCCTGACGCATCTCTCAAGAAAGAAAACAGTAAAAGCATCCGGAAACGGAAAAACAAAGGCCCTTTGGCAGGCCTTTGGCATGTCATATCTCAAGCGCAGCCAGGAAGACGGTCAACCCGTCCACGCCTCGATCATCCACTTCTCCACAGCAAAGCCGCCTGAACGACTCCAACGCGTTCAGAGCGACCGGTCGAAAAGGACATGATATCAACACGAATGACTTGGGTATATCACGGTATAGCCTGTTCCCTGTTTTACTGTGGATGATGATGGTTAGTTAACGGTTACTTGAGGCCCTTCTCTTAAAAATTGTTTACCCACTGTCACAGGTAATGGGACACGCAACGAATGACTCGCGAGTGTCGAAGCATTGCGAATCATTGCCAAGAGATACGAGAGATTGCAAGGGAAGACGCCAAATTGTCCGGCCGCCTTGAGAGTCCACTTAATTTAGGCGCCCATCAATGCTTTCCAAGATGGACAGTGCTACTTTCTCCAATTGACAAGGATTTGCGGAGTGATCTGCGTAGAATTGTGAGTGTCCCGTCCCCAAGCCTTACTGACCGTAAACATTGGACATAGTTATGTTCTGACTACAATCGGCATGACTGTATGATCATGCATACTTCTGGTCATCTCAGGGCTCGCAGTTCTGAAGTCATTGAAGTCAAAAGTGGATGAAAGTGGTGTATCAAGACAACAATATGATTGACGACGTGGGTAGATGTCGCATCGACCACCCAAAAGTTCCAGGCCGTAACCACCAAGAGCTCATGCCCATGCAGGAATACCATGCACGAAACACTCATATTGGGTCTGGGATGTAGCCGTAGCCCCCTTCGACAGACGCCAAAAAACAGCTACCGGTGTCGCACCGACTTCACCGACCGCTCCGGCTTTACACCCTTCGCGCCTTTGGCGCTGTCGCTGGGTTCGGAGTCGCCCACGGCAGCGAAGAGCTGGCAGTTCTTGGACAAGGCATAGTCCCAGGTGTACGCAAAGCCTGGAACGAAACCGGTGTAGCGGCGTAGCGGCGTGTCCAACGTCACGTATGGAGCGGAAAAGATGTGAAGGGCAGGACGGGCCTTTGGGAGACGGGATGTTCAAAACAAACACCTCGCGATTGACTCCATGATTCACCTCTCGAAAATCGAATCCTGGGGCCGATTCAAAAGCAATCATGGAAAAGACGTCAAACGTCATCAGACTTACAGTAGGAGCTATAGGCTATAGGGGTACATGGGGCAATCATCCTATGCTGCCCGGCCCTGCCCCTTGTTTCTTGTTATAATCCTCAAGTTCACCTGCGTCCGGCCCAGCCTTTGCACTCCAACTTGGCACATGTCGGCGAGATTTGCCCTGAGCGACAGGCCTCCCGTCGCGTGCGATGCCGTGAGGGAGGGGCGGTCGGTCGGGCAGCAGTTTCATTTCAGCAGCACAGACTCAGTCTAAGGTAGTGATTGTGTTGAAGAATCCCCCTCTGAAGCAACACATGATGCACTAGAATGATCTAGAATGGATTTAGTTGCTTTATGTTGGCTTCCTAGCCACCATGAGGTGAAACGATGAAACTCAACTGCTCACACCACACCTCCGGGATGAAACCACAGGATGACATTCAGTAAGAATGCTTGTTCGAACGCTTCGAACAAGTTGTCTGCTTTTACTTCCAAATATTGACTTTGCGATCTTCCCACCCCAGACTTCACTTGACAGCACCAGGCTCCTTTTCCAAGGCTTGGCCTCGCCCACGAATGCGATCAACTTGCCCGCGGCCACATCCGTCACCGGACAAACACCTCAGCAAAGCAGCTTGGCCGCCGGTCCTCGCTGCTGCGCAGCCAGCGTAATGTCCCAATTGGTGCGGATTCTCGCGAGGCCCAGCGACGGAGAAGACTGATATGGTCTTTGGCAACCCAAACATCTGTGATTCTGTGATCCTCCAAAAGACAAGATTCTGGCACACGATCTACAATTCCCCTCCAGTGGGGTTGACAGCAACAGCAACTTCCCTCGGCCTTCTTGGGCCGAACTGGGCTCCCCCGCTGCTGAGAAGGAATTGGATCATGAAGGCGGCACTCGCTGGCGTCATGTGTCCATAGGTGCAATCTTCTGGCACCTGCCGTTTTGGCCGTGGCCAAACGGCCGTTGGCCCAAAACGCGAGCCACGGTCGACGAGGTCCGAGGTGGTTTACACCTTTGGCCCTTCACGGCCAATTCTATTGATGGTTCCAAGTTCGTCGCGCCCCTTTGGTCTTCTTGGGGGAAGTGAATGGTGTGAGTGCTCCATCCTCCCGACTATGACCGTCTTACTGTGTCGTCTCTTCATCTCTCCTTCAACGGGCCGTCCTCACGGCTCTTCGCGCGGGCTCGGGGCGGCCCCTTCCTCCACCGGGACACCCGGGACGTGGGGTCGCACGGCGCCTGTTCCGTGAAGGCCCACACATCGAAGTACCGCACCGACGTGCTCGTGAACCTCAGCCGCTCGGAGGCAAAGACGCTCGCAGGAACGGGGAAACCGATCCTGCACGGAGCGGTTGTCTCCAAAAACGGTGGAGTCGAAGCGACCGACCCCCCCACTAAGTAGAGATGAAAAAGTCGAAGTGAACCTTGGACTTTGTTGGATTGGTTTTGGATGGTTTGGGTATGGTTTAGGTAAAACGTTTGTGGAGTGCTTCGAAGCTTTAGACAAACGACCAATGACCCTTGATGTAAAATACAATTTTGGGATGCAAAACCTGTTGGGAGTTGCAAAACCATGAAAATTGTTGCAGTGTTTAGCCCTTTTGGGAGGAGTTTGATGCGTCCGAAAAGTCTCAAAGCAGTAATCGAACTCCGAAGCCACGAAGCTCGCTTCGTCCAATACACGATCGCTGTGAACCCTGCATGGAAGTCATAATCTTCAGTCTTGGTCCAAGATGCTCTTGGAAGTGGCCTCTCATTGCTTCGTGGATGTGGTTGTAGATGGGATTCTTGTAGTACTCGCTGCAATACTCTACCTGAGCATGAAGCAGGTTTTTAGAGCCAACCGTTTTTCCGATCTGCCCGATCTGTTTGGATGTCATGGGTAGACTTGTTTGAAACTGACGGATCTGTTGGCACCGTCACGCATGTCGAAATCTTGAAAACTGATGACTTAGTCGTGTAGTGTATTTTTTTCCTGAATGGAAGCTCTGCAGCGGAAGCTCGTATCCGCCCAGGACATGCATGCGATCCTGCCCCCAGATATTCAGTCACTTCGATTTTCCGCCATTCGCCAGAACTGGAGGAAACTGTGACTCAATGAGCCCTGCGAGATCTTTGTCTGGCAGAATCCTGGCCACTTAGGCCGCTGGAGTGAGCTGTGGATGGCTGCGCAGGATGAAAAACTCCCAAACCCCTACAGTTGACCCTCTCAAAATGTCCAGGATAGTGGTGGGCTGGTGCTTGTAGAACTAAGCTGCCATCCCCTGCTCATGCCCTCGACCTCGACCACGGTATCTGGGCCCTGTACCATTTGCGGCCCCAAAAAAACACCTCCTGGTCGCTTATTACCAGGTGCATCTCGTCTGCTTTTCTCCTGCACGGGACGAGCACTTCACCTTCGTGAGATGCTCCTTCACGGCGCTGCTATCGCCTCCATCGCGCGCGTCGCCCCTGGTCACCACCGTGCCGTCCGAACGAATGGCAGCGAAGGCTCCATACGTGGCCTCCAGCCGGCTGGGTCCGAAGAGAGAGATCGATGAATTCGGTGGATGAGATGTGAAAATTCATTTTATTTGAGAACGCTTTGTACAAGTATGAATTGTTCAGAAATCATACACTGTGGTGGATGGGGTCATGGACTTGAACTGGGCATCCATAGAAGCTAAGCTTGGCCATCAGTTTAGACATGGAAATATGGAGAACCCTCACAATGTGGAGACCAAGAAACCACAATATTATTCATCCTTGCGGGGCCATGCCACGCACTTCCATGATTAGTTCAGGGAGCGTAGAATGTAAGAAACTACAATGGGAAACTCCAGATCTTCGACTTGAGCAGGCCACTATATAACTGAACTAAGGCAACACCCGCCGCACCAACTGCCCAGTTCTTTCTGACAACATCCATCTAGTCTAGAGTATAGCAACGGAAAGGAACAAGAAAGCACCATCCACAATCACTGGTAGTTGAAAATCATATCCTTTAAACACAATGAAAAAGACACGACGCGACACTCACATCTACCCGGCCTGGATCTCCTTCACCTCCTGCAGCTCCTCTTCTTGCGCTCCGATCTCCCCACCGTAGCACCGCTCGCCCCACGCCTTCACCGTGCCGTTGCCGAGCAGCGCCGCGAAGGCTCCGCCGGAGCCCAGCACGGTGCGCACGCCGTGCCGGCGCAGCTCCACGGCGGTGGCAGCGGGCAGGGAGCCACCGAAGCGGGGGTTGCCCCAACAGATCACCTGAGGCTTTGGGGCGAAAGTCGCTGACCTCTGCAAAGTGGTGAGAAATCCTTTCTGAGGAGATAGAAGAGATGGGGAGTACTACAGTTTGGTGAATGGCAAGACCTTGGAATGCTGTGCGTTTCACCACTGCACCCCCCTGGTCTGAGACTTGCATGCAAGCTGGGTTCACAATTTTGCGTGTTCCTTGAGAG
The DNA here is from genome assembly GCA_963970005.1 of Durusdinium trenchii. Lineage (NCBI taxonomy): Eukaryota > Dinophyceae > Suessiales > Symbiodiniaceae > Durusdinium > Durusdinium trenchii. The sequence goes on along the minus strand of CAXAMN010011001.1, from coordinate 403,156 downwards.
TAGTTGCTGCGTGCTGGTCAGGCAGCCCGTTGGCTGCTTTGGTGGACTTGTTGGGGCACAAAGAGCAGAAACCAGGTGTTCGACAAGTGTCAACGAGGGATCGTGCAGGTACATGTGTCAGTATTGTGTTCGGGCAGGGTATAGTTTCAAAGAGATTCAATGAGCAAATGTGCTGGGTCAAACGACTAGGCCTTTTGAACACGAAACAAACCCATCATTTCAAAAGCAAGGTTCACCAAACCTGTCAGCTTGCCCCACTACCATCGCTACCCGCTATCAGCTATCACTCTCGCCAGGTGCAGGGGTTCATGTGATATCTCTCTGGCTGCTGACAAAATCACCGAGCCATCAGTCTTTAGAGCACAGAATGCGAAGCTGGAGGCGAAGACCGCCTGGACATCCTTCAAGTCTTCCTGCGTGGTGCACAACGCAATAGCTGTAGCAGGTTTAGGAGGGGTTCATGAGAGTTGTAGAGACCTATAATATAGAACTGCTATAAACGTAGATGTAATTTAACCGTTCTTAAAGCTGTTTGTTGGCTCGCCAAGCTTTACAATCGTAACTCGAGATATATAATACAGGTTTGCCTGATTACTTGGGAAAGTTTGTCAACCTCGTTCGGGGCACCGACCGAATGACTCTGATTTGCCGATGTCATCAACAAATAGTCCTCCAAACCAAGCAGCCTCATGATAGCACTGCGACTGCCATTTCACCGTCCCTCACCCCACTCATCCCCAGTCATCAAGTATCAGCTACCGCAGCACCCCCACAGCTCTCCTTTGGGTTGCCGCCGAAGATCTCATCACCCCAGCAGATCACCTCCCCATCTTCCGTCAACGCCGCGAAGGCCTTCCCCGAGCACGCCACGCTGGCCACGCTCGCGCTCTCCAGGCGCCCTCTCGCGGCGGAAGAGGGTTCGCAATCCTCGCCCCAGCCAAAGACCTGAAATGAAAGGCCAAGGTTGGCCATCAGTGAACAAGTGCCCACTTCTAAAGAGAACAAAGTCTGGAACACCACACCCACCTGCCCATTGTCGTGGATGGCCACGAAGGCTGCGCTCGAGGCAACAATCTGCCGCACCGGTCCCAGCGCAGTGCCCAAAACACCCGCCGGGGCCGGCGGAGGAGGTGGCGGCCTCAGGCGGTTGAGCACGCAGATCGTAAAACATAAAGTTTTGCACACGTAATACAGGCCCACCCTAAAACCTAGTCTCTTTTTCAGTCCTAGCTGGGCGCATTCTTTCAATCTTGGCCTGCGGTGGCTCACAAAGAGTCTGCTATCTTGCAACGGCACCTTCTTCCCCAAAATTTTAGCCTCAGGTGGCTCAAAAAGGTCTGCTACCTTGCAATGGTACCTTCCCGTCTAAATTCTAGCCTCGGGTGGCTCACAAAAGGTGTGCTACCTTAGAACGGCACCTTCCTCGGGTGGCGGGTGGCTCACAAAAGTTGTGCTACCTTGGAAGGGCACCTTCCTGGTGGCTCACAAAAGGTCTGCTACCTTGCTTCCCGAGCACGTTTCGGAAAAGGTTCCGGAGCTGTTTTGCTGACGTATTGTCATGCTGGCATTTGATAGAGTGTGCAGGCGCACATTCCTCAAGGGCTTCTCAGCCTTCCAACTTTCATGTGTACAAGCGAGGCATTTTCCGCGAGCACAAGCAAGGCGATTTCCGCGTGCACAAGCGAGTGCTATGCAAGTGTCTCTTGCACTATCCTCACCTCCAAAATTCAAAAACCCATCTCAAATTCAAAACGCAGGAACTTACTACACAAAACTTAAATTGATGTTTCAATGCACAAAATGTAAGCAACCAGGCAGCTTGAATGGCGGACAAAGGCCGCCTTTGGTGGGTTGTCCCCAGGTCACCACCCTGATGCACGGGAGCAAGAAGCCGGAGGATTGGAGATGTCAGGTGGAAGCACTTTTTCACTCAAAGAGCGGGCTCGTTGCCTCCGACGTGAGGAGTTGCCTGGTGAAATCGGGTGTTTTCGTCGTGGAGAGTTGCCATGTGGGTCAAATGGATGTCGTGGGTCACAGCAAAGCAGACTTGGACATGTGCAAAGAAGGTTAACACCCAAGACTTGGTCAAATGCGCAAAATACACCCATGTGAGCGCGGTTGTGAGTGCGCATGTGTGATCTCAGCTGTTCATCCATGCCTCTTCCTCTGCAAGATCAGAAGCATCACACTAACAGGTGAGCCCAAACGCCCATCAACTCGCCTGCCATGTGAGCAAAGGGCAGCAAAGGCATAGCGTGTCGCACTCAGTTCCCGGACCTCCTGAGGAGCCAGAGGAGCGAAGGCTACTCAGCTGCACCCTCACAAACGGTAGAAGAAACAGCATTTGCCCCTGAATTCAAACGATATGGGCAATGTTCTAGAGGCATCTACCGCAGGGAAACTGCAATCACAGAACTTTGTTCCTTGAAAAACCCGTCCAGTTCCACTTATACTCCAACATGGAGGGGAGCATGTCCTGCGTATGTTCCAACAAAAAGAACACTCCACCATCCACTCCACCTCCATCCTCCGAAATCCTCCGACGTCGGATCTCGCGCTGTCTTCGACGTCGGATCTCCTTCAGCTGACTCTGCACCTCCTCCGGCACGTGGCCACCGTAATCCGCATCGCCCCAAACCACCACAGTGCCATCGCTCTTGAGGGCGGCGAAAGCCGCGTAGGACGCGGCCAGTTGTTGCACTTTAACGAGTTGCGCTTGCACGGCAGAGCTGTCACCCCCATACCTGCGGGGTCCGGTTGTTACAAGCGATCTATTTTCGATGGTCATCTCGGGAGACCTATAGGCAGTTTGAAGGGCGGTCGTCTCGCCTCGTCGTTCGATCCTTGGGGACGTCTCTGAGAACAGAGGTTGTTAGCTTTCAGAAGGCTTTCTGCCCCCCCGGTTTTCACCCACAGCCACATAGATTGCACAATCCCTCTGCTTGGAAGCCTTTCAATCTGCACAGCACCCACTTGCCTGGCTTCGCCCCAGCTGTACACGCTGCCGTCCGTCCTGCGCGCCGCGAAGGCCGCGAAGCTGCACACGCAGGCGGCCACCGCCACGTCCCCGCGCTGCGGCCTTCCGGTGCAGCGAGCGCCCCAGGCCACCAGCGAACCATCCTGGCGCACCTCGGCGAGCCGAGCCGAGCCACGAGCCGAGCCACTTCCGGTCTCTCAAAGAAAATGGTCACGACTCCACCACTCCACGAGTGAGTTTGTTTGAGTTGGATAGGCATTTTTTCAATAATCTTGAGAGAACGCCCCTCGTTTCCGCATGAGAATGTCCTGTCTAAAGTCCAACTTGAAGGATCTGCTTTCGAAAGGATCGTCCAAGCTAGTCCGGGAGCCTTCTTACAGTGGACTCGCAAGGATGCCCAACAAAAACGTTACATCGACACCTTGTGAAAGATTGGATGGTCAGAGTCAGCGACCAAAACAATGAAGAAAAAGGCGCCTTGCTTGTTGGCACAAGGCATGGAAGCAATAATGTAATCTCCTTGATGAGAGTCTTGTAGCCAACATATGCCCAAAACAACAAGCACGAAACAAAAAAACAATTCCACCGAGCACAAGTCACTAACAACACTACTACCGCTAGGTCTTCCCCGCCCCAAAAAAAAGAAAACGAAGCTACAACCTCGTCCTGCCCGGCTCTTCGCTGCTTCGCCACCATCGCGAACGCGTGCGGCCAGTGTCCCGGCGGCGGCCGGCGACGAAGGAGCGCCGTGAGCGTGGCGCCGCTGCGCAGCGGCGAATCGGCCAGGCGCGCCTCCTCCAACAGCGGCTGGCCGGTGGCGGTGACCTGCGCTTTTGGAAAGGAACAAGAACTGGGAAAAAACAAAAAAGAACGAAAGAATATAAAAAGCAAAAAACGACTGAAATATAGATTACAGTAAAAGCATATGTGTGCGTCTTGTTTCTTGTTTGTGGAACCCCAAACCGCGGCAGAGTGAGGGGATCGATGGGTCGGAGGCATCCATGCGGCGAGGACTGGTATGTCTACAGCGTACTTTTCGTGGAACACTGAAGTGGTCGTTGATGTGCAAAGAGGTCTACAGCGGTTTCAGAGTAGATGGCACCGGCACCCCAAGATGTCTTTTAGTTGGGGATCCATATAAACCACCTTTGGATCCTTTTGGGGATTGTGCCATCTACTCTCAATCCACTGTAAATGGAAGTTGGGAGGCGTGCTGAGGAAGATGTTCCAACCGATTGATTCTACAAGTCCTACAAGTCCTCAGATAGATTTCATGGGCCTTGTTTCAGACAAGACAAGCCTCAGAAAAGCTTTAAAAGCATACCCTCGGCCCTTGACCACCCACAATCAAAAAAGATGAAGGAACTTCTTGAAAGCGAACGGCGAAAAAGGTCCCGGGCTTCAGTAGTCCAAAAAGGAAGCGCAGTTCCCCTCGCATACCGCAGAGATACAGTCTCTATATCCTTCTCAGCTACTCCCAACTCTGTCAATGGTTCAGTCGCTTTTTTTGCTACATCTTTGTAGCTGAATCCTTCACCCTCCCTCACCCATCCCTCGTTGGTCCCAGAGGCCAAGCTCTGCAAGGACACTCCGAGCTCCTCAGGGGCCGAAGGGAGATGTGGCAGAAACGGTCTTTGGATGTCTTTCGGATTCTGGATGTGAAAGGTGATGTGCACAGCCCTTAGGGTGCACGCGTCATGCCACAAGAGGTAGTCTGGAAGTGACTATGCTCGGTGGTATGGGTGGGCAGAGGTTCACGAACCGCACTGGAAGCCCGGCCTCGAAGCTAGCATGGGGCATATCAAGAAATGTAACCCCATGAGTTGGGGTTGGCCAGGAGAGGCCGAGGTTCTTTTTGAGGTCGGAAGGATCCAACGTACCTGCCGACCAAAGCTTCTGTACTTGCCTTGCTGCAGGAAAAGGTGGTGTCGCTTTTTCGGGAGACGTGTTTCATCGTGTTTCATGGTCCATTGACTCCATACACCTCCGGATGTTCTTCCGAACCGGGGATCGACACGAAATGCCTGGACCAGGCGATTGAAGGAACCCTCGGTGGATTGTCAAGACTTCTATTATTGTAAGACCCAAGTGAACACACCAGGCTCCCCAAGTGGGGCTGACGAACTAAAAACACATCATGCTCGAAGCACTTCCCATGAGGCTCCTGTTGCGCTTTCCACTTCAGCTCGTGTACAAATTCGTCTTCCGCCACATGCAGAGTGGTACTCGTACCGCTCAGCAATACGACGTGGATGCACCACAGTGTTCCATGGGAAGCATCGAGACACTCGGTTCGCTGCATGCTGATGATGTGACTGGGACAGCCTGCTGATTTCAAACCTGTTGTTGCAAACCAATGGCAAAACCTCTTCTTCGATCCCCTGCGGAATCCTGGTACCTACCGTTTACAACTAAGGATCCTAACATTTTAATGAACCACGTACCCTCGAGAAATAGCATTGCACGTTCCACGTATTCGCATCAAGTCCCCTGAAGAAAAACACGACCATGTAGGCTCTGATCAGTGTGATCAGTCGTTCCGGGCATCAAATTCTCAACGGATTTTCCATGTTCCGCCTTCCGCATGCTTCGGAAAGCAGAGAACTTGGATGACTTGGTGACGCCACTGCGGTCTCAGACAGCTTGGGCCAAAGCGTCCCTAAGACTGGGTAAGGTGTGGTTCAAAAGATGTGGAGCATGTAGAAGTCTGGATAAAGGTTCGGTCGGTCCATGTATCGGTTGAAGGAATTCCTCATGTCGAAGAGCCGGAAGCTCTGTACGGATGACACTTGTTCCCTTGAGTTCTGGGTGCTCTAAGACCAAGTAAGCTGTTCATATTGGCTCTCAACGAATATGCTCAGATCCATCTGAATCGGTGGTCATTGGGGTCCTCTCAGAAGAGCATTTAGATCTCAATGGCCCAAATCACCTCTCCAAGGAAGTCAAAAAGCTGAATCCTGAAAGTGCATCCTGAAAGTGGCATGGGCATTCCCGTTGACGCTTCCGGAATGAATCCCTCACAAAGACGAATCACCAGAGTTTCTACTCCAAAGCCCATTCTCTTGATTCAATCCGACCATGAGTGTTCCGTCAAGCCAACCTTCCCATCTTCCCATCTTACCTCCCAGGGCCCCGCACGGACATCACCGTGCAGCCGTGCTTAGAAGCACGTCCCTTGGGGCCACAGAACCTCTCCAGCGTGCCGGCCGTCCTGGGCCGATGGACATGGACAGAAATCATGGCAACTGGCAACTGAGAGAGAGAGAGCGTCTTCCATCTATCTTTCCTGCATCTTTCGAAGATCCACTAAGGAGACTCCATGTTTCGAGTAGGAACAAACAACAAACAAAGAACTGAAGAGCCAAATTGAAATCATTTCAAGCCACAGATCCACATCCTCCACAACTTCGAACCGTGCCGGTCCTGCGCATCCCTGACAGGAAGAGATCGACGATGGCTTCCGTGTGCAGTCCGGCAATCGATGGCCTCCACGGCGCACCCCACGCGGCGGTTTCAGCGGCGGAGCGGGAGGTCGATGACACCGAGGGCGAGGGCGTCAGCACTTGGGGCAGTGTTCAGGTGGCAAAACAGAGAAAAACCGATGAGAATTCGATGCAAATCCGCTTTAACGAGATGAGCTTTTGGGGAGTTCGACAAAGCCCACACATGTGGCCCTGTGACAGCCTGTCTCCCCAACCCGTTCCGCCTGGTAGAACACCAGGGGTACTGACACCCCATGTTGTAGGCATACCAAAGTCCGACAGCCACCACCGGGAAGACATGGCTTTTGTCCCAGCCACCTCAACACGGCAGAGCGAGGCGCTTCTCACAGCTGCGTTGCACAGCGGAACACCCCACCATTACTAAAACACTCTCTTGAGTCACACGGAAAGGCTCCAGGAATTTCGAGATGAGGTCAGATACCCCCGGCACGTTGCTCCCCCTTGTTCCGCAGGAAAAAGGAGACCACGTATTCATGCGTCGTGCTTCTTCCTGCCATTCTCCACTTTCAACTCTGCAAACCCAGGCACCATGCTTGAGGCCTTCCAAGGCCAAGAGCCCCATGTTGGCTTCGTCCCAGTACTCCGCCAACATGTTGGTGATGCGAATCCTCAAAGCCCCAAACTGGGCCCGCGCGGAAATTTTCCGGCACATGTGGTATTCGCAAGCTGCTTTGCAGCGGAATTCCGAAACCTCACCGGACCGATGGAGGCGAACCGAACGCGGCGCGAACGAGGCGAGGCACCGAAGGCGCGGGTCCGGTACGACGGGTACGGCGGAACTCGAATTCATCGGGGGGGGTCGAAAAGCCCAAAACACAGCGCTCCTACCTCCAATGCTATGGCCAACAAACAGTGTTGAACAGAGGCTGCAAAAAGCTACACACACTGCCAGTGAATCAGATGGTGGTATACGCGGAAAAGAACAAGATCGCACTTTGAGCGCTCCAAAACATGGGCCCAGCCAAATGCCCCCACATCAATTGTCAATGGAAGAAACATCCTGCACCACCTAAGATACTTTAGAAGAAAACAGCCTGTGGTTCCAGGTTTCGAAATGGCACGGAGTATCTCTCTTCCCTGCGGCCGATTTCCGCCAGGGCCACATCCGGGAACACTCCGAGCGGCTGGCGGCCGTTGTACTCCGGTGCCAGAGCCAGCTTTGCGAAGACGAAGGGCAGCTCCACACTGTCACGCTCCTGCGAGTGGGCACCTGCACGGAACGTGAACCATGGGCTTGTGCCTTTTTGCGCTGGTTCGGACATTGACGAGCTTCCGTGAACCCTGATGTTCTTTTTGCAACTAAACGCACTTGAAATGCAAAGAAGAAAGGATGGATTCCACTAACTCCGGTCGTGGGTAACTCGCTTCTGTGGCGAAGATTTGGGCAACCTGATGCTACAAAGTAATTAGACTTGCAGCTAGAATCTAGAAGCTTTTCTGAGTCTTCCTGAAGAAGAACAAATTGTGGCACCATCAAAATCCTGCAAACTTAAATAGAGAGGGTGAATGCCCCCTTTCGCATAGATCTGTTGTGCACCCGGACTCGGTTTGCTGGAGGTTGGCATTGGTCGTCGATCCACCTGAACGGTGGTTCAAGTGCTTGGGGTCGCCGGTGTAGACGATGCTCTTGTGCCTCAGCCGCGAAGGCCCATCCGATCGCTGTCACATCCGCCGGATGAACTCGCCAGGGCCATGTGACTATGTGACCACAACGGGTCCACTGACGCCGGGTCACACAATTTTCCCATCCTCGAGGATCAAATCCATGAGCTGCAAGTAGACTCCTGCGTCCCCAAGTCATGCTGAGCACACCTCCTGGGTCCCCAAAACCATCATGACCACTCACAGGTATATACAGCAAGTGATGAATAAGATGTCAAAAACAAATGAGTGCTATAGGTAGGTTGGAACCAAAGGAAGGCAAAAGCTGGAGGGTCATATTCAGCTTCAATGAGGACGAATGACACAAGTGTTAGAAAGTGTTTGAATGTTCCCACCCAGCAGAACCCATATCATTGAGACTGACAATAGAGCCTACCAATAGCTGTTCAAAGACAGGAGGAAAAGTAGCAAGTGGCATATTAGTAGCAGTCACGAAAGGAGTATAGCCGAGCGTTGGCCGGCTCAGAAGGCGGACCTTCCCATGGCTATCATTCATGGCCACACTCATTCACCCAAACTCAGGGCTGGTCTTCACGGATGGCCACGACATGAGCACATGAAAGAAGAACACCAAGTGATGCAAGCATGCAGCCCCTTTCGAGATACAGTACTTAAAAAGTAACCAGACCATATCTGAAAATCTGAAAAAGCTGATCTTCCAAGCTCCTTCTTCACCTTTGCCACCCCCAAACACTCCCGCCCCCCCGCTCTTCCCGCCATGCGCAGAAATCCCGCCCGGCGCTCGACCCCGGATTTCTTCGGCTCCGTCGGTGACGAAGTGATCGCGCTTCGCATCGAAGGCCCCGGGGACCAAGGTGTTCGCCAGCTGCTGCAGCCACACGGAGCTCTGCGAGGCACCCAGCAGCACCAGCCACGAACCTGGCCGCGAACCGAGAAGAACGACGCGAAGTCTCGGGTCGGCGAACCCCATGGGTTCCGAGTTCTGCTGGGAGGGGCCAAATGCAGTGCATGCAGCGCAGGTTGGTGAACTGCGGGGATGCATAGGTGAAACTCCAGTGCATGCAGTGCTACTTGAAAATTCAAAGTGCTCGAAGCCCCCGAAATACTACTTGGCCTTGAACAATAATGGCCCCATAGGAGTGTCCGGCTGACAAAATGGGGAAGAGATGGGAGGAGAAGAGGAGGATGCATGGCAGTTCTTTGCAAGGTCAAGAGCCAGGATATCAATGGGGAAGATCCAAGCACCTGGAAGGTCATTTCAGTTTGAGATCTAGACTTTGCAAAGTCAAAGACCAAAATTCAAGTGTTGAGGCCTCGAATTTGTACATACAGATATCATGGAACTTTAAGTCAAACATCCCATCAGTCTTTATCTGTGAATTTATGAGGGGAAATCAAAACGGGGACCCCCACCAACATGATTTTCTGCAGGATGTATAGCCATTCCGTCCCTGGCTGAGGGGTAAATATCATATACCTATGGCCGCCTATGGCCTCCTATATCACTTGCAAACCTTTAGCTTTCAGCAAGTTGAGCCAACCTTGGTGCCAACTTCGTGCCGTCTCGCGCCGCATCGGTAGCACCTTTGAGGCATTCTTCGATGTGCCACTTCTCCCGCACACCCATGCGGCACGGGGTGTTGTGTAGCTGAAAATCCCAGGCATCCACCTGGATGGAGGCGCCCCTAGAGATTCACGCGGATCTCCGGTGCCCCAGCAAAAAGATGTCGGAGACATCGATGCTTATTTGTTTACAGAAAACTTGCAAAACCGCCTACTTTTGGGCAAGGAAGTCTTCATCTTTTCCATTCGACCCGTGCCGAGTCCGCTGGCGGCGGATTGTTCCTCAAAGATATTGTTACACAAGGACTGGACATTGAACACACGATTTACTCTGTGGTGCAAGCATTAGATTAGATGTGTGTATAGCATATGTCATAAAGGATATCGTGCTAACACCCGCAAGTAAGAGCCTTCCTTCCCAACAGACAAAAAAGGGCCATATCAGAATGGATAAGAGTAGACACAGCAGCGATGCGACCACGCGAGACCACCCGACCCATGCAACCATGTGGACATGATTCATCTGGAAAGCTCCGAAAAAGACGACCCCATTCGGTCACCCCATCAGGTCTTCAGCATAGAAAAAAGCAATACAAAAAGAAACATCATGTCATGCCACCCGTTCCCAGTGCCGATGCTAGGGTGAACAGGTCTCGCCTTTTTCGTGCCGTCCCAGATCTTTCCTGCCAAGAAAAGAGGAGTAGAGGAGGGAAGATGGAACGAGCACATGCTTGAACCGTTCCAACAGCTGTGCAGTTTACAAAAGAGATGGGTCGGGCTTAGAAAATTCACACCAGCCGTCAGCTGATTTGAGTAGGCCCCCCTTTTCCTTCTTCCAGCTCCTATGATCTGGACCTTCAGAAGCCTGGACGCTTCAAGACATGAAGACGTTACTTGGATGGTCAGAGCGCCATCCTTTTTTGAGGTCTTCCATCCTTGAGGTCTTAGAACCGCACTCACACCGCACCTTGTGCAACGCTTCAGCCCCATCTCATATCCCATCTTTTGTGTCGTTGGAACACCCTTGACGTCCTCAGAGGTGGCCCACCCTACCTTTGTCCACCCACGCCCCGACCCAGCAGTGAACTGATTTCCCAGGCCTTTCGTTTCCACCACAGTGCCCCAGACTGGCACCACCGGCAGCTTGCCGCACACAGGTGTCCCCTGGCAGATCGTTTGTCGCGGACCATTGAACTTGGCTTTATTAGGAAAGGCAAATCATAGCAAATCGGCTTGAATTGGTTGGGAGGATCAATGCACGTATAGATATAGACTCAAGTCCATGGTCGGTGGCTCCTTGCATCATCTCAGATTTCTCATTATGTCATTTACGTCTGCATCCTTCTGTGTGTGAAGCCGGCAAAACTTGCTTCCACACAGCCCTTGCCTGTGGAGTGGTCGTCGTCGTTGTGGTCGTTGTCGTCGTGGTTGTGGTCGTTGTTGTGGTCGTCGTGGTCGTGGTCGCGGTCGTGGTCGTGGTCGTCGTTGGTGCCATCAACTGGCACAGCAAGATGCTCCGTCTTCAAGTGCCACACCGGCCAGGCGGCCACAGATTTGGGTGTATATGCTAATAGTGAGACCCCCAAGCATCGGGTGTTGGTCTATTACTCTTCTTCCAGGGTGTCTTTGGGAGATCTCCCCCATTTTAATACACACCTAAGTCCTTTCTGAGGGAGTTGCCACAGCCCAAAAGTCTTTGGTAAGCGGGAAATGTCGACTTTTGACTAATCAAAGCCCCCATGCATCTGGGGCATCGAAATATCAACGGCCCATAGTGCCCACAGTTCCAGTTTCTTTCGACCGGTCGCTTCATCCCGGTGGCGCCGTCGTTTCGACGCGGGCGGCCAGGCCCGCCTCCCGCATGGGATCACACAGTGAGGTCCCCAGGTCGCGGGCTGCCGCCGCGATCTTGGGCCAACCTCGGTGTCGGGAGCGATAGGTCGGTCGGTGTGGTTTTGTGGAAATCGGAATTCAAAATGATGATAATGATGTTTAAAACGATATTGCAACTGGATGCAACTTGAAAAAATGTGTAATAATAATCTGATTCGTGTACTCCACTTGCAAATATGAATCATTTGATTCGATTGAGGGTGTTCTGTGGGAGTTCGCATGCTTGAAAACGATGTGCTAAATGAAATGACACACATTGGGTTCTTAGAGCAGGGTCCGCATTGTCCCAAACTGGTCAAGAAGCAACTTTTTGTTGCATTTAGTCACGTCACACAATTGAGAGAATAATTGCATCAAGTAAGACTTGCACAATCGTTATCTACAACATTGACTGGATGCCTTGAACCATCCAAAACTCCAAAACCAATGAATGGCCTTCCGTTGCACCTCCATGCCAGCTTCAAACACTTCAGTGGCAAAGGTCACCCCCTCGGTCTCGTCGACGAAAGGTGATGTCCGTGTCCGCTGGGGAGCGGACATCGCTTGTAGATGGGGCTGATCCACACGTCCTTGCCGGTGCCTGGTCGTACGGCATACGACGGCGTACGACTTCAATGATGACTCAACCCAGGCGTACGGCATCTGGCCGTCCCCAGGACTCAGAAAGAGTCAAAGGGGCAAAGGGGCCTTCTATTGGAGGTTCGAAAAATGTTTGGCCAGCTGCTTCGGAGCCTTTACAACCAGCCAACATCACTGAATCCACTGAATCTTCTACCCTTCAGTGACTGACCCTGCTACTCACCCTTCTCTCTGCAAGTTTTCTTAATTGTCCAAGTTCCGCGTCCCTCGCCTGCAGTGGCCGGGCAGATCTGAAAGGATCCCGAGCCCAGCGTCCTCGCCACCCCGCGGGACCAGCGTTCTTCGCACGACATGTCCACGTCCGAGGAGGAGATGATCCTCGGCACGACGCGGCGGATGCGCCGGCGGGGTCCGGTTGCACGCACCTGCAACGTTCACTGAAAACCCCTTCACAACTGCGTCCACCTGAGGTCCCTCACGCGGCGGCCACACCCTGCGTGCAGGTCCTCAGACACCCACGTCCCAAACACTTGAGGGATCGGTGCTGAGATGGCACCCCGAAAAGACCGGTGCCATAGCCCAGTGGCTCGTGCCGGACTTCTTCGACGCGCTGCAGGAAAGCACATCACTTCAGAGATGGATGGTGGGTGGTTCAGGATGCATTTGTTGGTTTCTCTGGGAGGTGTCTTTTCTCGAGGCCCAGGCGAAGGGCGCACAGTTCTGATTCATTTTGTCCATTTACACTTCAGTTGGCGTTAGAAGAGTTTAAAATAGTTTAGTCGTTTTACCAACTCTAACGGCAAATAGGCACCTATCAGAAAATGATAAAGCGTCGGTAGCGCTTCGGCTTCAACATACAAACAGCTATTGGCCATGGCATGTAAATTTACATGACACTTGGCAATTGAAAAGGGGTCACTATCGTACACCCCAGATGATGTCTCTTGTCGTCAGTTTGCTGGAAAGGTGTCTCCAAAAGCTGGCACAAAATACAAAACAAAGTCTCAAAATAGCCGAAATCCTCCAAAAAAACCTCACCAACAAAATCTTAAAAACCATGGCCATTGGGCTGTCCCTTCGTTTGCACGATACTACACGTATCTTCCCAATTACCATATATAACAAGTACATATTTCTCATCAGCGGCTTTGCAGTGGAACTGGCAGACGTTCCAAGGGAGCCCCATGCCTTCACCCCAGAGCACCAATATGGTCTTCCAAGGCGCTCACTAAGATCACATGCCTGGCGGCATCACCAGCAGGTGTGGTTCATCAGTTGGGTTGACTGTAGGGATGCCTTGTCAACACTGAGGACCATTCTTGCAGGTAGGACTTTTTCTCACGTTCTCTACTGACCCTTCTTCTGGCCAATAGGTTCTCATTGACCCATGGGTCACGGTCACTGTCCAAAGAGAGAGCCATTGGTGAGAGAAATGCTCACAAGCACCCCTAGTCCACAACAAAGAAACGTTTCAGGTCCCCTTCCTTGACTCAACTGATTCACGAAGCTGCTCCAAATTTCAGCTAAAACAGTTACCTTGGAAGATTTCTTTTTCACTTTTCAATGACTCATGTGCATCGTTGCGTTGTGCGCGATGATTGTAGTGGTCCTAGTCCACCACTTGCAGCCGCTTCGCGAATACTTGGCACTCCTACTGTTGATGAAAGAGCTCTCTCACACTACAAATGTACCACCAAAGGCTCACTGCCCGGTGGTAACCGCTGTTCACCACACCTGCCCCTCGCTCGCCTGGACCTCGATGTGCAGAACATTGAGCACCAGCAGCCCGAGCAGTGCCCAAGGACGAGAGCACTTCATCGATACCACCGCAGGCAGTGCCATGTGGATCATTCAGAGAAACAGAAGTCACAGAAGGATTGGTTTGGGGATCGTCCAAAACAACTCTGCTCGTCTTCTTGGGAGACATCCACCTCGAAAAGTGCGAGATGAAAAGGCCTGAAATGAAAGCATGAATGAGCATGAAGAAAGGAGGAGCAACCGTTGCTTCAGGGAGTGTCCACTTCACTCCGTGCGATGAGCTAGGCGCCAGATTTTACCGGCGTGCCTCACCCATCGCAAGAGAAAACAGCAGAATCGGTGAGAAAACAGCAGTTCTGGAGGGGAATGGTGCCATTGATTGGAGCATCTGCATCTGAATCCCAAGAGCAAACAAACATATTTCGGAAACGAATCGTACTATAGAGCCAGTGGCCGCGGCACAGCAAGTCTGTGCAAATCGTGGAATGAGTCAAATCACAATTGCATAAAACTGCTTAAAGCTTCGTCAAGAACAGTCCAGATATGAAAGGCCTGCAGAATCCTGGAAATCTGATGCAAACTGCTGGCATTCTTGGGATTTCTTCACTTCTCGTTCCGGCTCATTGGGAAAACGCATACCCCTCAGGGATCATATGGGAAAGGCAAGCATGTTCATGCCCACGAACAAACTCTCCAAGTGTCGTCTCGATGCCTTTTCGTCACCTCGTCACCTCGGCGTCCGCTCCGCTCACCGGGGGCCGTGCACGTCCGCATTCAGAACGTCCGCGGTAAACACGCGCACCGGACGATCGATGTCCGGTGCAAAGCACCGGACAGCGTGGGAAAAGCTGCTGCAGCTCCGTCTGAAATGCCAAAGACTGGGAGAACTGGATTGAAGACATACCTCAAACCCGGTTACCTCAAACCTCTAGACCTTTTTGATTAAGTGGTCTGTTGTCGCATGTTACCACCAACTATGGATGATGTGGGTAGCTGGAAACTGCAACGAATCGGCGCTTGCCCTAAGACCCTAATGTCAAGGTAGGATGAATAAGGCGCGTCTCACACAAAAGAACGGCCTATCTGAAGTTTGTGAGGAGAGTTGGCTATGGGATGCTATGGGTCAAAACGCCGCACCCTGCTTGACCCACCGGCATAAAGATACTGCTCGATGTCAACCAGCCATGGTTTGTGCTGACCCAGGACTGCTGTGCCATTTTCGTTTGAAGACGACTGCTGCGTGGCAGCCACCCACTGCAGACTGAGACCAGTCGTAGTGGCGAAGCCGGTCGTGCCGGCTGCCTCTCAGCTGTCGAAAGGAATTGCCTCAGTCTGACGTGTCGGGAAACCAACACGATTTCTGAGGAAGAGAAACTGCATTGTCTTGGAGCAAAATAATGATCAATGGAAGGAACATCAGCAACCTTACTAGTATGGCATGTAGCTTTGCTAGCTGCTAGTCTTGACTCCTTTCGCGTATTTTCTGAAGAAGGTCTCTGGCGATCAACAGTCAGGTGTTTACAGTACCTGGTCTCATTTTGATTCATGCATACAGCTCCAAAATTAAAGGGGTCAAGATCATTTTCTTCGGTGACGTGTCGTAGAATTAGAAGGCAAACAAATGAAATCCAAGTAAGTTTGAGAGGTTTTGCCAATTGCCTAGTCAGCGAGTCATTTAGTCCCTGGTTCATGTCATCAGGTAGCTGCAACTCCCTGGAGCCATAGTCAATAGTCAATAGATGTCGATTCACCGTCTGAGTATCATTCTCTAAAGTTCATGGGGTATGAACTATGGACATGTGGTTTCCTTGTCTTTTCTCTCGCTGAAAAGGTTCTGCCACCCAGGCGCTCTGGGCGTGAAATGCCCAGCACCTTTCGCCGCACCGGCGCCCTTCGCCGCCGATAGCGTGGGCTGTCGCCGCGCCCTTGCCGTTGAAGACCGGCAGGCTGGTGAGCACGAGGGGCTCCTGGAGAATGCTGACAGTGGTGGAGGCCGGAACTTGGTGAAAAGCCAATGAGTCACAGAATGCTTCTATCCCAAGTTGAGAGATTCGCGGACCCCAGCAGGGTTGAGAACAGGCGAAAGATCCCTGCCACTGCATCACTTTTCCACGTGGCCTTGTTGCGTGCTCCTGATATCACTGCCTAGTGTGAAACTCAGGTGGCATCACCCCACAGCATCACCCTCTCAGCACACTAGTCACGGAATCAGGAAAGCCGTTGTTGCAGTCGTTGCATAGTTGATTGATCCAAGAAGTTGAAACTGAATATCTTCGCATCACCTTTCAACTTCCAGTTCTCTTGCAAATCTTTGACATGTCTCTTGTGATTATGCCCTCACTCGATCCAGCACTCGAATCTTGGCAGGATCAGAGATACAAGCCTCCTCCAAGCCACATGACACCATGTAAAATCTGGGTGGAACCCAAGCTGTATCGAAGCCACTTGCACTCCAGCTCTTTTGCAAGGGATGGCCTTGATGGTCAATACGCGCCACTCTTCCAACAGAGACCTGGCACATCAAGATGATGGCCCCGTACTGCTGGGCCTTGCTGATATCCCTGGACAAATACACTCCTCGTCCAAGCATGCCATCCACTGACGGGCAAAAGCCCCCTAACTCAATCTGAGCAGCAGAGTTGGCCGAAGTTCCATGATACATGATGATGCTTCCAGAAAGAGACTCGTCACAAGCACCCAGACCTCTGCTTTGGTGTTGATGGCAACAAGCGTGCTGCTGGCAGAATCCGTTCTGCCAATTGCGAAGGTTGCAAGACC
>CAXAMN010011001.1:320400-377634 GCA_963970005.1 Durusdinium trenchii | reverse complement strand
CATTGCTGCAAGACCTGCACTTGTGCACTAAGCAGAAGTTGCTCTGAGTGGCGGATTGAATTGGTACAACCAGGCTGGTGGCACTGTGTCGGCATGCCTTCGTGGCGAAATTGCCCTGCTACAGTCTTGCAACTTGCAAGCTTGGAGCCACAGAAAAGCGAAGCATGTGTTCAAGGCTTGCCTGCTTATGACTTGTTTACTTGACAGGCAACAAATGATACAAGCAAAACTTATACAAAAAATCATGACTCATGACTCATAACTCACAACCAAAAAATACAAGAAACAAAAAGGGGGCCAATCGCAGGCATCTGGGATCATTCTTGAAATCTCAATCTCTGCAAAAGGCTCCTTGTAGACACTATTCTGCGTCGGAGGCCGATATGCAGCAGGCGCAGTTTTTCCTCGAGGTGGGGAGGGGCTATGAGGGAAGGGGTTGAGTTGTGCAGTTTTGAAACAAGTTACAGTGATGTACAGTATGTCTCGCGCAGAATATCTTCCAACTCAGTAAAATAAATGAAGATTGAACCCAATAATCAAATACAAGAAGACACTGCTGAATGCTCTGCAAAGCTACATGGCTCAACGGCAGGCAATTCTTGCATTAAGGAACACCGGTAGTCTTCGTCCCTTCAGGCGTGCCTTTGGGCTTGGGCGTTGGTGCGGGTGGCACGGGCAGGTTGCCCGCATAGCCATCCTCATGGTGGTCGGGCAGCGCAGAGCTGGCGACTTGAGTGCGGGCGTTGGATCATCCAAACACCTTTTGGGGTAATTACCACCCAGACGGGGCCATATGCGCACACAAACACTGCTCTTGCACCCAAGATCACCAAAGATACCCAAAGGAGGGACCTGGGAGGTGACACCCAAGGAGGGACCCAAGAGCTCCGGGAAAAAAATGGCGAAGACATTGGAAAAAAATCAACATCTTGCAGCAAGAATGTCGTCTAGCTAGTGATATTAACATCTATGATGAATTCTCTTCTGAACCTGCATCCACATCCCCTTCACTGACCTCCAACAACCAAATCAACTGATTCTCAGAACATCACTCCGTGGCGTTGTCCACGAAAAACGTCCCGTGCAGAGCTTTCCACAGCTTCGGACGCTTCGGACTCGTCTTGCTTCGGACTCGTGCATCCGCCAGGCATCACGCCCACCCCTGTGGCTCCTCGATGGCCTGATCAAGGATCACCAGGCTCTCAGGCGGCACACCTGGCGGACACGAAATGCACCTGTTTTGAGGGCATTCGGCCATCCGTGATAGGTTGGAAAAAGGACGGATTGGTTGGTTGTTTTCTAAATGCACAAGAGGCCAAAAAACATGGATTTGAGTCTGTGCCAAAACATGAATTTGTGTCCAAACATGCGTCTTTTTCTATTGAATCTATTGGCATGGAATAAGTTCACTATTCCACAATCCACGCTTTTCTCTCAGCTGGCCTTCCTGGGTGAGAGGCAAAGGCAACGCTCCGGCCTTAGGCACTGAAATGCGGGTGGAAAATCCAGGTCGCCTCCGTGTAGACCGGAGGAGCTCGGAAAATGGAGTTCTGTTGGATCATGGATTTGTATCCCATGGGTAGTATTTTCCCGTTTTATGTGGAACCTTGTGGTATGATCATGGATCTTAAGAGAATGGTTACGGATCATGCATCGTTGGATGAAAAACAACCATCCAACATCATCCAACCGATCTGTGAAGTTCCCACGAGCTCTGAGTGTGGTGCTTCAATGAGGGCATGGAAGATGTCCCGGCAGAGCTCTGGCCTCACCAAGGCAAAAGGAGGCGAATCGCACAAAGGTTTTTCCAGAAACCCTCAGGCGAGTTTGGCCTTCTGGGCGTCAAGCCCCTTTCACGTTCGGCGACTTTTGGGGCGTGCAAATTGCAGTCTCCGTCAAGCCGATTTTTCGGGTGAGTTGCCGCATATATGTGGAAAAAGCAAAGCCATGGCCAAGTGTCGGGCGGTAAATCTTGCTCCAAGGGCACTTTGCCTAAGAGCTGTTCGCAACCACAGTTGTGCTCCAGGAGCGGGTGAAGGTTCTTGGCATGTTTGAGATTGGGAAAAGAACAGTAGAGAACAGTGAGCTACAAAGCTAAACTGCAGAGTAGCTATCCCTCCACCTCCCATATTCCATTGGCGCAACTCCCTGGAAGCTAGACACAGCACTCAGAACCCTTGTATGCCTGCATTCACAAAAAGGAACAAAGCCATGAAGTCAAGATTTGAGTGCCAAATGCAAGAAGGGGAAAATTCCTTGAAACCTGTAGGGAGACCGCCCAACAAAACCAGCATAGAGCCACAGATTTCACCGTTCTTTGAAGAGGTTCGGATCGCTTTCTTTCGACGCGTCCAGTGGGGGGGAGACCCATTGGCTCCAGGCCCTCTTTCCAAAACACCCGGGCCAGCGCCCCCACTGAAACTCGGCCGCGGGGCTTTGGGACAGCATCTCCCGAAGAGAACAGGCCACCCAGGCCTTGAGAAAGTTCTCGACCTCGTTCGGCCGGCGCAGCGGGTGGTTTGGGGGGGTGGGGAGGTCAGGCCCCAAACAGGGACCTCGGTGGCACGTCGGTGGTGAACAAACAACACATGGTTTGGGATCGGGAGTGTCGCTCAGCTGGCTCAGAAACTGAGCCTTTTCTGGGTGACTTTTCCATGATACACAGGTAGGACATGGTCACATGGTAGGACTGTAGGACTGTCTTCACAAGGACTTTTCCATGAAAGTCTTTCCCAAAGACCGCAGACACACCCAGTCTCCAGTCCCTTTGGACCAAAGGTACTGCGTTCGCCTCGCCACTCATCATGGCGGCTTCTTTTCGAGCGGCCTGTGGCGTGTAGCTCGCCACGAGTAGCTCGCCACATCGCGGAGACAGGTCAATGAAAAGATCCAGTACAGCCACAATTTGGACAGGTCTTCGGTCTTCAAAAAGCGGCACCATGCTGCTAAATCGTCGCTCGAACCCGTTGGATTTTCCCTCTCCCTCTGACACAACGTTCTTTCTCACCGAACTTTCCGTGTTCTGGGCACTTCGGGGACCCTGTGGGAGACGCCCACTCGAAAGCGAGTGAGGCACCCACTCGCCTCCAAAGCGTTGTAGATGCGACTCTTTTGAGCCTTGTCTTCTATCTGGCACGATGAGATGGTTTGCAGAAGTGGCGCTCTTTTCTGGGCCCAAAAGCCTGAGACCCCGCAAAGTGGGTGCTGTCGATCGATTGGCCAGCGTAGTAAGAATTTACAGCAGGAGAAATATCATCCAGTCAGATCATGCAGGGACATCATGGCTAGTCTTCAGTCACCGAGCCTCTTTGAATATGAGAAAAAAAGAACGATCTAACCGCCAGTGACCAGGCCAATCTTGCACAAACATCTGGATGCCAGAGAACAAATGCGCCTTTTTCTTACAGGAACTCACTTTTCTGCACCAAAAGCGGTGCCCAGGGAAGCTTCGCTCTTTCCCGTGCTCTGCATGTCTGAACCTTTCGGACCACATATCTTCTCACCTTTCGAGGCTCTACAGCTTTCGCACAAAGATCGATTCTCATAAACAAATCCTCACCTTGCTTCACCTTGAAATGGGATCAACATATCACCTCTTCGTGTCAAACCCTCCATCATCGCGAGTCGCAGAACAGATCCGTCAGAAACCCTCCCCCCGGGACCCGTTCGAAGAGGGTGTCCCAGAGCATCGGCGCAAAGCGCTGCTCCTGGCGGCGCTTTGAGGACGCTGAAGATCGAAGCGACCGAGGACGCTAAAAACCTGCAAGACGTGCTTCAAAACGCGAGGAACAAGGGTGCCACGTGTTCGAAGGTTTGATCCCACGTTTCGTTTGCCATGTCATTCCATGGCCATACAAATATGCAGGAATTCCGCCTTTTTTTTTCCGAAAATGAAAGGCGCCATTCATTGGCTCTGGGTTCTCTGGTCCGATGTCTCAGTCAAGCAACCCCTTCTCCACCGCTTGAGGAACTATGGCCAATCTAAGTGACCTAAGGACAATCAATGAACTCAGGCTGACATGGCACTAGACACTCCTATTGACCTTTGGAGCAAAAGCTCATCTATGTCCCTTCTGCAGGGTAGAGAAAAGGTGGCCGACTTTTGAGAGGCTTCCTGCCGAACCTTCCTCAACTTAATAAAGATGGCCTGTAAAACACATTTGAAGCTGACCAGACTCCTCAAGAAGTTCTGTTGAGCTAAGAGCCATGGCCTCCGACTTCCCGACTCCTAGAGTCTCCTGTTGAGCATCGATCCAGTCCGATGGCCTCGGTCCTGTCCCACGAACCAGAGAAAACCCTTCATTCGTGCCTCGAAGGCACGATCGTGCGCACTGAGAACCTGCGGGGTATCAAACCGCAGGTTGAAGTCAACAATACCCAGAACCCGAACGCACTCAGTCACTTGGAATTTGCCATGTTTGAAGGAAAAATATTATGGTTGATACCTTTGGATGCAGTTGGTTTCACAAGGGCACGGGCTGCCATGCTGCAAAAGGGCTGCCCAAAGCTCAACTGGACATCTCATGACATCTCTACAGCAGGCTAAACAAGTTCATCACAGGAATTCATTGGAGAAATCTGGACATGTTACTCCAAGTGCCAACCTCCAAGTTATATACTCAAAGGCTGTGGAGTATGTTTCCAAAAACGCCAGGCCTGCTGCTCGAAGACCAGCTGGGGCACCTGAAGGACAAAAACGCAACTAGAAAAGGCTTGCCTGAAAAGGCTTGCCAAGGCCGCTTCAAGTTGTCCTAAAATTGCTAGCTTCATCACATCCCTTCCCCTTTCTCTTCACCCCCCTTCTTGACACGCCCCCACCAAAGACCACTAAGACAGACCACCAAAAGAAGAGGGCACAATGCTGAGACTCGGGTGCTGGGACGAAACCATCCCAGGTGGCGAATCCAAATCTTCTCCTCAAAGAGTCCATCCACTTGATCCAAATGACTTGGATGACTTCCAAACACACAATGACTTTCACTGAGCTGCCCAAACATGCTGCAGGAGGTAAGGAGGAAAAAGCTCCTTGACCCCAGCATCGACCACCTGGACTGCGACCGCGTCTGGAGGGTCCGGGGTCATGTCCTCGACCCAGACGTGGAATCTTTCCCAATGTAAGTACATGACTACACAAGAATAGCGAACACCCATCTTGACAGGGATATCACGCGAACAAGTAGTAGTAAGAATAGAAAAAGTTTGTAGATAGCGAATTGGATCTGAACGATCTCTCAATCTCTCCTGCAGAGTACTGCAGCAATGTGTGGCCACCCAGAGGTTGACTGAGAATGAGTGATTTCTCGCAAGTTGTCTGGCAGGTTGAAGAGAACTGTCTTCTCTAATGGGAGAACCACAAGGACACCCACCTCGTTTAATTCCTCTCTCCGCGTCGGGCCCAAAATCGAGACAAATGATCCATGTCAATCCAACAAGATCCAGAAGCAAACGTCCTAGGTCGGTTCAAACAAACCCGGTGCTGGGTTCACATCATCACCCTCCCAACGCCCTCTCAACGCCACACGGCGAGGCACCATGAGAAAATCCACCTGTGTCAGCCACGGGCGTTCCTTGAGCGCCTGCGAAACCAGCAAAGCTCCACAGAACAAAGCAGAGTTCAGAACCCCAACCCCAAGATTGAAGGCACTATGGAAAATTCGGTGCGGTTGAGAGAGAGAGAGAGAGACTCTACGGCCGGGGGACGGTCTCAAATGAAACTCGGTGGACAGGATCCGAAGCAACCGAGTTTCATGATCCTCTGAAGTGCCTTTCTCAAGGAAAAGCCGCCCGGCAAACCACAGGAGAGTTCGAGAAGATGGCCGACTCTTCCGGCCCAGCCGAGACGCGGCCAGACGAGATGAGAGGAGACGAGACTCGATGGCCCCGACCCTGGCTGGCCTGGAAGAGTGATGCAAAGACGTGGTCGCAATACTCCTCCACCAGCTCTTGCCTGGAAAACCAGCTCGTTTTACTCCCCTGGCTTGAAAAGCTAAGACCAACACGGTGAACCTCATCCTGCAACCAGTATGTGTCCCTTTTCTCTGAAAGGTCCAGGGCTGCAAAGTACATGGCCCGTGCTCCCAACATGGCAATGGCAAGTAAGCATCTATTACCCTCACATTGTGTCTTAGTTGGGGCTGATAACTTGCTCTCTTGAACACTACTCTTGCAATGTTCTTGTTAAAAATGGCTGAGCTTCAAGGAAGAACTCTGCACAACGTGCACACTTCCGGTACTATACAGAGTCCAAAACCAACTCCTCCAGGCTCCATCACTCTTTTCCGTGACCCAAGCGGTGGCTCTTAGACCTCCCATTAAGTGCGAACCCTTCTTCGCTCCCAAACACATCCATTCCAACACCAACCCCCTTAAGGCTCCACCGGCTCCAACGTCATGGCAGCACATCATATAGTTTTAGCAGCAAATGTCCACATGCAGCTGCAGCTTAGCACATGAGTCGATGGGTTGGGCATTTTTCTGTTCTCTCTTTCTGGGTCTGCCCCACCATGGCTTCACGTTGAACTCCAAGTTCTTGGCCGCATTCCGGAAGTACTGCTTCACCCTGAACGGACGACGGAGGTCGGGGGCACCACCAACTCGCTCAACGGACGGGCATCGCCCACGGCATCGCGAACCGCTGGAACCGCCCGTGCGAGGTCGGGATTTTGAGGTTTGGATGGCCGGGGGAGGGAGGCATAAGTGTTTTTCTTATGAAACCAGAGGCTGGTGGTGGTGGTAGAGACCAACACGTGAAGAGTGTCGTGAAGAGTGTGTGAGTGTCCTTTCTATTCGGGGCTACAGATCCATAAGTCCTAAGTGATACACCAATCCGCAAGTTGAACAAACACACCCAAATACCAAACGATCAAGTTCGCTGGCACCAGCCATGTCCACCACGACACTGGCACATTGAACACCCATCTAGCACGGCCATCTGCTCGGACCCGGCCAAACGCGAAAACTCGGCAGGAAAAGGACGCGCCTCTTCTCCAGCTTGGCTTGGTCCCACTCCGTCTCCTGTGTGAGGATAGGCTCCAAAGCCTGGCGGATGGAGGTCGTTCACAGTAACGGTCGACAGTGAGCTTTTTGGGGTGAAAAGAGCTCAAATGGAAGCCCCAAGGAGTCCACCTAAAACAAGGCCTTCACAAGGAATGCGCCTCAGCGCTTTGACATATTCCAAGCTGCTTCCCTCTTCCACGTCCCAAAAAAAAAGAAGAGGACCGATGACCGATGTTCACTTTTGGGTGAAACCCTCCAAAGAATCTCCAAAGGATGTTCATGGTGCTGAAGGATTGAAGAATGATCACGATTTGAAGGTCTAGGTGTCCTAATCGTCAGCCTGGGTGACAGCAGCTGACAGGAAGTCCTGGCTTCATGGTGCCAGAGGCGAAAGGGTCCAGCTAAGGAGTGCGTAGGTCGGACCATCTTGAGACACAAAAAATTAAGAAAAATGAAGAATCGAAGTGTGTTTGTATTGTTGTGAATATAAAGTGTGATGCTTTTTGTGATATTTACGAAGTTGTTCGTGCTCAATGTTTACGAACCTGCGTACTCGCCAACTGCCCTACATGTCTGCTATGGTCTGTCATGACCGCAGAATGAACGGAGTTTTCTGCTTCCCCAGTCAACCCGGAGTTGAAGGGGTTGGTTGGAATGATTATGGGCTCCACTGTCTACACACCTGATCGTCTCTTTTAGTGCATACTTCCGAAACTAGCCAACCCCAGCTTTCAGGCAGTTTCCTCTTTACCGCCAATGGGCATGTCAGGTGGCTTCTTGCCCAAGCAAACCAATGTGATTCAGTCAGTCCTCCTGCCAGTCATCATTCCCCTGACCGGAATTCTTCCACCTCAACACGCACCCAGTCACAGCCAGTTTCACATCGGGATTCTCACTCGGCCAGTCGGACAGTGGCCACAGTTTGTCTTACATCCTGAGGTCCCAGCTTTGGTGGCATTGCCTTGCCTTTTCCTAGCCCCGGTCCCGAGCTTGAGCAGAAGCAAATGGCCATGCGAAACTGCAGCTCCAAACGATCAGAGGTGGCAGTAAAGTTTTCATCGACTTGCCATAGACTCCTATAAACAGAAAAACTCAGCCAAAGAATCTTTCTATCATCGCTAGGAGGTTGGAGGAGGCCATTGCTAGTAGGTGGAGGCCATCGCCAGTAGGTTCCTCAAAACGTTGCGCCGCCTCAGGAGCGCTGGGAGAGGTAGTGCAGTGTGCATTTAACACGCGCAAAATGACCGAAACCCGCACCTTGAAGCTATATAATTTGTGTCCATGAAATTGCGGGCCAGGCACACGCAAAAGGTAAGTGAAGTTGATTTCGTTGCAGCGAAATCGCGATTTTCACAAAACATAGATTTTCGAAACGTGTTCCCTCTTTTCTCTAGCTTCCACGGGCCCACTTCTTTTCAGTGTCTCTGCAAGACTGAGCCGAGCTCTTTCTCGAGCAACTTTCCACATGTGACATGCTCCTGTTTCCACACCACATTATATCCAAGCTCTGATGGTGGACGATGGTCTACACTCAGCCGTCGAGTGTCGTTGTTGATTGGAAGCACGGATTTCATGGTCCTCAAGCCAATCCATGAGTTGTGTACACCAAGCTTGCTGTTGACGCAAAGGTGAAGATGATGCTCATGAAACAAAGACAAGTGCATGAAGTTCAGAATACTTCATGAAGTGTGAGCGTTGCTGATCCTGCCAAATGTCACTACCCCCGCCCGCCCCCTGCTTCTGATTTTTTTCAGGGCCCCCTCTCGTTGTTTCCATATGGGTCACCGTTATGTGCTCTTACGCATTCTTACGCAATGGATATCACTTCACACGCTTGTGCGGCATAAGCCATTAACATTGGCTCAAGATATCCACGTGTTGCCACGGCATTCTGCTCTGAGACAGAGCTCATTTGTTCGCACTCACTCACTTACTCACTCACTCACTCATGTGGACCTGTCTCTCCGTGAGTCATAGATCCAGAGAAACTGTTGTACTAGAGCTGGCAGCCTCACCCCCGCCCTGGTGAACTGCATCTCATTACTACCCCCCCACCCAGTCAACCGAACGTCATACTCGGTCTTGATCATGAACAGCTCGTCAAACGGTTGTTCCATTCCCCGCGCACAGCAAGGACGCTACTAGGCTCCTGGCCTTACTACTAGGAGCAAGGATGCTGCTAGGGGCTCCTGGCATCGCTACTAGGAGCAAGGACGCTACTAGGGGTTTTGGCAATAAACGTATCTTTTTGAGTTCAGCGTCTCCGCCGATAAAGGTAAATCAATGGAAACCCGACCCTGAAAGCTCCTGTTCATGTGTGGATTCGATTGGCATGACTATGGTAGAGTCTTGGTTTTTGGGCTGACTAGATGAATCCACTCCGCGTAGGCACACCTCAAAAATAAATGAAAAAAGTCTGACTCTACAAAATATGAAACTGAAATATGGCAATAGATGATCATTCATCGTTAATTTTGGGAGGCGTGGCTTGTGCTGAGAAATAGAAAGAAGTGGCACTTCACCCTGACCAACACTCGTTTCCGCTTATCCAGTTCTTTTGCAAAGGCTTGAAACGACGTCGCATATGCCGTTGAAGCCGATTGAGAACTCCATTGGCTCTACAAGTAACACACCACAGCTCCTTCATGGCTGCGGGCATTCCGCCCGAGCTTATGCAAGACTGAAGACTGACCGACCTGACCAAGAGCTGCAGCTGCACATCGGAGGCAGAGACGAGAGCAAACAAAGGCTCCAGCCGTGTTGCGCCTGCACCTGCCCTGAAAAGGTACACAAAAATGTATCGTGGTTTGCAGCTGAAGGCTCGCGAAAATATGGATGATGAGCTCGAGCACACTCCAGGCTCCTAATGTTGCTGCAACGGAGTTCTCTTTCTTTGCCTATGTGCCTGCGATTGACACACAACTCAGCTGTTGGCAAATAGAACGTTGCAACAATTTCTGACTCCCCAGTTGAATGCAGGACGTGCTATTGGAAACAGCACAAGCACTATCGCGGCTTTGGCTCGGCATGTGATCCTACAAAGTGCCCGCAGCTTGCGGCGACAATCTCCCTTTGCCACGTGCTCTGCAAGGCCACATGGATGTCAGTGCTTACAGCCTCTGGGCACTTCCCGATGAGCACTTGCTTAAGAGGCTCATCAGGAGGACTTTCACCTGAGCACAGGTATGATGCGAGGGTGTAGGATGTGGCCATATCCACCATCATCAAAAAGGAATGCATCACATCTTCCTGATCTGGTATGTGAGCAATGTCTATGGCCACACATTGGTTGAAATGGGTGTAATTGGGCACCGCTGCTGTCGGTCTGGCCAGACTTCTTCTTTCCTTCTCACATGTTGGGCATGAGAACAAACTTGCTGCTTTGATTGCACGATCCGAAGCACCTGCAAGTCTGAGGTGGTGGCTGAAGTTCTTTTTGTAGAGAGAGTGAGAGTATTGTCGATGTACCTTTGCAATCGCACTTCGCAGCAGTGCGGGAACTTCCTCCCACGCTTGAAGTTCCTCTTCCTCTCTTTTCCGGAACATCACATCTGAGCTTCTCTGGAGGGCATTGTGGTACACATCAGCCTCGTCCAAGTAGTACTTCACCTCACCACATTGTTCCTCCAGCAGCACCTGCCTCTGAATTCCATCAAGGTTCATGACGCCCAGCTGCGGTGTCCATTGTCCCAGCAAGCTTGAGATGTTGTGTCCATCTCTCTGCCCCCGGCCTTGTATCTGGACATGATCATGATCTCCACTGCACCGAAGACTCAAGGTTGAAGTACCAGAGATGAGGTCACAAACCTCGTTGGCTTCATGACATAGTCACTGTTGACATCCTTCAGATCACTCTCGCACTGATCCATGCGTGAAGTGTAGTGAGGAACACGCTCAAACTTCTCCAACATGCGCTTCCAAACTGAGAGGGGGTTCTCGAGCAAGTAGCGTCTTCCACCTGCAACCTGAAGCTCACAAACCTCCTTCACAAATTCCAGATGATCCAAGGCGACTTCCTGTTGCATCCTTCAGACTTCTTCATCTAGAAAGTTGCTCAGTGGTGTCCATGGGTCGCAATTGAATCCCATGGTCACAAGGCTTGGCTTCTCAATGCGGATCTCCTCCAGGACAGCTCGGCGATCTTCCTTCTTGAGGAAATTATCCCCCAGCAAAAGGTCTCGAGGCTTGCCGAAGCTCATGTCGTTGTCCTTGGCGATCACTATAACTCCACCATCGCTCCCACTATAAAGTTCCTTCACCAACACTCTTTTCACATGCGATTTTGCCCCCTTTCTGAGTTCTTTCCATAGGGCACGGCCATGGTCTTTTGCCTCATCAGCCATCTTTTGAACTTATTCCTCAACTTGCTCTTCATAATGCGGGTGGTTTCAATGTTGAAGTCCTTAGCTTTCAATTCATGGAAAACCTCAATGGTCTCACCAGGAAATCGAGTCTCCTTCTTCTTGCCGCTATCACGCCCAATGTCCAAGAGCAAATGGCCACCTGAGCCATACCCCATAGTGACCTTCTCGGACCCAATCGCAGAAAACTGGATTGTGGGCTCTGGCATCGCTGTGAGATCAATCACTGCACCAAGCTCTCGCAGTTGGGGAAGACCAAGTAGAAGTGGCACATCTGAGTTGGGGAGCCTATGCCTATGCAATGCGACTCTGCCCCTTCTGTCCAGCAATGTTGATGTCAATCCACTGTTGGTGTTGCACCACAACTGGAGCATCAGCGTTGACACCCTTCAGCACCTTGTTGGACAGTTGTAGAAAGGTGTCACTTACAAACTTGCCAATGAACTTGTCCAATGTCCTGTCTCCTCCACAACCGATCAATGCAGCCGTGTCAACAACACACATACCAGCAGGGACGGTCTCATGGCTTGCGTTGGCCATAAAGGTCAGGCTGTGGGGAATGGTGCCTCAATGTCGTTCGTCGTGAAATGCCTCAAACTCATCGTCCATCATGTGGGGAATCACCTCATAGGCGCATGGGTCGCAATCTTCCTCCAGTCCACTCATTCCCAAACACATCAGGGCATCCTGACATGAGGAAAGCAGCTGTCCTGAAGCTCGCTGAAGGAATCCACCTTTGCGACCACCTTTCTTTCCATAGCCCTTCTTCCCACCTTTCGAACTCGATGAGGATGATCCTGTCTCCATGCCAATGTCCCTTCTGTCCACAGTCATCGCATTGCGTCCTTGCTTTGATCTGTCGTAGCTTGTCCTGCAACTGACCAGCGTTGAGGGTCAACTTACCATCTAGGGCAATGGCTGTCCGGTTGTGTCCAATGGCACTCGGTTGAAATCCTCTGTTTACCTTGCCATCACGGACTGCCTGCCTCTTCCGAGCATATTCTGAAGCTCCCTTGCCCATCTTTTGGATGGTTGCTGCAAAGACCTCCAACTCTTCCAAAGAAAGGTCCTCCACCGTCATGACCTCGATGGCATGCTCCATCTCTTCAATGTCGTACTGGATGTCCTCCTCAATCTCATAAACAGGTATATCTTCCTCCACCTGTTCTTCTTGCCAGTCATCAACTGCATAGATCTCTTCGGTCTCACCATCATAGCTTGACCATTCCTCTTCGATAGGAAAAGCCCATGAGCGCTTGCCACCTGGGTTGTAATTGCTCTGCTGACAGGCCTTGTAATTGCCCTTCCATCCTTTGCTCTGAGGTTCCTCACCACCATCTAACTGGATGAGCATAGCTTCCACGATCTTGTCCCAATCAAATACTCATTACCAGCTTGTCCGAGGATGGCTCGATGTTGTGAGGGACTCACTCCAGCATTGCGCAGCAGAAAGAAGGCCTGAAGATCTGTCGACAACTTTGTATGTCCTTGTGTCAGCTTCTCATATTCACCTTCTCGTCGACTGATGTAGTCCTGAATACTTTCACCCAATCGCCTGCGACCTTTCTCGAAGAAATAGTCCTCAAAGGTCTGGGTCTTGAGGAGTGGTGCTACCTTCTCACATGCAGCTCGGAGTGTCCTCACCACCAGCTGTATGCCGCTTTCGGTCCAGCTTTTGCGGGTGGTTCAGCTTCGCTGATCTGGAGCAACTTCTGGGCTGCAATCTCAGGCTTCGGTGGCATAGAGTCCAAGCCCTTCCATGGAGAGTATTCCTCAGCTTGGCAGCATAGCTTGTCTTCTCATCTTTCTGAACATTTTGAAAACCCAGCCAAACACGTTCTTCATACTCCTCTGCCAGCTTGGGGTTGCCATCGTAGTGCACCACATTGGAGTTTGGATCCACATACAATGATTGGTCACTCTGTTGTAATTGTATTGTCAACAAAATGTCAACAAGAAAATCCTTGCACCTGTGAAGCTGCGAGCTGTCAAAACTTGCAAACACCTGAATTTCCGGCAACTGCTTCGGGGCCAAGTTCACCAACACTCGAGAAACGGATTCCGGTGTAATAGTTCCCTCAACTGATCCTCAGCCTGCCAGCCCAAGAACAATGTTCGAGCTCTATACGGCAACAAACAAATGTCCAAATCCCAGCTCCAATAGGGGTCAACGCGCGGGCGACGATGGCACACCTAAAGGAGCACTTGTGGCTCCGCTACCAGTGTCAAGTTCGTGAACCCTCACGAGCAAACCTTTTCGCTCGCGTCGGTCGGGCTCAAGGCCTAACAAGGATTCGAACCGACATGGTTCATCCACGTGAACGTGTCATGTTCCACATGACCACAGGTGCACTGGTGTTGCATGAACTCTCAAATACCTGGTTTGTCAACTTCACAACATATATACGACTTTGATTCTTCCGAGTCTCAGCCAACAGCGACATGCTCAAAGCATTTGCATTTGGCTCTGCCAACAACAACCTTTCATATCGATGTTCTCCCATGTGTTCCCTGTCTGCTGCCAGGCTAGATACCAAGAACGTGAAATACCACACTCTGTCAGAACGGGGCGGAAGTCCCACCCATCTCCGATTTCTGAGACGAATCGGCGATCTTGCGGAGACGAATCGGTGTTCGGTTCGGGAGAGTCCACATGGAGTTGTGCGAAATGGCACAAACCCCGACTGCTTGCCCCGGGTGCCCGGGGTGCCTCGAAACATTCCGTAGCTTTACGGTCGTTTCCTGCGTACCCCATGCTGTTACCTTTCAACTGCATATGTATTACCATCAACACTCAACGGTGGCTGGTGATACCGCTTTGCAACAGCAGTCTTGGCTGTTTCCCGGCCTCTACCTGCCAAAAAGCAGGAACCTCGCTGCACTTTTGCGGGTCACGCGGGTCCACACACGAAGCTGTCTGCACTTTCTGTCCAAACATCGATCCAGCGATCCAGCGACCAGCGAAGTGGTCGATCAGCGATCCAGTTGGCATCACTGGCATCACTGGCACTTTGCAACCCTACGAAGATACATGCATTCGACCCCGAAGGAAAAGTCATGGAAAGTCGTTGTATGGGGTCTATCTCTCTGGTTGTGGATAGTAGTTCACCTGAGTAGTCCAGTCTCTGGGGTGGGTGTTTTGGTACAAACAACAACTTGACTCATTACACTATCAGGTCGGATTGGTTAAGCATACATCTCATTTCTGTTGCTCGATTCGCTCAGAGCTCGTATGGCTTCCACTGAGCTGACTTTTGCACAAACGAGCTAGCCTTTTCCAAGATGTCAAAGGAAGACTGGAAGATGTCGACATGCGGAAAGGGCTGCTTTGGAATCGATTTTCCTAAGAAGTTGCAAAGAGGCGCCCATCCGTCGCTCATATTGAAAATGAGCAATCGATCTTTCGGAATTGCCTGCGTCAGATTCTGCAGGTGCTTCCGATAAGATTGGATACCTGAGAACGTGCAAAAACAGTGAATTTAAAAATCGGGACTAGAACGTTTCCTCAGAAAACAAATGAGACCACGAAAGCGAGACGTTCTTTCATCACTTCTTTTCATCACGACATTCCGAGGTATTGAGAGAGGTGAGAACTCCAGTCTGTCAATAGAGGAGAATTCGATGATCGATTGAGACTCTGAACTCCCACAACATTTCATCTAGATCAGATACATTGCTGCTTCGAGTCTTGTGCATCACTATGACCAAAGCGGCAGCCCCAGGAGTGGCATTTATCACATGCCTTGGAGTCTTCTTTGATTGAAGAAACGCAATGGTGGCGCTGCGCCCTGATCATCCTTCTCTGGTCAAATGTTGACCAATATGTCCCGGACCGTCTCAGCATGCTTGGTACGGTCAAATTTGCCACAAAATACAAACTCAGCAAATCCGGCAAATCCTCTAGATTCTGCCATCAATTGAACTGAGGATCCTTGTCCAACGTTGATCTTCCAAAGTTCTTCAGGTGATCTGGATCGAAGGGGCCCAGATCCACATGGAGTCCTCGCTTGAGGCCTCTCAGCATCTTGTTGGTCGATCTGAAAAAGGTGTTGATTTCCTGAGTGAACCAGCTCGGAAGGTCAGCAGGGATTGACAAGACATGACCTGCACGTTGGTTTGCACCAAGGCAGATCTAACTTTGGTTAGACCCCAAAGGTTTACATTAAGATCAAGAAGAGCAATAAGTATACCATAACCGCTATACCTATCCGCTTTGCACGGATATCCAACTTGAAAGGTTCCGCTGACCTGACCCAGGTCACCAACTCCACTTGCACACGTCGCAAAATCAACAAAAAGGAGTCCAAGTGGACCAAGTGACTCCCTAGGACCAGTGTTTCTCGTTTCTGCCCAGGTGCTGAGATGAGCTTGTCATAGGAGGCAAACCACATCTCCGGATCCACAGCAGGGTAAACGAACTTGGACTCCTCAAGGAAGCAACAAACACAACGAACGCACGAACTTTGTTCTCTTGGACATGTGCCATACGAAAAGTCCAACCCTGTTTGGTTTCTTCATGCGCTTTTGTTTCCCATCCAGGAAACTGGGAAAGTTGCCATCACCTCTCGGTACAGGAGATGGAACGGTTCATCCATGGCAGCATCCTCGGCACCCCGAAACGAAGTGGACGGACCAGTGTCATTTCATCCGCTGCATGTCCCAGGCTGAAAGCTTTGGCTACCACATATGTTGCATTCTCGTGCAAAAATGCTGGCTTCTCGTGTGCATTTCGCTGGTTTTTCCTCAGCACTATCTTGGTCATGCTGTGGCTGCATTGTTTCTCCGCCATCAGTCTTCTATTCGGTGCACAAAATGCAGGAACCTGATCAAAACAGAAAGCTGTCTCAATCTTTGTTTCTTCCTCGGCAGTTGCACACCATGACCGAAATTCCTCGAGCCACTGGACCCCACTCAGGAGGACGCTCCGGGCTACAAGTTGTGTTCCTTCTCCCTTCCGCCTCCCTTCCCACCAGCATTTCTTTCTGCCAGGCATCGTATCCGTCCAAGGATTTCATCGCAGCTTCTACTGTCCCGTTGCCAAACAAATACTCACATGATGCCTCACGGCTCCCAGGATCCTCGGCTGTCACACGGGCAGTCCAACCGAACACGCAGAAGACAAGTAAATCCGCTCCCAAATTTCTTCCCACTGGCCGGGTCGCATAGCCGGAATGCAGAGTCTTGTAGCCTCCGGAAGCAGAATTGGTTGAATGGTATACGGAACAACTGTTGTTTCAATGCAAATTCTGGACTGCAAGACCAGGTCAACCCCTTTTTGAACAATTTAAAGACCAAAGAAATTGCTAAACCTGCTTTTCCCCTAGCAGCTTCACTGGGAAGAGGCTTCGTACCCTCGACTTCCTCTTTCTCTACACACCAAACTGGCCTTCACCAAAACCTCCATTCGCAGTCGGGTGAGCAAACACCCGAAGGTGGGACCCCGAGACCATCGGGGTCACACCTCTGAGACAAGGCAGATTCCGTGGTGGCCTAATTGTTGACCTCTGATAACGACCCCCTTCAGAGGTCAGAAAGCCAATTTGGCATCACAGAGTCTTTGAGCAAAAAGGAATTCCTTGATGCCAAATTTGCGTTCGCGTCCGTACCAAACATGAGCTGGTGGAACTAAAAAAATTATGTGGGCCAAGAAACCCAAGAGATCTAGAGCTGCACGCAAGGACTGTGTGCCAGTGCGTGAGGCGCCCACATCCAAGACCTCTTCTCCACGTTCGCTCCGCGCTCAGGCTGTCCCCGGTCCAGACGCGGTCAACGCGGCGGTCGGATCAAACAAGGTCAGGTTGAAACAACGAAACTCCTTAACGGCTCCTGGTCGGACTGAGCATCGGACGGACTGAACACAAGAAACGAACGGCCGGATACAGTCACCGGACCACAGAACACGCGACGAATGAATAGCACTGTGCAGGTGGGTGCTCAAGAATGCTTGATTGCGCCAAGTGGGATACTCTGCGACCGTTTGTGGGACGCTACCGTTCAAAAAAGGCGCCAGGTGAGGGACAATGATGGCATGACGGCGACGGGCGACTGTCAGCGAGCTCAATCACAACTGCTGTGCTGGCACTGTCCGTCTGAGATTGTGATTCTCTTCGTCCCAAAGGGTCTGCCAAACAATCCGAGGTTGGCAAGAAAAGATGTTGGCACAATGTTCTGTTGTTGCAAAATGTAGACGAAGTTAAAGTTCCCTCATATGTTCTGTTTTTTTTCACTTAAAGTGGCGAAGTAATCTAACCATTTCAATCAAACGCTTCATCATTTTAAGCTGCACATGCAACAAATTGTCTGACAAATTGTCCGATAAAATGATGATGAAGCTTGCCCCTTTTTCCTCTAACACGACCTGCAACTTCTTCATAAGTTTATATAACTAAAGCTCACAATGAATTTCACTCCGCTCCAACTAGGGACGCCTCCTGCAACCTATAGATGCATGCATAGATGGCTCCATGCAGCTATAAATGCTACAATACTCTGTGATCATGCTATAATACTCTTTAGGAAACTGATGGTGAAGCCTTAAATATCGACAAATTGCCCGATAATTTAATTTGATGTTCTATGTCCGTGTCATTTGCTCTGCTCCACGCGAGTTTGAATACATCCGAGACACTTCCAAAGCTGATGCCAGCTGCCAGCTAAGCAGTAGAATATGGAACGTCATGCGGTTCAGCCATGGACGCGGGATTTCATCTCAGGCTGTATCTTGAACCATAGACCTTACGTTGTGCTTCGACTAAGAAAATGTTTTGTTCCATCCAATGTGTGGGTACGAAGGTTGCACAACAGGAAATGAATATCAGGTTACTGTTACTTCTGAAATGTGCACTTACTGGGACCAATTCCTTCTGTTTGCCAGTTCTTACCAGGTCGTCAAAGCTGACAAATTTAAAGAAAATCGAAACATAAAAACTGATCGTTTCAAGCCGCTGATCGTGCTTTTCGGTTTCACCAACGTCTCTGCCGATCAACGAAGGAATTCGTTGAGTTCAAATTTATGGTTCGTACATTTTGGACTCCAACTGTACAAACCATGGCACGACTATGGTGTGCTCTTCAAAGTCTCACATGGCCGTTTGTTTTGTTTGTCTTTCAACACACGTGTGACACACATCTTTTTCATCGTATACAAGGGGAGTGTCCTCGGTCCTGTGCCCTTTCCATCCCCGATTGCAGGTCTGCAAATCGAACTGCCAAGTGCCGCCTTTGCATTTCCGAGCCCGAAAAACTTGTGCACATCGGTAAAGTGCAGTAATCCAACAGTTCGACGACAACAATGTACACAATCTTTATAATTCGCAAGATGGTTGTTCCTCCATAACTTTTGCTATGTATGACTCCATCGGAAACCAAAAAAAAGTTACAGGCTTGAGAGTGCAGGCGTGCGTGTCAAAGCAAAGAAACATTGGAAGGAAACATTGGAAGGCTGTGTAAACAATCGGTGATGGCTGCACAGTCATGAGACGAGAGGAGGCGTTCAGTGAGAGGAACATTGTGGGACATGTCACGAATGACCCATGTCCCACCCTTTGTAGCCACTAGCCCACGTTGCGCAGTGGCAAACATGATGTCACCCACAACAAATCTGCTTGTACTGTACATGCTACATCTACAGATGTCTAAATGTACGTATACAGGAGTGCAAAAAAAATTCAGATTCTGCCTTGGACTTGAACGAGTTTGAGTTCACAGTCCACCCTCTTTACAAATGGAATCTACCTGAGAAAAGAGAGGGCGAAAGCCAGCCTCTGTAAGAAGACATCAACATGGGAATGGGGGGTGAAGTCGAGAGCACACCGGAACAGTCTCAAGAATGAGAAAATAAAAGGCAGAGGTGGAGAGTCGTAGTAAAGGTGGGGGAGTGGGGTGCCCCTCCTCTTGTTGCTCAAGGGGCGTTGTGAAGATAAAAAAGGACCTCCTAAGTAACGGAGGGGTTTTGGCGTGCTGTTGCTTTGTCTTGTGTTGCAGATTGGCGCTGCTAAGAGCGGACCGAGGAAAGTTTACTGCTGAAATCAGGTGAGGACCGGGGGAGAGATTGTCGTGCTATGGGGGGATGTCGACATAGCAGTGATGCTACTGCTGTTGGAAATGGAAAGCAGAATGCATTGGTTAGGGGGGTGCCCTTTTTTCGCTCGATTCAAGGGCGGTTTGAAGCTGAAAAGGGGCCAGGAACTCAGGGACTTGGCGTGCAGGATCACATGATTGGCTAACATCGGGCAAAGAGCACCTTGATGGGGTGAAGTTGACATCGCAGCCACCCCGATAGGGGATAGAAAAAGAAAGTAAATACATAGGTTTTGGGGGGTACCCTTTTTCGTCCTGGCTTAGGCGCCTTTTGGAGGTGAAAAAGGGCGCCCCTAAGGAAGTGAGGGGCGATTGCCTGCTGCATGTTGCCAAACAATGCGCAAAGATGCCTGTGGGGGGCCCATGGGCGAGGCTATCGGCAGGCTTTCGTGAGGATACATAGATGCATATAGATGTCAATATTATACATATATATATATTGTCAAGTGCACTAAGTGCCACGGTTTTGCAACCGCGCGCACAAGGAGCTCAAGGCCTCAGGGATTCGAGCCGTTATGGCCCGCGGGATGTACCATGTTGATACACCTGCCAGGAGTGGAAAACAGACATGTGCTGTCATGACCCAGCTTCTTCACATTCCTCGACATTCTGTGTCTCGTTTTCCACTGCCATTGCCTGCTGATGCTGTGAGCTGCTTGCTCCTGCCATTCTTCTCACCGCTTCTTCATTGACTTCACTTGCCAGGATTTGCATCTGTTGCATGATGTCATTCCTGATCTCATCATCACCATACATGCATACAGCTTCCAGCATTACCATCAGCAAGAAATTTCTTCTTTCCTTTGTCGTCGACTGCTCCCACAGCTCTTGTGTGATCGTGTTGTTCTGTTCAAGAACATGTGTGGCCATAAATGTTCGCAGGGTGTGGAGAACAAGTGCCTGCGGCGCTGCAAAACCATGGAAAAGCAGCGGCATGGAAAACTTCTGTCGCGTACGTGCAGAAACAATCGAAACTCTTGCATTTTTTCCCGGCGACTAAAATTTTGCCGACAAAACGGCCCCCGTTTTGGTGTCCAGAAACGGACCCCAAAATGGAGGCCACTCATTCAGTCTCAATTTGATTTGCTTGTGTCCGGACGACTTGGCCCCCGTTTTGGGGTCCGTTTCTGGACCCCAAAACGGGGGCCGTTTGTCGGCAAAATTTTTGCCGCCGGTCGAAAAATAGTGCAAGTTTCGATTGTTTCCGCCGGTACGCGACAGACGCTGCGCCACTGGGTTCCCATGGTTTTGCAGCGCCGCGAGCAATTGTTCTCCACGCCCTGCGAACGTTTATGCCCACACATGTTCTTGAACTGGGGAGGCCCACTTTGGCGACCCTGGAATCCACTGCACTTTTGGCGCTTGGTTTTGGGGCCGTCAACGGACAAGATTTTCGCGCGCGTCGTGATCCGCTTGGCCGCTTCACATTGTTCCTGATCAGTCAGCTGGTGGAAACTGCAGGGAGAGAGCACGGGTCCTGCAATCACGCTGTGGGAGAATAGAATTTATTTATAGAATAAAACAAGTTTGCCTGCTTTTGGATACTAGTGGTCTCCAGTGGTCTCCAGTCCGACCTGCTTGTGGTGGAAGCGAGGGCCCGTGGGCAATTTTTTTGGGCAAGTGCCACAAAGAAGTGGACAATCATCGATTGGAAAGTTAACGTGTCAAAACCTGCGCCAATACACGGTGAACACCAATCTCCGGCCCAATGGCCACACACGCGCATATTCCCCGGGCAAACAAAACTTGTTCTCCAACCGAGGTCCTCTACCCAAACCTGCAACCAAGAACCAAACAACATCCAACAGACTTACGCAAAGCCAACCTTTTCATGTTCACCTAAACCAACAAACGACAAGCAACCGACCAACCAAAAAGAATGGTTGAGCGCGAAGTACACTTGGAATGCCTTGGCGCAAGTGTGGAG
The DNA here is from genome assembly GCA_963970005.1 of Durusdinium trenchii. Taxonomy (NCBI): domain Eukaryota; class Dinophyceae; order Suessiales; family Symbiodiniaceae; genus Durusdinium; species Durusdinium trenchii. The sequence goes on along the minus strand of CAXAMN010011001.1, from coordinate 356,271 downwards.
CGCCCCGTTTGAAGAAGTGCCGGAACTACAATGTTAAGGTTGCGTTTCGTGGCTTTCCGTTGGTCTTTGTGTTTTCTTGGAAGTTCCTCACTCCGATCCAATTAAAAATTTGTAAAACCCAAACGGGGTGTCGGTACCGCGCATTAGAGGGCCCGAGCGGTACCGAAGCGGTGCCGAGGCGGAACCGCGCATTGTAATAGAGGGCCCGAGCGGTACCGAGGCGGCACCGCGCATTGCAATGGAGGGCCCGAGCGGCGCATTGTAATGGAGGGCCCGAGCGGTACCGAGGCGGCACCGCGCATTGTAATGGAGGGCCCGAGCGGAACCGAGGCAGCACCGCGCATTGTAATAGAGGGTCCGAGCAGTACCGAGGCGGCACCGCGCATTGTAACAGAGGGCCCGAGGGTACCGCGCATTGTAATAAAGGGCCCGAGCCGTAATGAAGTGGTACCGAGGTGGTATCGCGCACTGTAATAGACGGAAGCCTGGCATAGCTTGCAACAAACATCAAGGACGCGAGCTCAAAACCTCAACAATAATATCTTTTCAAAACACCCTCCTTCACAACATGCACCGAACAACAACGTCAAACAAAACGAAACAAGGTTTCCTTGCCACAGTGAATGACCAGAGATGGCTCCTGTGAACATACGCAAAGATGACAGGCTCCACGGCGCCAAACCTTCCCTTAACATCTTCCCACCCTTCTTTCCTCTCATCCAAAATTAGACAGACCACAAAAATACAAAGAATGGGTTCACAACGGTTGGTCTCAGGGTGCTAGGTCGACTCACGGCGGATGTCCACCACAAGCTTGTAGCAAACAAACACGCGTTAAGCGTGCAAGGCTTCAATCAGACTGCCGAAAAAAGCAGTGACCATTGATCCGTAAGCTTGATTGCTTTCGATCAAGAACATCAAACAGGCCAAACGCTTTCTCCCCAGCAATTCTCAACCCTCACAGGTTTTCCAAACTTTTTGCTCCTTCAAGGGATCGAAAAAAGTTATTTTTCTGGACACCAGTTTGGGTCCAAAAACCCTAGCAAAAACCGGTCCTGCCACAGAGGACCTCCCCAGTTCTTCATCAACTTTGTTGTTTCAGGTTCATCATCTTCTTCTTCCATCCGTTCATCTTCATGAGGTGCCAGTCTACCGTCACCTTCTCCAAGATAGAGCTCCGGCGGTTCTGGTGCATCCAGGATGCTCATCACCTCGGATTCTGTTGGAGTCCCGGGCGCTTCTCTTCCATCTTGTCTCTTCTGCAAGGTTCTGACTTCTTGCTTCTCTTGCTTGTACTCCATGCGGATCAGCCTGTCGATGACTTTGGTGATTCTGTGATTGTTTTCCTCTGAAATGTCATCCATCTTTTGGTATGTGAATAGTTGCTGTCTGCGATGAACTGCGACATCTTCTTGAAGTGCGCATTTATGGCTCCTTTCATGTTGTCCATCCCTGTCAGCAAAATGTTCGTTTCATTGAACAGCTGTCTCATGCCACCATCGATCAATTCACGCGTCAATTGCAAAAAACATGCAAGGGCGCGGTGAGGTCGCATCAAGGCATTGTGGTTTCCCTGATTAGGCATGCGAGCACCAACTTGTAAAAAATGACCAAAAAGCAGGAAGGTCCAACCACTTTAGCTTCAGAACTGGAATTGTCGCCATGTGCAGGTTTCGCCTCTGAAACAGATTGCATTACAAACCAAATGACGATTTGAGGCGAAAACAGAAGCACGCTGCCGGGTTCGTGTGCCACTACAAGCTAGTGAAAGATATGCCAGCTTTGGTTTGCTTCTTGTTGGCCTAATCTGTCAAGAACGATCCTCCCGTCTGCACAAAATTCCGTCCTGCTCTTTGCCGTTGCTTGAGTGCTTGTCTGACGTTGGGTCTGTGTCAGAACGAGAAGGTTGAGTTGACAAATGACAGCACGACATTGAGGAACTCCAATTCGGAGTCTTCAGTAAGGTGTACAGTTGACCAAGCACTGATGTCACTGCTCCGCAGATCGTGCAGGGCACGGCTCTGTGGGATTGTTGGTCAAGCGAAACTGAAAAATGGCAAATGTCCTGCAGAGGGCAAGCAGTGGCTTTGATGTGAAAAGTGTGGGAGCACGCCTGTACATTGTGTGGATCTTCTAGTACCTCTGTGTGGTGGAACTTTTTCGTTTTCTGTCCTTGGGGTTGGAGCTGAGTGGGGATCTTCCTTCCTGGAGTGTGTTTGCTTTGACCACCTTAGCAGGACTAAGTGGAATGTGACCAGAAGTGGCTAGGAGCATGTCTAGAGAAGCCCTAAGTATAGAGCTGTGGTGCTTGAGATGAGCTGTGTATAGCCTAGCTTTGCTTGAGAGTGTTTGGAGATGCTTTCTTGTACTTTTAGTATGTTTTGGACGACTGTGACCAGTCAGACCTCTTCAGAGAAGAGAAGGACGAACAGACATACAGTCAAACCGACTGTTATGTTTGGCTCAAGAGCGGGATTCGCAAAAGGGTCGCACACGCTTCCGTGTTTTCACATGGTAGCGGAGCCCCGAGGATCCTAAGGGTGAGGGGCAGACGCTTGCGAGAAGAGTTTTGTTTTTGGAAAGGTTTGTAGAAACCTGCAGCTTGTTTGAGCCATGGCCGACCAGACGTCGCCAACTCCGATGAGTCCTGTGACTTTTGGACCCACTGTCATTCCCATGAGTCCAACAGCTGAAGGGACTCAGCCAGCGAGTGCAGAGCCTGGAGTGTCGAGTAGCGATGTTGGAGCAACAAGGATTCCTTTGATTGCACCCGATCCTGTTTTGTCGACTTCTTCGTATGAGTGTCAACGAAGTGGTGAACAGATTGATCCTTTGCAGACTAGTGATCCTTGGTTGTCTTTCTATTCAGGGCCTGGTAGTCAGCAAGCTTTGAGAGATGCTTTGTGGGGAACTTATGGTCCTACTACTACACAGCTAGCAGCTATGCCGAGAACTTTGAATTTGCCACAGTCATGTTCGCATGTTGGTGATAGGTTGCAGCCTGGAGGTGTCTTGACAGGAGGTCAGGATCAGTTGGGAGCGCCTGTTCAACAAGAAGGTGGGCAGCAACCTCAGCAGCCGAGTTTTGTGCCTGGACAAGGTTTTTCTGGACAGAACGATAGTGGACATGGTGTTTCTTTTGGTTTGCCACCTGGATGGGATCAGAATTTGCCGACAGTAGGAGCAGATGGTTTGCCTTTTTCTGGACCTTCAAGGTCTCCTCCCCCAGTTGATCCTTTGTTGACTGGTTTGATGAATCAACAACTGCAATTGGGACAAGCAATGATGGAGGTTTTGAGACGACAGCAACAACAGCAACCTCAGCAACAAGCTCAGCAACAACAACCACAAGTTGGTGTTCAAGACCGTGAACGACTCACCATGGACACCAAGTGGATTCCTGGAATGCCCATGCCATCTTACAAGCAGTGGGTGAGCAGGTCTAGGGAACTTTCAGGGTTCAGAGATTGGGCAGAGAAGCTGGGAGGTTGGTTGTGTCTCATTCACGACCGATATGGACCAGAATTGAGAGAGGCATTGCGCATGGAACAACCCATTGTTTTGCAAGGAGCTGATCAGGAGCTCAGAGCAAGGAGATTGTTCCATCTGATCCAGCAAGCATTCACTGGATACCCAAAGATTGAACACATGATTCGAAATCAGATCATGGCCCGTGGGGCAGCTGATGCGAATGGGTATGAACTTTTCAGGCTGCTTCGACGTGAGTTTTCCATTTACAGTAGGCAGGAGGCACTTTACTACAGAGAGCTTGTTTTGAAGTTCACTGTCAAGAAACCTTCGATTGATGGTTTGATTGATGTGCTTCGAGAGATCCAGACCGAGATCGAATCATTTCACAGTATGCTTGAGGCAAGTGTGATGGCCAGAGCATTGGTTGATTTGAGGATCAATGAGGGGGATCAGTTTTTGTTGTATTTGAGGAATTTGCCTGAAAAGGTGTCAGAACATGTCCAACTCATCAGCGGTGCAGGGACTGTCCAGCAGCTTTGGCGAGCAGTGACTGAGTATTACATTCGCAGTCGCGCCACTGGAACTATGGAAAGGGCACATGCTGTTCAGGGTTCTCCTATTCGAAGCAAGGGTTGTTTCAACTGCGGAGACCCTGGCCATATGCAATCAGAGTGCCCCAAACCAAAGCGCTGCAAACACTGCGGGAAGAGCGGCCATGTGGCCTCAGATTGTTGGGAGAAGCATCCTGACAAGCGACCATCCAAAAAGGATGGAGCAGACCCTGTGAAGAAGCCTTTTCCAACCAAAGGCAAGGGAAAAGGAAAAGGAAAGAGCAAGGGCAAGGGCAAGGGAAAGAGAAACAAGCTTCGAGAACTGGAGGACGGTGAAGAGTGGGAAGCTGAAGAGGAAGGTGAAGACCCCGAGGTCGATGAAGACCAGGACCAAGTCGCAATGATGGTTCTTGCGAGAAGTACTGAGAGTACTGAAGGGGTAGGAGCCTCCACAAGCGAGCCTGTAGTGCACAGCGTCACTCATCCTCTTGAGTACTTGTTGAGTACTCAGGGCTTGGGAAAGGATCTCAAGACCCACTGGCTTGTAGACTCAGGTGCCACTTGCCACATTGTTGCTGAGGAATGGTTGAAGCTTTACAAGGTGAAGCATTGGTACCCAGGCTCAGCTCCAATCCTGAGAGGTGCAGGGGATCATATTCTTCCCACTGCAGGGATGGTAGACCTAGAGTTCAAGGTAGGTAAAGTCCCTATAGTCATGCAGCGAGTAGTGGTGGCGCGGATCAAGCTGAATGTCATTAGCTGTTATGCTCTGTCTGAGACTGGTTGGTGGACCAAGTTAGGAGGAGCCCGCGAAAGCATTTTGGAAAACGGTCAGGGGACCACTTTTCCACTGAGGATATGTGAGCGTGCTTGGTGGTTGAAGGTTGATCTGATTCCAAAGCCGAGTCCGGCCAGACGCGGAGGCAAAACGACCAAAGGTCCTGCTCCAATGGAGGTTGATGAGGTGAAAGGTTCCCCATCAAACCCAGAAGAAGAGATCAGAGAGACCCAGACGCCTGAAGCACGAAGCACTGAGAGTACGGTCACACCACATACACAGTACAGAAACGACAGAAACGAGGGTGAAACGCAAAACGATGCAGTGAATGAACAGGCACGACCAGCTTCTAAGGCAGGGAAGTCCAGAACTAAGGGTCGAGAAGTGAGGAGCACTCAGCCTGGTTCTTTGCAGTCGTTTTCGTATGTTTGTCGTATGTTTCGTTTTTGTGGCGCTGAGCCTGTTTCTTTTCCAACTTTGTCTTTTGATGATGAGCCCGATACGTTTGAGAAGGGGAATGAGGATGATCAGGGAGATTTTGCCTCTTTCACTTCCGAGTTTGACGCCTGGGAGGTCGAGTCGAACTCTTCTTTTGTGAGCTGTGAAAGCCAGTTTTTGGATTTTGACTTCTTTTCCGAAGGTCCGGACGAGGATCCGGAGGCTTTTCCGGAGGTTTTTGGAAGATCTGAGACGGATTTTGCTTCTTTGCTTGCGTTCTGGAGGAACCAGGAAGGGTTTCCGGGAGGTTCGGAGGTGTCCGAGCGGGTCCGGATGTTCCGTGGGTTACCGAAAACCGTTGATGTTGAGAGTGATGACATGGAGGAGTACACTCCTTCCATCCCCGATCAGGTTGGTCCGGAGGCGGAGGCCGAAGGTCCGATGGTTGAGGCAGGTTCCGAGGTTGACGAACCACCTGGGGAGTTGCCCCATTATGACCCTGAAGGTCCACATTCGTCGGATTTGGAGGACCCATCACCCGAGCTGGAAGGCAGTTTGTTGTACGAGCATGAGTGTCGAGGACATTGGCCGTATGATCGAGGGTGTGATGCGTGTGTTCAGGCAAGAGGTCGGACGCCCGCAAGGAGACGAAAGGACCAGGAGTCAAGCGCATGTGATCTTGCAGCGGACATCATGTTTGTAGGTGGAAGGCACTGGAAGGTGTTGGTTCTGCTCATGATTCAAACTGGCATGATTGGTATGGTGGTTCTAGGTGGTGACCGGGAGAAGGACGTGAAGTCCACTGTCTCTGTTTTGAATGAGATCGGTGTTGGAGGTTTGTCTTTGGAAGTAGCCACTGACAACGAAGCCTACTTGCTGAACCTGATGCAGAGGTCTCTGAGAGAGTCCAACTGTCGAGGCTTCCATTGGAGGAACATTTCAGAGAATCGCCCACAGGCCAAGGGTGTAGAACGTGCTGTGGGGATCATGAAAGAAGGTTTGTTCACCAATTGGTTGGCTTTGGAAGCTCATTTAGGCATGAGGTTGGCTTTGGAATCACCTCTGATGGGGTATCTGGTTGGGTACACCTATAGGACTTTCAATGGTTTTTGTGAGCGCAAGTGGGGTGGCACTCCTTTGGAATCTCTGAGAGAGAAGAGAGGAGGTCAGATACCACGAACTTTTCCTTTTGGGATCATGGGTTTTGTGAAGCCAGTTCATGCACAGAAGTGGCAAGGCCAGAGGATGGTGCTTGGTGCTTATTTGGGGGCCAGGTACAGCACAGGTGGTGGTTGTTTGGTTTACCCTGTTTCTGTTGACTCCACTGGAGTGAGGGAAGTGATCAAGGGTCACACTTTCAGAGTTAGGGACCAATCACCATGGTATGACGTGAACGTCTTGTTTCCTCTGCTTGCGGGTGCTTATGTTGATCCCAGAAGTGGCGAACAAGCTCTTCCTCCGCCACCAGTTCATGACCCGGAGAGGTCAGTGAAGAGGCCACTTGAGGACTCAGGTGGTGCAGGTGCAGGTGGGGAGGTTGCAGGTGAAGAAGGGGATGGAGACATGGAGGTCGAAATTCCTTTGCCAGATGGGAGCTTAGCTCCAGAAGGGGGTGGAGAACCTATGGACCTTGACATGATCTTGGATCGAGTCATCCAGCACGCCCAGAACGAAGCAATGAATGAGTTCTTGGCAGGTACCTCTAGGTGTGATGAGGTTGTGGGTGAAGTCGAGGCAGAAGGTCAAGGTTCTTCCATCTCTGTCCAGTTTGGGGGAAACCAAATCGATGTACAGATCGCTGAGGGTGTGTGTGATGAGTTGACAGGGCACCCCATAGCGCATGACCAGGTTGTTGAAGGCATTCGCACAGAAATGGTGCAACTGGAGACATTGGAAGTTGGTGCCACCTATCCTGAGAAGAAGGGTCGCACCATCGCAGTTGAGCATGAAGTGCAAATCCTCACGGCGAGGTGGGTGTTTACCCAGAAGACTGCGATCCTCTGTCGTGCCCGGTTGGTCGTTCGCGACTATGCCTCTGGTGCGGAAAGCGCTTTTCGATCTGGCATCTATGCCCCAACAAGTAGTGTAGACTCACTGCGAGTGGTCCTTGCCTTCTCAGTGGTTGAAAGCATGAGCCTTCTTACAGCTGACGTGTCGACAGCGTTCATGTATGCACCTGTTGAAGCCGATGCGTGTGATTTGGTTTTGCTTCCTGCGAACATCACTGTGAAGGGCCAACGAGTCATCTTGTGGCTGAAAAAGGCCATGAATGGCTTGAGACGTGCTCCTTTGTTGTGGTTCTTAGAGCTTCAGAGGACGATCCGTGACTTGGGCGGAGACGAGACCTTTGAATCAACGTTGTTCAGAGTGAAGACCGACACCCAGTTTTTGTTGGTTCTTGTTTACGTTGACGACTTGCTTATAGCCAGCAACGACGTTGAAGGAGGTGAGAACTTCTTGCGCGCTCTTCAAAAGATCTGGAAGATCAAACGCACGGGAAGTATTCCGTCTGGGAAGAAAGGACTCCTTGAATTCTTAGGCCGCACAATCTACAGGCTCCAAGATGCCGAGGAGTGTCTGTATTTTGGAGTGTCTCGAAGCTACATGGAGGGCATCTTCGTGTCTTGGGAAGAGAAGCTCAAAGAATCCACGGGTTCGGCTATGCCCAAACTGGAGGAGCTGCTTAAAGATGCAGAGAAAAAGTTCGGGACGTCCGAACTGTCCGCCACGGAAGCACAGCGCTACCGTAGGGTCTTGGGACAACTCGCATGGGCAGCGCTCTCCAGGGCAGACCTTGCTTTTCCTGTTGGGTTTTTGAGTAGGTTTCAGTCGAAGCCCCATGTCCCCGCGGAGGTTTGTCTTCGTAGCTTTCTTCGTTGGTTGAAGGGTCATTTGCATTTTGTGCAGCAGATGCCTGCCAGTTCACCACCCGTGTTGACGGAAGAAGGGGTCGTTGTAGGTTTTTGTGATGCTTCATGGAATGTGACCAGCGTGTCTGGTGCTGTGATTTCTTGGCGTGGATGCTGTTTGAAGTGTTTCAGTAGGAGACAGGAGGTCCCCGCGTTGTCGTCTGCAGAAGCAGAAGCGATTGCCATCACGGAGGCTAGCAAAGAACTTGTAGCTCTGGGGATGTTGATCGAGACAGCGCGTGACGGAATCCCTCTTGATGAGATAGGCATGCCAGCCAAGACCACAGGAAGCATGAAGTTGCATTTATACAACGATGGGAAAGCGGCTATTTCCATTTCTACCATGGAGGGTTTACTTCGACGTGTGAAGCACATGGAACTGCGAGCACATTATGTGAAGTACCTCCATCGACGACGTCGCTTGACCTTGGAACACTGGGAAGGTGTTTCCAACCCGTCCGACGGTCTTACGAAAAGTTGCAAGCTCATCGAGATGTGGCTGAACCTTTGCAATGCTGTAGGACTTGTATCTGGTTTGGAAGAAGATAAGGCAGCATTGTTGAGGGGTTTGTCTCGAGACGACGATGACGACGAACTTCCGACCGATGAACGTTCAGTTCGAGAAGGGGAGTATGCTCATCGTGCGTGTTTCTTGCATTTTTCGTCCGTTGGTGCTCGGAAAGGTGACGGAAGATTTGGGCACTGCGCCTGTTGAAAGTTGAACTTTGTCGAAAATGCTTTTTCCGGAACAGTTTTCCAGCAGAAAGTCGACCTTGGAGAGTTTCTGAATCTGTTTTGTACGTTTTCGTTGTTGTCCGTCTGTGTTCGGATCCGTCCGGATGAGTTCGGAAGAGTTTCGGTTGTCTTTCGTGTGCAGCGTGTAGATTTGGAACCTCTTGTTGAGCAGCCAGAACTTTAGTGGAAGGACGTGTCCGAGAGCAGTCGTTGAGGTCCGACTAGGTTCGGAGGTGTAGGCTGACTGTTTCTTGTTGATTTAGGGGCCTTCTGTTCTGTGGTGCTGTGTTTTTGAGTTTTGCGAAATTTGTGTTGTGCACTTTTCTTGGAATCTGGATGAGCATTCACTGAGGAATCCTGTTTGCTTCACCGAATGTCCGGATAGATACCTCTTTCCTAAGGAAATTGAGACGATGGAACTGTAGAGACTTCTAGTTGCGACATGTTTTTCCTTGTTTAGGACTGTTCTCTGTGTCTTGAGACAGTGGAACTGAGTGATGAACGCCCGCGGCCATTTTTGCTTAAGAAGGCAGCAGAAGGAAGTCGACTGGTGGCCTTGCACCAGGCGAAAGGGTTTTGCTTGTGTTTGAGGACATTGGAAACCGTTGATGTGCGCTGCAATAAGGAGTAGCTAACCATGAGTGGCTAGATCAGGGGTTTGAATGTCAGACATGTCCAGTTTTCGCGTGAGGAAGCCAGGGTTGCAGGGATGAGACGCCAGGGAAGACAGTTTGAGACTTCAGTTGCTGCAGGGTTTCTGGAAGCAGTTGCCCAAAAGGGTGAAACATTCATTTTTCAGGGTTGTAGCGTCTTCGAGGGTTCTAGAACATCTCTTCTTCTTTGATTTGTGTTGCACTGTTTTGGTTTCTTGTGCTGTGTACTGTGTGGCAAAGCAAGGGTATGCTTGGCTTTGATGGTTTGATGCTCAATCTAACAGCCTGTCAGCTTCGCTGTGTGATTTGACTTGCGCACCTCGAATCTTGTGAGCACCATGGCCGGTGTTGAGCGTCCCGAGATTGAGATTGTGGAGGGTGAAGTGCCTGCGGCAGCAGGTGAGTTGGCTGAAGCAGCCGTACCATCCCCGAAAGCTTCGGGACCTGTGGGTCCTCCAGCAGCTCCGTCGACAGTCGCGAGCGGAGTGGATCCAAACAAGGTGGGCCAGACTGTGACCGGGCCTTTGGTGATCGATGCCGATCTTGTCGATATGCCGCTCGACACCCTACTGGCCCTCTGCAGCCGAACCAGGAGAAGACTTAGTATCGAGCACAGGGTTCGAACTGCTGAAGGGAGAGGCTGAGAGGTGGCATCGCGCGGCTTCGGCCGTCCAGGAGGCGATTTATGGTCTGCAAGCGGATTTGGATAAGGTCATCAACCTTCATCGAGCTGCGCCTGAGACGGTGTTGGACGAGACGGTCCTTCCCGCGGAAAGCGGCCCAAGGTCCGGAATGACCTTCCGCGAACTGAATATCCGACGCCATTCGTTGACCATCAGGCAACAAGAGTTGAGGGCAGGGGCCAGTTTTTGGGCCTTCACATATTTCCAAAGCCTTGTGGAACCGGAGGGCGACCTAGCTCCTATGGGGAGTTTGCCAGACTCGGCAAGAGGCACAGCCCTTTCTTCAGCGGATTACCTTCACGACCTTCTCCGCTGGAGCATCAATAGGTTCTCAAAGCTGGGTGACCTATACGCCCATATGTCAGAGTTCTTGACCCAGATCCAGGAACATGAGGCCACCTCAAAGAAACAATTCAATGAGCTGACAGAGAAAGTCCACGAGCTATCTGTGAGCATCACTGGATTGCAAAGTGCATCGAGGGTTGCGTTGGACGATTCACGAGCCCAACAGAAGCAGACGCATCGGACTCTAGAGAACTTGCTATGGCAGCTCGCAGGCAGCGGCAAAACGGTCAACCAGTCGATGAAGGACATCGTTCTGTCCATGGCCAAGCTGATCCAACAATCCGAGCAACACCTCTCGCGAGGCACCCGAGCGGCAGAGGCCTCATCAGAAGGCATTGATGGCCTTGAGGTTCATTTGAAAGCCATAGGGGGACACCTGCAGAAGCTGGTTGAATTGCAGTCCAAGAAGCCAGATGAGCCGAAGGCGGCTGGACCGAAAATGCCACCGCCACCCATGGCCCCGACAAGTGGAAATGCTCCAGCTCCGGGTGTGCCAGGAGGGATGACTGCACCTCCAGGTGCAGTGCAGCCGAAGCTGATGCCAGGGTCATTAAACCCACCAACTCCATCGGCTTTTCCGCCAAGTCCGGCGTTCACCACACCGGCATCCTTCACCGCACCGGCATTTGGGGCTGGAATCTTTGGGACGCCTCAGACGCCCGCACCAGGAGCAACCAGTGCTCCGGCTGTTCCATGGGGTACAAGAGGGTGAGGCTGGCCGACGGCCAGTGGAGCTGGGCTGAAATTGGCCAAGGCGATATCTGAGTTGCCATGACTTTGAAATGGCTGATGTGTGACCTTGGAGGTCAGGATGCCGCGGCTTTCGGGGAAGTAAATTCCTAGAAAGTTTGCGCCAGGCCATTCTTCTTGTTTACAGCGGCCAGCCCACATCGGTGGAAAAAGGGATTGCTCAGAGGGTTTTGCTATTCGATTTGCAGTTGTTCAATTTGATCTTGTGAGACGCAGTTTTGAAGGGATTTGAAGTCTTGTCAACTTTGATGTTTGAGTAGGAGAAGATTCTTGTTAAGTTGATGTGAGACTACCTTGCTAGATTGCACAGGGTTTTATCCAACAGAAATGTCTGATTATGCCAGGTTGACCAGGGGAAACAGGCCTGGAGGTCAGTGGAAGCATGCTCACGAGGGATCAAGGGTTGAGAACTGCGAGATCCAGAGATGTCATTTGCATTTGCACGAAGGGATCACGGCAAACAGTAGAAAAGGGTTTGTAGCTAGCAGGGGTTCTAGCTTCCTTTGATTGCTGTGAACTTTTGACCGTGTGACATTTGATGTCGAGTCGATTGGTTGCAGTTGAAGTGAAGAGAAAGGGTTTGAGAGTTTGAGACATGCAGTGGAAGTCGAACAGTAGCACAGGGATTGTATCTAGCAAGGGTTGGCTAGTTTCCTTTTCACTTGCTGTTTGATGCTGTGTGAAGCTTTTGGCACGTTGAATGTGACAGGTTTTTGTCTTCAGGAATCTTCGTTTGCTTGACCTGTCAGGTGACCACTTGAGACCTTGTATGGTTTCAGGGTCCCAGTGATGACAGAAGCAGAGGCGAAGAGCTGGCTCCGTGCAGCTCTTTGAAGCCCTGCTGTCTGAGGGACCTTGAATCCTTGTTGCTTTGCTTGCTTGGTTGAAGCATGGTTGATTGGTTGATCTGGATTTGAACTTGCTTGAAGCTCGTTGTTCTCGATTCGGTGACGTTTGATCGACCTGGAGACCATTTTGAACCACAGGAGTTGAGATCTTAGTTGATGCTCGAACCTTAGTTGTTCAGAGAAAACGAATTGAAGAAAAGAAGAAGACAGGAAGACCAGGAGAAGGTACGAGGTGACCCAAGAAGGGGTGTGAAAAGTGTGGGTAGCACGCCTGTACAGCGTGTGGATCTCCTAGTACCTCTGTGTAGTGGAACTTTTTCGTTTTCTGTCCTTGGGGTTGGAGCTGAGTAGGGATCTTCCTTCCTGGAGTGTGTTTGCTTTGACCACCTTAGCAGGACTAAGTGGAATGTGACCAGAAGTGGCTAGGAGCATGTCTAGAGAAGCCCTAAGTATAGAGCTGTAGTGCTTGAGATGAGCTGTGTATAGCCTAGCTTTGCTTGAGAGTGTTTGGAGATGCTTTCTTGTACTTTTAGTATGTTTTGGACGACTGTGACCAGTCAGACCTCTTCAGAGAAGAGAAGGACGAACAGACATACAGTCAAACCGACTGTTATGTTTGGCCCAAGAGCGGGATTCGCAAAAGGTTTGCACACGCTTCCGTGTTTTCACATTTGAGGAAGTTTGGAGGTGTTGCTAAGAAGACACCCGCCTCCCTCTGAAGGGGGGAGGTGATGAGAGCGTGCGCAAAGACAGCAGTTCCAAAAAGACAAGCGGGAACTGCTGTTGCCTCATGGTATGGCAAGACTCGACACACAGATAACTACATTTTGTGCATGTCACTCGAAAGTTGTTGCAAGCATGGCTCAGCAGGCCAGCCTCTGCAGGTTCTGCGTCTTCTCTTGGTCATACAAGTGCACTGGGTTTCAGAAAATCATGCAAGCCCCATAAACTGCGTGAAACAGTGAAACGCCTGGAGAACTGTACACTGTACCACACCCTGACCACCTCTTGGGAGGCAGCCAAGAGAGCTGGCTATCTCCTCAACTGAGATGGCAAAGCCGGCATTTGAAGTGGTGGACATATGGCACCCTGGGTTTTGGGTTTGGTTGTTTTGGGGTTTTGGTGTTCTGGTTGTTGTGTGTCCTTTGCTCTGGCTCGTATCTTCTCATCCTTCTTTTCGAATTCATCTATGGTGACTTGTGCCTCTCGGCACACATAGCGCCGGTACCCGTGCAAAAAAAAAATAGGGCGTCCTGGATAGCACTTGGCCTTGTTTGTTGTCAGCACTGCTTGCTGTACCTCCGGCCACACAGGTATTTCAATTCGAGAGGAGCTTTTGTAGGTGGACTGAAAGGAGGCCATTTGATCCAGATTGCCGTTAAGGAATCCACATTCACACGCACCTGCGTTTTGGCGTGTCTGGAAGGGCAGCGAAAGTGCTAGAGGGACACACCCCTTCGCATGTACCCACCACAATGTGTGAGCTGTTGGCCTCACTTTTCGCTATTGTGCCTGTATTTCTTCCCGTTCTCGGGCGTGACATCTGTGAATCGCAACCTGTCCATGCGTTCAACGAGTTTGTGTACCAGCTGGACCGAAGCAAACACGCAGGTGATGATGGGGAGGTCCGGTTTGCCTAAGCTTTGATTGCGGCCAAAGGACATAACCACTGTCTGAGCGCCAAGGTCCTGCCAGAGCTTCAAGCGCTGGCGCGCCCCGCTCGTCCCTCGCTCCCAGTGCCGGGGTACCATTTGCCTCCGCTGTTTTGGACTCACATGCTTTGGCACAAAAGGACAGGAGGCCGTACCGCCAACAGGCTGGGTCGGGCTAAGGTTTGTCGCTTCTGGCTACAGCGGGAAATCCCGAGCAATGTTGCTCCTAGTGTTCGTGAGCACCTGGAATGACAGTATGAGGATGGCAGCCCAATCCAAATTTTCAACTTCCAATCGAGATACATTCAACTCACCTCAGATGCCTGCGAGTCCTACAGGAGGACAAGGATTGACGCAAGAGGCGTTGATCGAAGTATTGAGAAACCAGCGTCAGAATATAGTTCAACAGCAGAACTTGATCGCTGGACAAGGAGCCAAAATTTCAGAACTGACCAAGCTAGTTTCAGGTTTGGTTCAGATGCAGACTGCAAACTGATGTCTTGAAAGACCAAGCTCAACGCGAAGCGGATGAGCGTGAGAGAAAGGCAGAAGAGAGAGGAAAGCTGCAGAAGAAGCTGCTACGTCCAGTACACCGAGAGCAGGATCACTGTTCACCTCAGCACCCAAGAAATCTGACTCAAAATACTCTGGAAGCAGTGGAGGAAAGATGGAGAGTTACATACCGAACTGTCCACAACTTGAGATAAAGGATTCAGGAAGAAGGCATGAGATCAACACCTGGTTATCCTTCCGAGAGCGATTTGGATCGTGGTTGTGTCTTCTGGATGAGTGCTACGCAGCGGAACTGCAAGAGGCAGTGAGACAGACAACCGCCATTGAGCAAGGGAAACTTGCCCCCGAAGCCGCAGTGAGGAGTAGTAAACTGTATCACTGGATGAAACAAGCAATGTCAGGATACAAGAGAGGATTGGACCTCGCAGTACTGCAGGAACGAGAGCAGGGAGGACTCACTTGCGGATACGAGTTGTTCAGGAGGATCAACAACTTGCTTGGAGTCACGACTCGAGCGGAAGCACTGTCACTGCGGGAAGCGGTGATGAGACTTGATGTGAACGGACTGAAGCAACTTGGATGTCCATCGGCAAGGGAGTGTCAAGAACCCGTTGGACACCTGTTTGTTCCTTACACAGGAGTTTGCACGCTTGCGAGATCAGTGTGCAGCATTCGCAGATCTCCAAATGATGGAGGTGGACCAGACCATGGTCATGATGAGGCGCTTACCGCAGGAAATTCACAGACACCTTGCGTTCCACGGGAAGTCTGCGACTTTACGAGAGTTGATGGAGTCACTGGAGTTCTATGAACAGCAATCGAAAGCACTCGACTTTTCCAGAGACAGTCACAAAGGAAATCCTGTTGGGTATGACCGACCACCCAAGGGAAGCCCCAAAGGAGGGAAAGATCGCACACCAAAGGGTGAAGGAAAAGGTAAGGAGATTCGTTGTCGTCGATGTGGGAAACCAGGACATGTTGAGAAAGATTGTTGGTCAAAGTCACCAAGCGTACCGATAAGGACAAAGGAAAGGGAAAAGGCAATGAGAAAGGCGGAAAACCAAAAGGTGGAAAGGACCGATCACATTCCCCATATGATCCGAAAAGAAAAGGAAACCCTAAAGGTGGCAAGCCTAAAGGAGGCAAAGGAGAACCCAAGGGCGGAAAAGGACAGAAAGGCGCGAAACCGAAAGGAGCCCGTCCCAGTGTAGGAAAGGAGGACGAAGAAGATGTTCTCGGAATGGGTTGTGTGCTAGACATGACAGTACCACCCGACGTCCTACTGAGCTTCACAGCTATGGCAACCGACTGACAACGTCAAGTGTCGCGGACACCGACGCCACTGATCCACACTTCTTGGTGGACAGTGGAGCAAGCATCCACTTGATCAGTCAAAGTTTAGTGGATGAGGGATACTTGAGGATTTGCCAAGAGTGGACCGTCAACGAACGGTGCACCACAGCCAGCGGACAGGAAATGATCCTAGATCGGTGTGTCGAAGCAGAGTTCAGCACGTATGCTCTCAGAAGTAGGCATGCTAGCTTTTTAGAATGCGATGGAGCTGCCGCGTCGTCGCCTGATGCTGCTTCGTCTGCTGCTGCTTCGTCGAAAGCCGCCGCGCCGCCGCCCGCAGCACCAGCTAGCTCAAGCCTGTCACCAGTGTCGCGTAGCATTTGCGCTGGCAGCCAACTGCAGAGGCCACAGAAGCTCAGAGTCACAGCACTGATAGGATGCGGACAAGTTAGCTTGTTGAGTGTTGCACTTCTTGCCAGTAAAGGTTGGGCGTTTACATGTTCACCTGGCAAGAGCGGTTCCCGAACCTCCAGAGAGGTAGATAAACAGGCGAAGCCACCATGTTTGTCCCTCTCACATTTCGGAGGTCACGACCAGGTTCCAACCAGAACTAGGAGTAGTAGAACTCATCTTGATATTTTTCTTTGGTGCAATGTTCCTTGGATCTCAATTGTCCACCCAGGAGCCATCGACATTGACATGCATGTCATCGTCACTCCGTTCGTTGCAGTACACGTCCGATGTTGACTCCAGTTCGCACCGTGTTGTTCGTTATTCGACCATGCATGAAGCAGTTCAAGATTCGGTCTTGCATGTTGCAGAGCGTGACGGTTCAAGTTCGGTGCACGAGCGCATTGACTGTGCGGACCCCGTCCAGCCCAGGTTTCGCCGAGTGGAGCATGCCTTCGGATGCTTGGGTCGTTACCACGGAGTTGAGCGGAGAGAAGAAGAAAGAACAGAGTCCGGAAACGGTCATGGAGGAACCGACGGAACCCACGCCGGGCACTGTGATCACCCAAGTCGGGCAACAGGATGTGGAAAAGGATCCATCGGAACCAAAGGAAGGTACCGCATCGGAGACGGAAGTCAAAGGAACTACCGCACCAGAGGAAGGGACACGGAAGGTCGTCCTTGTCACGATGGAACCCGAGGAGAGTACCGAAGTGATCGTGAAGCCTCCGGAACAGGCAGAAAAGGAAAAGGGATTGGAGACGGAGAAGCGCGAATCCGAAGTTCCAGAGAAGCCGAAGCTGCCAGAACCCGAGATCCCCGAGAAGCCTTTCGAGATGGAAAAGGCGAAAGAAGCACCCGCGACATCCGAGCAGGAAGTGGTATTCCGAATGAAAGCTTGGAGCAATTGGCTTCATCGGCAAGATCAGAGAGAAGAAGAAAAGAGGATCAAGAACAGAGCGCGACAGCGAGCGTTGAGACAGCAACGTCGGTCGGATCGGGCCACAGGCCTGCAACAAGCAGTTCGAAAAGGACCATCCTTACGGCGGTCGTGGACCGTGTCAAGGGAAGACCCGGAGCCAAAGGGGTCAGTCCGGAAAGTGTTGAAGCAACACACCAAAGCTCCTCGGAAGGAGCGGACTGTGAAGTTGCGACTGGTAGAACGCGAAGTCCAAGCCTCCCGGGTTACCGCAAAGGGAGAGTACATGGTGCAGAACAAGCACCGAGCTTGGATCGCGCCAAAGGCACGTCCGCAGCCGAAAGCGTCTGGTTCGCGTGTGAAAAAGGAGTTCATCGAGATCAAGCCCCAAAGGGGAAGCATCGGATGTAGGGGATGGAGGAGGTACCGGAGAGTGCGCCAGCCCCGAGCGAAGCGCCGAAGAGCCGACTGTCATCGGGCCTGCGTGACGGGAGCAGAACGGGTCACGAGCGAGACCATCATCAGGATCGGTACCACGCCGGAAGGAGAAGTTGTCGCGAAGAAGCAGGAGATCAAACCTGGGACTGCTTTCTTTATGAAGCGGACGATCCCCCAGTCCTCGAGCTGACAGAGGAGAACCTGAAGAGATTGGACGAATCGGTCAAGCAGCGGAGATCGCCTTCGATCTTGCCGATCAAAGCCAAGTCTCGGACTATCGGCCCTCAGCCGCCGCCAGGGCCGCCGCCCGGGTGGCAACCACCGGCTAAGCAGAATTTGTTGCGCCGCCAAAGCGACCACCTGTTGCGCCAGCAAAGCAACCACCGGTTGCGCCGCCAAAGCAGCCACCTGTTCAGCCGCCAGCTCCACCGGCAACCGCAGAGCCGGAGGAGATTCCGGAGCCGAAGACACCATCGGTTCCTGGTCCGAAGACGCCGCCTACCAAACCCAAAGCGAAGAGTCGACCGCTTACCGAAGAGCAGAAAGCGGTGGCGGAAGAAAATTTGGCTCAGAAAGCCCAAGATCTGCTCAGGAAAGCAGAGAGGGGTACCGCGACCCTCAAGAGAGAGAAGGAGTCCTCGGCGTGGGGATCGGGTGCGAAGAAGGTACCGAAATATTTGGAGCACCTGACCGACGACCAGCGAGCCCATTTGTTTCGCACAGAGCTATCATCCGAGCGAGAAGCAGAAGCGATCGAATGGGAGAAGGAACTTGCCCGCCGAGAGAAGGAAGAGGAAGAACGCCGAAAGGCGAAGGCGCTGTATCGGTCAGAGAAAATGGCCCAAGCCTTGGAACACGGAAAGGAGATCCAGCGTCGTCGACAGGAAGAGTTTCTGCAATGGAGAGCAGAAGAAGAAGATCGAGAGAACCTGTCGAAGGCGAGGCGAATCTCTCTCGAGCAGACCTCCGTGCCGCCAGCATCAGGAGGAGTGATTTTGACGCCAGCACTGACAGCGGCAATGGAAGAGAATCCTTCGACGCCGCCAGAAGCGCTTCAAGCGCCGCTGTCCGAGGAAGAGATTGCTTACCGCAAGCAACTGCAGGAGCATCTGTCCAAGTTTTCGGACAAGAGGGAGGACGCGAAGTAGGACGCGATGTCCGAAGTGTCCAGGTTCCCCCCAAAAAGGGGGTCGAGCCGCCGATAAGAGCCAGAGCGCATTTTTCGAACCCAGCATTCGACGTCGTGCGCAAAAAGGAAAGCGTTTACACCGCCGAGTCAGAGCCTGAGTTCGAGTTCGAATATCCCATCAAGCTACGGGGCAACAGACTAGCTAAGCACATTTTGCAGAGTCACACACCTTATGATCCAAGCTGTGCAGTCTGTCTCATGAGCAAGGGATTGAAACGAGCGCCGAAACGTACCGATCAAGTCACCAACGAGGTCCAGATGGATATTGCCAACCTATGCACCCATCCAAAGTCTCCAAATATGTATAGGTATGTTGTGATTTGGAATCGGACGCACGGTATGATAGCAACAGCTGCAATCTATGTTGACCAAGCTTCGACGATTCGTGTTTTGACAGCTGCCATCAACCACTGTTCCTCCACAGGTGCGATGGTTCTCAGTGATGAAGGCCGTGACTTGACTGCGCTCATTTCTGAACTCATTCGATTGAAGGTCGTTTCAAGGCATGAGACCAGCCGTCCAGGAAGACACGCAACTGGAGCCGAAACTAGGGTGTATTCGTAGAGTGTTGTACCAGCGCGGGTTGATGCTAGGTAGTGAAAGCCTTCGATACGCCGCGGCAAACGCTTGCCATGTTCACAACGCGTTTCAGCTGCAAGCCAACAGTTCACTGACACCGTATCAACGCACGCGCATCAGTGTAACTAGTTCAGGAGAAGTCCCAAACACCAATCGTGTGATGCCATTTGGATGTTTGGTTTTTGCCAGGCCGACTGATGGGTACTTGGAAAAGGTCAGAGAAGCAAACGCTCGTCACTTTGTTCCAGGCATTTACTTGACCCCAAAGTTATCTTCGTTAGGTCACTTCGTTGCCTTCGAAGGTTCACAGGATGAGACTGTGGTTGTGCCTGTTCGAGACTTGAAGATTGCCTCACCGATTCGTTTTGTCGCTGGACTTGGGATGTTGTGTGAAATTCCGAATTCCAAGAGTGGAGTGAAGCCAGACAGGATTGAAAGACTACCGACTGATCTTTCGAAACCCCAGAAGTTGGTTGATTTGCCCATCCACGAAGGGGAACCACCTTGGTATTGGAGTGAAGTAAATATGACTTCGAGATGTCCAGCTTTTTCGAACGGGAGTGAAACAGGTCATTCAGTCAAGTGTCGGAACCGTTACAAGAAGTATCTTGAAGATGAGTACAAAAGGATAGTACCGATTGAAGACGAGTCGTCTGTGCCCGTCGTGCCTGAGGGATTGGAAGAAGGCTTGGATACCGAAGAAAAGCCTGAATATCAGCAAGATTCGGAAGAAAGAGTTCCAGAATCAGAGTCAGAACGAGAGAAGAGGAAGAGAAAGTCTATCGATGAAGAGTGGGATAGATTTCATCGCGAGCATGAAGAGAAAGAGACCGGAGAGAGATTTCCAGAGTTTGATGATGTTCCATTCCATGCGCCAAAGGGACAGGAAGTGGATACCGAACCGACACCAATGCAGGAGGATCCAACGAATCCATATGAGATCGGAAAGAATCCGGAACCTATCGAGGATGATCGGATGAGTGAAGGCTATGAGCCAACAGAAGTACCGGAAGGGTTCAGAGCGCCCGAGTCACCCGGCGTGTCACCGGGTGAGAGTCCCATGGAGATTGATTTGTTCCAGAAAATCCCAAGAAGAGGAAAGAACCGAAATCATGACCATTGGGAAGTTGACCTTGACAAGCTTGTGTTGAGAAGTGTTCACCACAGAAGTCGAAAATGTGTTTTTGCAGCATCATCACTGCCATTGCGGACGCCTGAGGATCAGCTGGTAGGTATTCAGAGGACGTACTACGTCGATGCTGTTGATGAAAGGCCAGTCGATGAGATTCCAAGGGACCAGTTCAAGGTCCATGTCAGCGAGTTCGGAACCCAGACCGCGCCATTGAGGCGTCATTGGAAAGGGTTCACCGAATTGCCAATCAAGCAGCTCTACATGTATGATCATCAAGGTAATGCCATTGCGAGCTTATCAGATCTAGGTAAAGAGTTGTGGGAAAAGGTGAGAGACCCCTTGTCGAGATGTTCGGATGATGAGGTTGAAAGGTTCTTGCCATCAGTCCAAGAGGGGGTACTTGAATATAGCAGGAAGGTTCCAAAGGAAACCGAGGAGTCCAAGTTCGACGCGAAGGCCGATTCGTGCAAAGTGTGGTTTGGAGGTAGATGGATTGTACTCCGAAAGCCATCAAGAGCGACTTCAGATATAGGTGAAGGTCCATTAGATGTGGATGCCACGTTCGAGGGAATGCACACAGAGGTCATTGCCCTAGAGAAGCACAGGACAGGTCAGGTCGTGAAAAAAGATGAAGCGCAAGAGTATTGCCAGATGCATGGTATCCGAGTCATCTCAACCCGATGGGTAGTAGTAAATAAGCATGATGCTATCAAAGGAGACATCGTTCGATCGAGACTTGTTGTCCGTGATTTCGCCACAGGTCCGTCAGCAGCCGAGTTGGGCGTTTCGAGCCCTACAGCGTCATCAGAGGCGTTGAAGGTTGTGTTGTCTTATCTTGCTCAAAAGTCAAGTTTTCGAAAGAAATCAAAGAGAGGAGGAGTTGGAAAGACAGCATGGGTTTTAGATGTAAGTGCAGCATTCTTGCATGCCCCCGTGATTCACCCAGCGGTCGTTTCGTTACCGACTGGGATGGAAGAAGACGGAGAGCCTTTGTTCGTCAGTCTTGAGAAAGCGATGAACGGACTTCGGCCTGCAGGAATGTCATGGTATCATCACCTAGCCGATTTGTTAGATCAAGAAGGTTTGACAGCATGTGTGACGGAAAAGACCATCTTCGCCGGAAGATACCGAAAAGGAGTTGCCGAGACGGAGGAGGAGAATCACTTGATCGTTTTGATGTATGTTGATGATCTGTTGGTTGTCGGAGACGATCGGAATATTCAGAAGCTCGTTGATGAGTTGTCGAAGAAGCTTAGACTAAAAGTCACCGGAAAGCTTGAAGAAGCCAGAATTCGTTTTCTGGGAAAGGTGATCGAAAAAGAAGAAGATGGAACGATTGCCTTGTACATGGAGAAAGAGTACTATGAAGGCATGATGAACTTGTATCCAGGAGGAAAGGAAAGTCAAGCGACCCCCAATATATTTCAGCTTTATGATCGTGATCGAGAAGAAGATCGGAAATCGTTATCGCCCGAGGCAGCAGCAACTTTTCGAACCGCACTAGGTAAGCTAGGTTGGGTAGCTCAGTCGAGACCTGATCTTTGTTGGTTGTGTTCGATGCTTGCCCGAGGTCAATCTCAGCCGCTAGCTGTACACGAGACTGCGATGCGTGCGAGTATCCGTTACATCCGATCAGTAGCCGATCGAAAGTTGAAGTTCAGAAGCTATGAGTACTCAGTACCACCAAGGATTACGACCTATGTCGATGCCAGTTGGGCAGCCGAAAAGTCCACAAATAGGAAGAGTACTTCAGGAGCAGCCATCTTTAGTGACTGTTGTGTCAAAGCATTCAGTAGGTTGCAGCAGAGTGTAGCCTGTAGTTCAGCCGAGGCAGAGCTATATGCTTTGTTCGAAGGAGCGAAAGAGACTATAGGTATTCAACATGCCGTGGCACACGTCTATGGATGTCAAGCTGAGGAATTGCCCATTCCAGGTTTGCTTACGGATTCGATGGCAGCCCGAAATGTCACAGAGATGCCAGGGTTGTTGAGAAGATTGAGACACATAGACATTCGGATCTGTTTTTTGCAAGATGCAGTCTACAAGGGAGTGATTTCCATCAGCTTTGTCCGAGGCACCGAGAATTTGTGCCGACTTGATGACCAAGGCATTGTCGAGGGAGACGATCGGAGTTGTCAGAGCATTTCTCATTTCATTCGAAGTGCCGTATGACTGGATCGGGAGATGGTTGTGGGTCATGGATAAGGTCACATGTACCGAAATCCTGATTGTTGAGTTTTGCGCATCACCGGAGTCCGAGATGAAAGAAGTCGGAAGCCGTACGGAAGGTGTTTTGAAGTCTTGACTGTCACTGAGGCGGATGACGGAACCCGGTCGGACACGATCGAGTCAGTTCGGGAGCAGATGATAAGAGGGAAGCTTGTTGTCTTGTGGTCGTCAATTCCGTGTACCGGAGTATGTCCGTTTCAGTATATTTGCATCAAGAAGTTTGGTCAGGACTATATGGGTCATCTTCGAGAGTTGTACCAGATTCAGAAGAAGCTATGGAAAGGTTTCTTACGGATGTCGGAAGTAGCCGATTTCGTAGCGATTGAATGGCCGAAGAGATGTGCTTATTGGGGATGGAATCAGACTAGAGATTTTCTGAGGAAACGAAAGACGTTTTCAACATTTGTGGATGCTTGTTCAGTCAAGTTGAACCAGAAGGGTCAGTTGATCAGAAAGACCTGGAGGATTGAGACAGATAGTACTCGGTTGTTGGAAAGCCTGAAGGTTTGCGTTTGTGATGGTCGTCATGATCATTTGCCGTCCAAGGAAGTCAATTGGAAGGAAACGCAACACTACCCCAGGAGATTTTGCAAGCTAATCCTTAAAGGATTTAAAGCCGAATTAGAGTCATAATAGCAAAGTAAGTCTTGCACGTTGTCTGAGCCGAATGGCACGTTTTTGCGAACACTTTCGATTGCACATTTCGAAAGAATCTTGGTTTTTGCAGACTGTGAGATACAGCTTTTCTTGGAATGAAGCTTATACCATCCGAGGTATGATGCCGGATGCGGAAACGGCGCTTGCGATGCTGAGCCTGGAAGCAGCGACGGCTTTGGTCTTTGCAGCCGGTTTTCTTTTGGGATGCCTGCTGACCTGCTGCTGCCTGCGGTGTCGGAAGCATGCTGAGCCTGAGAGCCAAGTGACTTTTAAAGTCGATATGCCGAAGAGCTATCCAGTTCCAAAAGGCATTGAACAATGCTCAAAGGTATTTTTTCAGTGAGTGGGAGCAAGGTTCATTTGAATCCAACTTGCTCGGGCATGCGCGTACCTATGTCGAAAGATATTTGTGCCAAATGTCTGTCCTCATTGAAGAAGAATAAGAAGGCTTAAAGCCAGCCAGTTCGTTTCGAGCTTTGTGTCCAAGAGGGGGTGAAGAAATTCCATGTCGGGATGTCCACCTCGCTCGATGCTTGCAGTTTGCGACGCATAAATTTCGTTTAAGTTTGTTTGTGAAAGATTTGGAACCTGGCGGTAGTACAACATTTTGTTTCTTGATTGTTTGAAAGCGACTTGTAGCGTAGTCGGAAGTTTTGAAAGAGTTCTTTGTGTGTGGAGATACTTTAAGAGACTTTTAATATGTTCTTCGTGTGTTCTTTGTATAGTTTAGTGCTACGGGATATGTTTTGGCTCAAGGCCAATTCGTTTGGCTAGTGTGAGAAAAGGGTGTGAGTGTCTGAGAGCAGCTTGTGCAGCGTTTGAAGTTTTCCGAAGTGTTCGGAAGTTTGAAGGGAAGGTTTCGTACCGTACCGGACGAGTGTGAGAGCCTGTTGTGAGCTAAAGATCCAGGGGAGGTAGGTAGTCTACCGTATAAGGTTGCTACCCGGAGTTTTTCGAAGTTGATGCCGAAGATGATCGGCGCCAGCAGGGCAATCGAAGTTATGACTTTGAAGAATGTCAAAGGTCTCGCTCATCTGCGGGAGCCGAACCACGGCCAATCTTGTCAAAGATGGCATAAGCACCATAGGATAGATCATTGTTTCACCTGTTTCACATGGGCCATGCATGTTGAAGGACAGTGATCTCAATGCTCACCATCTGATGGAAGAGTGAACAACCTCCATAACCCCTTTGGCTGACGCGTGAGCCATTGGGGTGTGTTGTGCCTCCCTTGTGGGAGGGAAATCAGCATGTCGTGAGCAGACCGGGCGTTGCGATGCCTTCCACTTCCATACTCAAGGTAAAGCCACTGCTTTTCGTATGTGCAATCAGTTGCATGGATTGTGCCACGGAGAGGGAATTTTCCACGGCTTGCCATGCTTTGCAACCGATGATTGGCCGTAGTCATCTGACAACTGCTTACTTTGCCCTCTTGGTACTTCGCGGATGGAAAACCGGACTTCCTCCAGTACATGGCAAAGATACATGAACATGGATCAACTTAGTTCCACAATCGCCAATCTCAAATCGACGGTGGTCCTTTGGCTGGTTCCTGCGGCCCTGACAGCGATGCAATCAATCAAGTATGAAAAAAGAATCTCTGCCTGAACTGCCTCTTCCTGTAGACAATCATGACATCCAATGTAAGACACACCAACCTCCATTCAAGCCTGTCTCAGAGAATCTCGACTGCAAAATTTCGAACAAAAACAACATCTCTCTCTACCTTGTGTATATAAGAATTGCTGATAACCTTGACGGGACTGTTGAAGACTGCGGCTGGCCTGGCTCCAGACGAGTTCTCAGACTTGAGAGAAAACTCCTGCGCCGATTGTTGATCATCGGTGTGACTGCAGACAATGCCCGCTCCAAGACAAGAAGGATAGTTGGGTCTCGTTCGACGCTGCTGGTGGCACAGGAGCTGCTGGCACTGCACTCGTCAAAAGCGGCTGAAGGCGTCGTCGGAGTTTGTGGAGTTTGGAGGCGGTGGCGGTGGGGGCATTCCGACCGTCTGCAATGAAGATTGAGGTCTCGTCCTGGCACAGGACGTCGTACCTGGCCTCGGCGGGGGCGCCGCAGGCAGATCCTTGGGGCGCAATCGCGGCAACAAAGTGACGACTGGTCGTTGGCACGGGCTGAGGGGCACCTTCTGTAGAAACCTTCCCCTTTTAGTGGGCCTGGCCTCAGTTCCGTTGTGCTTGCGCCAGATTGAAGCCTCGTCTTTCTTCAGCGTCCTCTTGGTGGGAGTGGGGGTTTGGTTTAAGAGGTTCATGGTCAGGTATCCAAGAGCTTAGAGCTACCAGCGCAATCAGTA
This sequence comes from Durusdinium trenchii, assembly GCA_963970005.1. NCBI lineage: Eukaryota > Dinophyceae > Suessiales > Symbiodiniaceae > Durusdinium > Durusdinium trenchii. Next base: position 330,745 of record CAXAMN010011001.1, on the reverse strand, counting down.
CTGGAAGTCAGAAGTCTTGAGAAAGGTCTTCTCGAACCAGCGTCTAGAGTTTGAAGGTATCGTGAACGGATTTAATGAAGATGTTTGCCAAAGGTCAACAACCAGTTGGAAAGAGGTTCAGGTTTACGTCAAACAGAAAGGAGGTTGCAAACAGGTTAGCGGAAAGGTTTAAGTGTCAGTGCATTGTCGAGCACGCAGCTTTCAACAATGTCAATTGGACAGAGACAGAACGATACACGCGCGTGTTTGCTCGATACTTCGTTCGGTTTCTAAGGAATGAGGCTGCGCATGCATGAGCGAATGCTGCCGCATTTGAGAAGGGTCCGAGATGGATCTTACACCATGATGGGTGTTTTCTTTTTGCAGCACCGCTTCGATCAAGTCGAAAGGACGTCGCGAAAAGAGAGAGTGTCTTTTGTCTAGGTTTTCGAAGCGTCGAATGTCGAATGTCAGAGGAATTAGGTAGATTTCATGATGAGTCTGAGGTTTCTCGAGGTCGGTCGAATGTCTCTTGAAGAGAAGATCGGAATCGGAGATCAGAAGGTCTTATTGGCAAAGCCATGGAGGTCTGGAGATTCTGAGTGAATGCAATTTCTATATTCTATTCTGTTCTGTGTGTGGGTCAAGCTTGCTGTGCGTGCTGCGCTAGCTGACTGCTTGTATCCGCAGCCATTTGGGACGCGCGATGGCCATGGAAGCAGCATTGAGTATGCTGGATGGTCGTGAATTCGAAATTCTTTTGGCAGTGGCTTTCAGCATGGGGATCTTTACTGGATTTGTGCTGAGTCAAGCTTTCTGCAAGTCTCGTGGTGTCAATGTGACGATCAATGGGAAGGAGCGTCATAGCCATAGAGATGAGGAAGTGAATGCCAAGATGTCTGTATCTCGAGGAGTGGAGACTACTTTGGGCCCAGTGGAAGTTTTGATTCCACCAACTTTCTGGAAGGATTGGTTAGAGATCTGCCGCACGGGAACTGTAGATCATTGCAGCAACTATGCCATTACACCCGAGGGAAGAGGACTCAGTCGCCTTCAACTGTGCAAGGCAAGCGAAAAGATCATTACCAAAGAGCACTGGAAAGTTGAGAGGTCTGAAGCCACCGCATCTACTCAAGTCACCATTAGCTCAGAGTGAATGAGCCTCACCTCGAAGGGGGTGTGAAAGTGTGTGAGGTAGCGAGGTGCAGGCGAACGCAATAGCTGTGAGGTTTTTACTTTTGGAGCGCATAGTTTTGCATTTCGAGTGCTTGAGCAAGCGTTCTTTGATGGAACTTTGTGTTTCGAAGTGTTTTGAGAAGGTTGGAGAGCATAGCTCATGGAATGTACAATGTTTAGAAGCTTTGTGAACAGAAGTCTTTGTAGTTTTTGTAGTGTGAATGTTTCTGGAACAGTTTTGTGCATGTTTGAGTGCGTTTAAGCTCGACACTTTCAGTGTCTCGCATGGGAAGCGCTTGTATGCAGGAATACCTCATAGCCTTTTGAATTTTACTTTGGCTCAAGGCCCAGAGAGTGCGCATGAAAGTGGTGCGAGTGCTTTTGCATTGCTTGTGAGCTGTCGCACGTGCCTTCGCTTTGTGTTTAGGACGTTTGTTATCTACTTACTTAAGCTAGTAGGTTTTTCTGGAGAACCCATCAAGATCCCTGAGCAGAGATTCAGCTTTTTCAGTAGGCCCTACAACAGGGCGGATCTGAAGGAGACAGGAGACAAGAATTCGCCAAAATTGAGGCCACGTGGTGTTATGCCATGAGGTGGGACCATGAGCTAGAATCATGTACCAGCTCAAGGAAGAATGTTTCCAATTTATGACTTAAGGCCTGATGAATCGGCCTTTGATTGAGCACTCGAAGCCCGAAAGAGGAGTGCGAGTTGAGGTGACATGTACATACCATGCCGTCGAAGACATGAAACACAAATCAAGAAGTGTACCTAACTTGCCGCAGGTCGTCGTCGTAGTAGCCAACATGAAGCGACCCCACATGGGTGTGCAAGTTCAGGAGGGCTCCCCACATGCAGCTCCGCCGTTCCCACTCCCTGCGACAGCTTACGCTGCATTGGCTATGCCGCCCCTACCATCCGCCAAGGAAGCTCTGCCCTCCCCAGCACCAAACCTTCTACCTTCTTGCTGATGCTCGTTGATTGCTGCCCACTGCTCCATTCCTCGAACCGTGTGAGCAGTTGAAACCCGTAGCCCACTGACAAGCCAGACAGACCAAGTGCCTTTAGGAAGAGCGCATCGACCAAGTCTTTCGGGAAAAATATCGATCAAATTCCATGAATTAAGAACAGTTTGAACTCGTACAGAAAAATGCTGTGCCGAGATTCCCATAGATCCGGTCACCATGGAGCACATTTGAGAAGTGAAACGAACAGTGCTTCCAGCAAAGCTGTCATTCCCGCACGTGAGTTAGCGAAAAGGTTCTGCGACAGGGCAGACAACATAAACATTTTAGAGAGCCGTCTGGCCTTGGAGGCTAAAATCGGGTGACTTGAGTCCCTGGAAGGAAATAGATTTTAGCCAGGGGACCGACCTGATTTTGAAGCCCACAAAAATAGAATGTGTTTGGGCAAGAACCCTATGTTGAAAATAACATCTATCTGGAATTGGATCTGAGGTTGGCTACTCCCCCTTTTATCAGAGGGATTTTAGCCAGAGACTTTCTTTGAAGAAAGCATGTGGTCATGAGATGACTTTAGGAACCAGATGTTGGACCCCCCCATTTCATGTGGAGACTGATGTTGGACCCCTCCATTTTATTGGCAGCGCTGCACCTTCGGCAGTGGTGGTTTTAGGTTACCCATGGCCTAGAATAGATAATATGTTCAGAGTTTTTCAGGGAGGGAAACGTGGGAAACCAGATGCAGAGTACCTCAATGAACTCTAGATTTCTGGAGTCTGGAATGTTGGCCCCTCTCAATTTATCTTGGACCCCCCATTTCATTAGCACTTTGGAGGCTAAAATGGGGTTGGCTCCCAGGGGTCCTAGGTGACTTGGTATGCCGAGACGGTTGTATTTTAGTATATTTTAGTAGGACTTTCCTTCCAAGTGTTCCTGCGCTGCTTGTGTGGCTGGAAATTTGACCGCGCCGTTACGTTGAAAGCGGGTGAATGCAGTTCTCAAGTTGGCGCACATGTTCTGATGTGTTAGTTCGAAATTAAGGTTTAGAATCTCCATTTCCCAAACACGAGCAGCAATCGCAGTACACTGTACTAGGGGCGATCACCAGCTTGCTTGTGATGTAGCGGATTGAGAAACATTATGGAGCGGAGGTTAACCACATTGTCTGTCCTGTCGCAGAGCGTTTTTGTTAGGATGCGAACAGACCCCTTGCCTCACTCACGTGTGGGAAGAACCGTTTTGCTGGGTACCTCAGCAAAGTGGTTTCATGCAGTGATAGCACATACATACTTTCTGGCATTTCCGCAACATTTTTGTTGCAAACTTCAACCTTGTGACTCTTTGGTTTTGGTCCCTTCAAGTTTGGCAAATGCAAACAATCTCTTGCAAACATGTTTTTTGGCTATCGCACAAAATTGCCAACATGGTTTGTAGGATACCATTAACAACGTTGTCTCTAGTTTGAACCAAGAAAATCAAGCGCTGCAAAACAGGAATGCAGTCCCACCGTGAAACCATTGTTATTGTTCCTGACTACATGTTCGCTACCGGCATGAACGCAGGTTCTCAGAAGATTGTAGCCCCTGCCCAAACTTGGAAAACACAGATGCCTGTTAGGTAGCTTCTCGTTGCAGCTTTTTGATTGTCTAGAGTTTACAGCCTGATGAAAGGTCATAGCAAAGTCTCCAAGTCCCCACACAAAGGAAGACCCAAGACGACCTGTCAAACTCACAGCTTCCTATCAATGTTGATCCAACTTCCCTGAACGAACTGATTGATGTTATCGCAGTGGGTCCTTGTTGTGAAAACCTTTTCCTGCGGCTCCGCTATGTTTGGAAGAGCTAGACGAGCTTCTTTATTGGCAGCTATCTTCTTTGCGACTGAAACATCCAGGTGGCATTCTTTTCAAAGAGAGTTGTGTTGCCAAAAATCGTTCTTCGTTCATTGTGAGTGTTTGAATTCAATGGTAGATATCCAAGTCCATTTATGTTGTTCTTGACTTGACTTGCAGTGCGAGGCCATTTTTGGTACCAAAAGACACACGACGTGGAGTTCTTGCAACTGGTGTGGTGACGGTTGTAGCTGAACATGTAGCGAGTGCCTCTGCCGAGGAGGGCAATGCCAAAAAAGTGCAAATGGGTTTGACAATGTGGATGCAGTTTAATTGGACCAGTCTCTCCACTCATATGTTTTCCCTGATATTGAACCGAACATCAATTATGTTTAGGCACAACAAGTGGGACGAGAAAATATCCAAATCCAGTACACATCATCGCGTAGACATTAGGTAGACTGTTCGTATTGGTTCTCCACATTTGCTTCATGGCCAACTTGTGCAAGGATAAAAACTCAGCTGAAAAGGCTGTGGAGGCCGCAGCTTCCCAACTCAGCTTGGGCCAAAGAGGCTGGGACTGAGAGGACTGAAAGGTACGGCAAGCCACTGAAAGGTAACGAAGGTCGCTGACGCTGTGCCTGGCCAATTTTTCTTTCCGGATGATCCCAATGTTGTTCTTCTTGATTCTTCCATCCAAATTGGACAACACCCCAGTCGAACACTTCAAATTAACCGAACAAGCGCATTTCGTTGGAATTTTGAAATGTGAACCTTTGTAGGGGATGAGCTAGTTCTTCCTGCCTGGTTTGGTGGCGAATGGGCCTGTTTCGGCGAGCTGTACCATGGAGCCTTCAGCAAAGCTGTGCAGTTTTGCTTTTTCCTTTGGATTCGCAGTGGACATATTTTTTTCTCAGAAAGGATTCGATTGAAGTTGGAAGCTGATGAGCAGCGAACCTTGCTGCCTCTTGTGACTTCACAATCCACACCCAAATTGCATTATGATTTGCCACGCACATTCGATGGGACCGAAGCTCAATTGAACAGGTATGCTTCATTCCCTGAAGTGAGCATGTGTTTTTCTCTTGCAACCGCGCTCAGGTACAAAGTTGAGAGCAGTTCGCGGACAAAAGAGTTCAATGCAGCTCTGCTCTGTCCTCAAACTGCTTGTCTGCAGGTTTGGTAACAAGAAACAACATGAGTTCAGAACATCAATGTCCACATTGTCGACATGGCATGAAGCCAAAGAGAGTCATAGAAACAGATAATCTTCATTTCTCACCCTGCCACATGTCCAATAAGCCATCTAACGGAGGCCTGGAGCCTTGGAGTTCGTGAAGAAAAACCAAGAGGCAGTCTGGACTCCTGAGATGGGTGCAAGATGGAGTCCGCAAAGAGCTACATCAATTGCATCATCAATTGTGTCTTGAAATCATCAATTGCATCCCTCCACTCGCTCGCCGCCACAGTTGGCCACTCCTTCCCGAGGTCGGCACGGAGGCCGGCAACTTCCGTGCGCGGCGCCGCTGGCAGCCCAGCGGCCGCCCGGCGCCGGGTGGTGGCAAAGGCGTCCTGGAGGACCGGGCAGGCCTCGCGGCGGGCGCTGTGGCCGCGGCCTACACCTTGGGAGGCCGAAGGTTTTCGGTCGATTGGGAACATAGGTTCGATCTCTGCAAAGTTGAAGATTTGTGCTTGAACCTTGCATGTTGAAACCTTGAGTGTGACGAAGCCCGTTTTGAGGCCCTACGCCTCGTTTGAAGCCCCAGGGTGATGACTTCTTGGTGGCCGACCGGTGGCGACTCACTCCCGCGGGTGCAGTGGCACGAGCAGATCCGGAGGAGGAAGAACTGAAAGCGCTCAGAGTCTCCGAGCTTTTCGAAGTGAGGCAGAAGGACCAGGAGAAGTTTCTTGGAGAAGTGACTTAAGAGAATACTCAGAGTAAAGATCGTTGAAGTGGACACTTGAAATGTCCAGGGCCGGTGGTCTTTAAGGAAATATCTTCTTTTGTTTTCTTTTTTGCTCACTTTCTTATAAATCCTTGCATGGAATCTGCGACTTCATCCGAGATTGGCTGCTGCAGTGCGGGTGGTCACGCTCTGGAAGCAAGCGCCCTTACCCGAAGAAGCGAAGAAGACCTTGGACACCTCAAGGAAGTTGATGCAGGCTGGCAAGTCAACCTCTAGGCCTCTGACTGTTGTCTCCGATTGAAGAAGACCCACGTCTTTGGAATCTCTTGCTTGGGATGTGTTGATGTGGTTTTCTCAGAAAGTGTCAAACGTTCCAGGCCATTCAAACTGTGTATTTGCTGCCTGATCCTTCGGCAGCTGCCACCAAGAATTTCGCCAGCATGACGACGCGTTTCGTTTACAGTCCTATCCGCAGCTAGACGAAGCTTGCCGCGTTGGTGAAGATCAGTCAAGAAAAAAGGTGTGTGTTTCTTTTGAGGATCCTGACCAAAGGAGTTTCTTCTGCCATTGTTTGGTGGGGATTGGACGTGTGATCAACCCAAAACGGATGCTACGAGAAAAAGACCACAAGGCTGGTTCGGGGGGTCTCGACTTGATTCTCATTTTGTGAATCTTTGGAAGCAGTCTGGCTCAAAGCCCAAAAAGACAATGTCTTGTTGCTTGTGAAACCCTTTTCCATTGCTGGGACTTGGGCTGTGCTGGCTTTCTACTCTTCATGTCGAGATGCTACTTGGCTTTGGAAATGCACTGGTGTCCTTCCGCTGGCACGCCGAGAGGTAGTGGTGTCCAAGTGCATTTTGAGATCCAACTAAATCTCCAAAAGAACCTTTTGAGTCAGCCTATTTTGTCTTATTTTTATGCCTTTTTGATCAGCTCGGGTAAACCCGTCTCTCACGTCACCAGGTTGGCTCGTCCTCGTGCTCCACGGTGCTTGTGCCGCCCGTGTGCGGGAGACGATCGGCGAGGCCTTCGCAGCCCAGCACCGCGTCTCTGAGGACGGCGTTCCGAGCGGCGTCACGACCGACCGAGCGGCGATTCTTGGCCGAAAGGGCGAACACAAGATCGGGAGGTGCCAACTTTGCATAGTAAAAAACCGATCATTTAGAAAGAACTGATGTATATATTGTGCATGAACTTGAGGACATGAACAGTGAAAGTTGCCAGGAGCGTGTGAAGGAGGTTTGTAGCGTTGAACAGATGAAGGCAGCTGGAGAAGCTTTGGATCTGAAGGAGCAAAACGCAAGTGCAGCCACTCGAGATGCATTTACCGGTGAATCTTGAAAATACGGATGCGCTGCTTTTTCACGCATTTTGTGCCCTCGAACGGGAGCCGTTCAGGCACAGATTGCACAATTCCTGGACGTGACGCACGAACAGGTGTGGTCCTGTGAAGAGAAAGTACTGTAGCTATAGCTTTCTCGTCTTTGTTTGCGATAGACTAACCGCCTTCTCTATGCTAAGCACGGTCACACAACATCACATAAAGGATCATAAACATCTTGTGTCTAGAATCCAATCTCCTGACTCGAACGCTTTAAGAGCGAGCTTCCCCTGGGAGGTAAGTGAGCTGCTGTTTTCAACGCTGAAGCTTTCACAGCCCATCAACTTGGAGTCACTCTGCAGAGCAGCTGTTGAGGTACGATGAGTACCTGCTCTGTTAGATGCTTCTTTTGCATGTTGCCAAGAAGGGAGAAGTTCAACCTTCAACGTTTCAGATTCCGTCTTCTGAAGCATGTTGGAACACATTCGTGGCGGATTTTCGGATATTCCATCGATTCTTCCCGATTTTCAGACCGAAAAAGATGGCGGACATGGGCTCCTCACCGAAAAAGACGCTGATCTTCCTCGTCTCAAACCGCTGAACCGGGTTCCAGACGTCCGGGTCACCCGCCAGGCCACGCCAAGGGTCTTGGGTCGGCTGGTGCCAAAACCAAAGATGGCCTGCCTGGATGAGCGCTGCGCTGAGGAGGCCGGGGGACGTCCCAGAGAGTGCCATGGAGGTGAACATGAGGTTGGTCAGATTTTTGATCAAGAGACGCCAAACACCTACTTGAGACTTAAGATCTTCACCTCCACAGTTGTAGCTTTCACTACTTACATCCGGTTGAGGTGAGCGTGGATCTGGAGGAGCTGTTGAAATCTCCACCTCTACAACCGGATGGAGACCCTGAGGACAGTAGCACAACTTGGCACTGCAAAGAGCCAAGATTTGAAGGATGGAAACTGCTTTGATTGATCCGTCTGACTCCAACTTTGGCTTCTTTTATCTCTCTGTTTGCCCCAAAGCTAGCTGGCCAGGACACGCCCAAAGTCTTGGATGAAAGTCCTCGAACCTTGGCGTGTTCATGGTTCCAACACACGAGTTTTGAGATTTATATACAGATTATATGTATATATACAAATAAAACAAAAACAAAACAAATTGCAATGGCCTCCAACCTACCAGCGATGGCCTCCAACCTACTAGCGATGGCCTCTATCCAGTATTCAATTTAAACTCCCAAAAAGGACGCTACACCTTGTGCATAGACGCGTCCAAGTAAACCAGACCTTTGATCTCTGATGCGTACCTCTCTATACTGTTTATACTTTGATTGTGCGAGATGTGCTTAGCAGACCTCTAGTTAAAATTCCATTTTCTAGTTAAATTCTAGTTACTTAGGCATGCCAAGAGTCGAAGAGAACAGCTTGCCGGATATCATGACCAATCTTTTGAACGAGTTGTTTGACGTGTTCCCTGTCGGGGTCTCAGAGTCTCAGCGCCTGCACCTTTTCAGCGGCCGAGTTCGACATGTTTCACTTCAGGCACCCTTTGACGTGGAAGCTTCGGATGCTTTCGATGGTCATTTTCAGAGCTCTTTGGCGGAGAGAAGCTCTTATCCACCAGGCTTCGGTCCTATGCATCCAGGTTCCCCAGCCATCGAGGAGTCGAAACTCGGCGCCTCAAGCGTGCTCCTGCGTCCAGTCCCGATGCAATTTTACGCACAGCCAGACAGAGTGGTGTTCAAAATACACTATATTGGCACTTTCTTGTTTTCTTTTTTTGTTGACCTGGGTGTTTAGCAACTTTCTCGCACGACCAGTCCACTTCTTACTACCAACTGTGAGGATCCTGGAAGAACGACGGAAGGCTTACAAGAAGGAGTTGGTGCAAGCTGTCGCCTGGGTCAGTGCTGCAGTGCAGAAGAAGAGAGCCAGGCCGGAGCTTGGGGAGCTCATGAATTGATGCTTTTAGAAATGAATAGCAGCATAGGAACTTCTAGGAACCAATCGAATAGCGTGAGCTATCAGCAGGTTCTCCAGTAGTTCTTTTAGCCCTTGCCCGATCAAGCAGGCGCCTACTTATTTAATTTGGATAAGTTAGGGTGTGTGCAACTCGGGCCAATAAATATGCCTTGGTGGTCCGAGTCGATCTGAGTCTTTGATTCGATAGGATCTTCACGCTTGACTGCCTCAAGACGTGGATGAAAGGGAGCGAGCATTCGAAGGATGGGTAGACATGGTAGACATGACTCTTTGTGCATTGCAACCTTTTGTACAACCACATGCTCAGAAAATGCAGTTATGGACCGTGGCTTTTCACTTTTTTCAATCACTTGGCTTATCTGGGTTTTGCAGGTGATTTTTCAGCATTTGCAGCACGTCAAGAAAGTTCTGCAGAACAGCTACATTCGAAAATCGCCAGACCCTGGTGTATATTGTGCAAAGCGTGAATTGGCTTATGTCCAGTGGCATCCTTTGTTGGGGCAACAAAGACCCGGCCCCAAAGACCACCGCGTTGGAGAGATGACGAAAGATGACCGGTACATCATCAACCTATGCCCTGCATTCTGGGCCGAGGCATGCCTTTCTTGGGTGTTTGTTTTCTTTATGGACAATGAAGCACATAAAGGAGTGTTGAGAGTTGCAAGGGCTGCAAGCAAGCGTGGATTGTGGATGTGTTAGCTGTACTTGGACACACACAAAAAATCAAAAGCACATGGTTGCAGTAGAATAATAGCTTCCAGGGCCTGTTAATAAAAATTATGCAATTGTGCTGTTGGTTTCTCATCTCCATGAGTCTCTGGCGTCCTGTTTGTCAGGGGTCGCAATTCCGCATTGGTGCTTTGATTCACGAGGCCTCCCACCACTATGGTACTACTGATCATGCTTATGGCGCTGAGGCCTGCCGTGCCTTGCCTGCGGATAAGGCATTGGAAAATGCGGACAGCTACTTCTATTTGGTCCAAAACCTCAATGATTTCGATTCGACCAGAGTTACCTGGGAGACCCAGTTACCTGGACCGAAGTTCACATCGAAGCTGATGGAGAAAATAAAGCGCGCCGAAATCGCGGCAAAAGCGCAACAAGACGCATTGAAAGAAGAAGCACCGGAGGTGCAAAAGGGCAAGATGGGCAAGTTGGCGAAGCTCCTTGACGAGCAACTTCA
>CAXAMN010011001.1:187921-320390 GCA_963970005.1 Durusdinium trenchii | reverse complement strand
AGGGCAAGATGGGCAAGTTGGCGAAGCTCCTTGACGAGCAACTTCAATCGCAGGTTCAGTGAGTGGTTGCTGGCCAACAGGCGACATTGGCCACAAAAGAGAGGCCCACGAGCCACAGATTGCAGTGTTCTTTCTCAGCATTTCCGTTGGTTTGGCTTCACACTAACGTCCTGCTTTTCGTGAATCAAAACAACCCTCGCATGTAAAGTGAAAGGTTCTGGTATAAAGTGAAAGGTTCTGGTATCAAATTCTTGCTTTTGCTCCTTTACTCTAAAGCTGTTGAGACTATGACCTTGACCACATGGGCGGTGTGGCTGTTGGCTCTGAAGCTTTTAAAGATCATGATATGCATCAGCCGAACAAGATGTTTGGTTGCGGTGGCCCTACTGAGCTCTGAGGGTGGAGATCTATATAAGAGAATCGTGAATCGAGTTGATGATTGCATGTTTCATCATGTTTTTATCTGGAGAGACAAGATATGCGCAAGCACAGGGAATTCGCTCTGACAGATCTATTTGCATTCATCACTCCTAGTTTATTCTTGCAGTTTTGTTCTGACTTGAGCATTTGCTCCAGCGACATGTTCAGTCACGTTACGCGAAGACTTGGGCACGATGCTCGGTGGGCTGACTGACCACTTGCAATCGGACTCCTTTGTCTTTCTATTTGGCTGGAGGCCATCGCTAGTAGGTTGGATGCCATCGCTAGTAGGTTGGAATTTACCTCCTTTGTTTCTCTATCAGCCACATTGCTGCTCTCTAGGCAGACAACCGCCCAGTTCCAAGGTGCCGGTGTGGTGGGGGTGCCCAGAGTTTTTTGGAGATGTGATGGAGACCGGCTCTGGTTCATGTTCCATGCAGCTGGCAGGCGGCGTTGGGGATCCTTGCCTGCATCCCGACTTACTTTGTCTATGCAACTTGGCAATGAGTTTTTCGAGCGGGACTCAGTCGGACATTTCCGGTTCACATCAGACAGTCCCAATGACCGATGAGCTTCTTTCGGTTTGTTGGGTTTCAACTTCACTTGGGCTCACACAAAGCGAGACAGACAGACAGAGAGAGAGAGAGAGAGGGAGAGAGGTGACCTCTGGCTCAAGATATCGGCTCAAGGTTCAGGAGGCTCAAGCTGGTGCGTCCTACCTTGAGGTCACGGAGGGCACTGGAGCAACGACACTGACGAGGTCTTTGTCCTGTCCAATTAGGCTGGTGCCAGTGCCTTTGCCCGTGATACGAGACAGCCCTACCACCTGATCAACATCATGGAGAAGCATGGCTGGGATGGTTGGCAGTGGGCAAGACGCAAGGGCAAGCGATCCTACATGGTGTGTGGTGGCTGTGAAGCTTCCTGGATCTGGACTGACCGTGTTTCGGACTCCAGGTGGCAATGTGACAAATGCCATACACCCTGGCCGCAGACCACGTGGAGTATGCCTTGGAGGAACAACCCCCGCCGACAGGCACGCACCAAAAGAGACAAAATGGTGCTGGTTGACAGGCCGCCAGGACTGGGAGCTCGAGACAAAAAGGTTGCCAAGAACCCCGTGGATGACCTGTTGAAGAAAAGCTGGACCACCTTGAATGATGATGTGAAGAAGGCTCTGCAATCGGTTGGCATCGACTACACGCCGGAGCCAGAACTGCAGCCATTGGAGGTGATCTTGCAAGCCCACTTGGAGGCCCTGCCCAAAGAAGTCCGAGAAGCAGTTGAGAACTTGGTTGCACCAGCCAAGCAAGAGCCCAAAGATGTGACCACAAAGCTCAAGGCCACAGTTGGGGAGCTCAGGCAGCTATCAAACAAAAAGGCTGGCCTCCAGAAGAAGGTGGACACGGCCAAAGACCAGTACAAGATCCTGCTTGACGAACTGAAGCTGGTGCAGGAACTGATTGACAAAGAGCAGCAACAGTTGACTGCACAATCTGAGGCCTATGCCAAGATCCTGAAAGAAGAGAATGTCGAAGACACCACCAATGAGACGGGTGAAGTTGATGGTGACATGAATGATCACGTGCTCAAAGCTTTGGCACAAGTTGGCATTTTGTACACAGACACCCAAAAGTCAGATTTGGAGCGGCACCTGGCTGAGAACAAGCTAAAGCGCCGCAAGAAATCTGAGATCCCGTCCTTAGGGTAACCCTGAGCAGGGATGTGAGCAGACTGTTGAGGAGGCGATGAAAAGGTCTGAAGTCACGCAGCAAGTTGAGCTGGGGTCATTGCTACATGCTCAGGCTGCGATAGGGGTTGACGAGCCAAACCAATGGGAGTGTTTGCAAGTGTGGCATGCTTGGGATGACATGCAAGCTTCATGGGGAGATGAACGACATGAGCATGTCAATTGGAGATGTGGACAATCCTGCTTGGATGATGCCTGTGTTCAAGGTTGGCAGCCGTATGTGGGTTTGGAAGAGCAGTTTGATATCCCTTTCAATCCGCAAGGGGCTGGCAGCCATGACGTACAATTAGGGGTTGACAGGCTGAATTCACAAGTTTTTGAGCTAGCTTGTCGCGCTCGGTGGGGAAACATGGGCGCTGATGGCAAGCCATGGAAGCAAAGTGGATCCTCAGAACACACTGAGGATGAGGGCACTAGTGAGCAGGCACCGTGTTCTTCTATGTCAGAGCAGCTTGTAGAGACTGCTTCAGACGGGACCTGCCTCACCAGTGCTCAAAGTGGAAGGTTGGATCAAGGCCAAACAGAGATGGTGGTCTTGATGCAACAAAGTGATCAGCAGGCAGACGTGAACGGAGCCTTCAATTCGAAGATGTTGAGGGATAGCCGTGGCATGAAAGCCTGCACCAATGGCAAGCACTCTCTTGAGGATGCCCCAAACATGAGAGGTGAATCAAGAGAGGGCAAAGAGGCGGGGGAAGGGGCAGAAGGGGCACTGTGCTCTTCTATCTCAGAGCGGCCAGGCTCGCCTGGACCTGCTTTTGACAGGACCCTGGAAGCCCCAATCCTTCACCTGCCAAATGAACAAATTGGGTATCCAGTGGGCTGTTCCAGCAGCCCACTCTGTGGGTCCCAAACCAGGCCCTTTTCGGGACCCACAGGCAATGGGTACCAATGCTCTCTCCTTGGTGGGGGCAAACGAGCAAAAGTCAGTGGAGAAGATGAGATCCTTGAGGATGAAGATCAGTATGCGGAGAGAACTACACCAGGACATTTGAAGGACAGGCTAGTTGTCCTACAGGAGAGAGCAATGGAAGCAATTCAGGCCTTGCCCATACAGTGTGCAGACGACATTGAATTTGGGCAAGTGGAGACCAGGGTGTGGGGCTTGGAGGCCTTGAAACATGTGCTCCGCATGAGGATGGCGCTGCAGAGTAACTTGATGTTATGCAGGCCAGTGGAGGCGGACCCCAAGATCCCGCCGGCGATTGAGCTGCTGGCGGCAAATCTCACACTGTGCATCCACAATAAAGGCAATCGCTGCTATGCAAACTCGGTGATGAGGATGTGGTGCTGGATGGGTGCACATCGCAAGAATCCAGAAGAGTTTTGGGGACAGTCCACGAAGCTGTGTATGCAGCTTCTGCAGCAGGACGAGATTGATGATATCTTTTGGGCCTCAGAGATGCAACCTATCATAGCAAGGTTGGAAAGGCCGCAACAGCAACATGATGCCTCGGAGTTTCTGGTCCTGATGTGGGAGCTCTGGCAGCAGACGGGCCTACAAGGAAATTGGGTGTCAAATTTTGGTGGCAGAAATCATGAGTTTGACACCATACCCATCTTTGTTAGAATGCCTCCTGACTTAGGGGAGGATGTGCAACTGTCGACCCTGCTGTCGATGTGGGCCAATGAAGCGAGTGGACAATGCCTGGGGCAAGAAGTACAGCATGTTGTGTTTCACATTGGGCGGTATTCAGTGATTGATAGGGTTTGGACCAAGCACAATCACAAGTTGATCACACCGCCAATGTTTCAGTGCCCGCAGATGACGTCGACTGGCCACGCAGCTCCTGCAAATTTTGTGTTGAGAGGTGTCATTGCACATCAAGGAATGGAGCTCATCAGTGGTCACTACATCACCATGTTGGTGGAAGGGCAAGCGGTTTGGATCGCAGATGATGGTGAGTGTCCAAGAGCGGTGAAAGAAATTCCGAGCATTATCCAAGAAGGCACAGTGATGGTGTGGGCCTCAAAAGCTGAACCCTCGGATTTCTGGCCCAATCCCATTGGTACTATACAACCACCGCTGAAGAGACCGAAGATCCTGCAAGATGAGGTGCAATTGTTCTTTAGCAACATCACTCAATGGAACAAAGAGGTCTTCCAATGGCTCATCCAGCAAGACCTGCAGATTGCGCTGCTGGTGGAGACACACATAGCAGGCCCTAAGCTGGAGGCTGCCATGAGTGACCTGTGTAGGTCTAGATGGATGCCCACCTTCCTGACTGCATATGAGACGGGCAGAGGAGGCACAAGTGGTGGACAAGCCTTTTGCTGCAGGGAAGGGCAGACGGCCTACAAGCTGCGCCACTATGACCATGAAGGAAATGGATATTTGGCCAATGTGGTCCAACGGCAGAACTGGGAACTATGTGTCATTTCAGTGTACCTCAAGTGTGGGGAGGACCTGAATTCGGTGGCCAATGCAAGAGTGCTGGGACAGGTGGCAGCCTTGGTTCAGGAGCTTGCTATACCATGGCTCCTGATTGGGGACTTTCAAGTCCCGCCTGCACAGTGGGATGGACACAACTTGTTGAATGTCCTGAAAGCGGAAGTGGTGAGCAGTGGCCAACCGACCATGATCAATGGAGCTGAAATTGATTACATTGTTGCAAGTAGGGCCATTGCACCGTATCTGGACCTCAAAGTCAACTGGGATGTACCATGGAAACCATATGCTGGATTGATGGTACATGTGGCGCAAGAAGCACCTAGACTGGCCTTGCAACAATTGACACAGTTTTCCCCGGTGCCCAGAATGGAAGAGGCTGAAAAGCCTTGGGATCACTTCGAGCCGGCCCCAAAGCCTTTCTGGCTGGGTAGGCCAGTGGGTCCCAAAGAGATCCAATGTGCAGAGTTTTGCCACCAGGCTGAACAGTTTGCTTTACAACAATTGCATCAGCCAAAGTATGGCAGGGGATGGTATCTGGCCTTGGAAATCAAGCCGCTTGCCAAGACAAAGCCGCTGACACCGTGGAGAAGGGGTGACTTAGCCTACTGGGGGCAGATGAGCTCCCTGCTGCAACATGTGGCCCAGAGAGGAAGCATCGGTGTGGGAGCCATGGCTCATCTGAGAGCCAAAGCAGCTGACCTCACCAGCAGATGGCAGGACATCCATGGGTTTGAAGATTTCCAAGCAGGCCTGCAAGAGCTCATCAATGGGGGAGATGCCCCAATAACCCTGTTGATACAAGGTGCGGATTGCAACAAAGAGCAAGCTCAAAAACTGGCATTCAACCGGCAAGCTGATGAATACCAGAACTGGCTGTCTCAAGCAACCCTCAGGGGCACAGTGGCATCTACAAGTGTTTGAAGGCCCCAGATGCGGTTCACGTCAGACCTTTTCGCAAAGTGCCTGTGCAGCAGAAACAGCAGATGAGGGAAACACAATGGTTTGGAATGTGGCAGGTTGTTGACAAGCCCAAACCAAATGGGGAGAGAGAGAGGCTGAGATATGAAGGCATTGTGCAAGCCCGGCAATGGGAAGATCTTGATCCCCACAAGGTGATGAAACAACTCAGCAAACTCCCTCAAAAAGCTTCAGGACCAGATGGAGTCAGCTATGCCTTGTTGAAAGCCCTGCCCATTGAAGGGGTCACTGCTCTGTGCAACATGTACAGGAAGTGGGAATTGGAAGGCCGGCTGCCTGATCAAGTGCGCACAACATTGGTCCTGCTGCTCCCCAAAAAAGAAGACATTGAGAGGCCCATCTCATTGACGAGTGTGCTGTACAGGACGTGGTGTCGATTGAGATGGGACAAACTGCGACCATGGCAGACCAGCATTGGCCAGAAGCTCAGTTGGGAGCGAAGTGTGCCTGGCACACATGTCCTACAAGTTGCCCTCATGAGGCTGCTGAAATGTGAGGTAGGCCGTGCCACTGGAAAGCATGTGGTCTCGCTTCTGGTGGACCTGCAGTGTTTCTATGACAGTGTTGTGCTTGAGCAACTGTTGGAAGCATGGGAGCCTTTGGATTTCCCGCCTGCAGTGATGAACATGGTATACGAAGTGTATACCGGGCCACGGCTGCTCCAGGCCGAACAGGTCACCTCCAAACCTGTGATCTGCTCAAAAGGAATCCTGGCCGGATGCCCTGCAGCACCGTTAGTAGCCAAGTTGATCCTGGCGCCAGTGTTAGGCCCTTTCAAGGAGCAGTTCCACAAAGCCACCATAGATGTGTGGGTGGACGACATCTCCATTGACTTCGTTGGGGATAGTTTGAGAGGAGTTTGTCAGGAGGCCCTCCATGGATTTGAGGTCTTGCAACAGAGGCTCACGGATGCTGGGCTGACAATGTCCCTGGCCAAGACTGGGTACCTCGCCTCATCGAATGATTGCAAGAAGGAGATCACCCTGCTGAGGAGAGAAGACCAACCCACAGTTCACGAACTCCTGAAAGATTTAGGCTTGGACTCCAGTGGAGGTCGACGGAGGAGGATTGGAACACAGCAAAAGCGGCTTCTCAAGGCAGGAAGGCGAAATGCCAAGCTGTCCCATTTGAAGATCAAGGCCAGACCCATCCGGATTAGAGTTTGGAAGACCTCTGTACACTCTGCGGCATGCTATGGTTTGGAAGCTCAGGGCATTGCACCACAGCGCCTGCAAACGCTTCGAACACAGCTGGCAAGACATGGAGGCCTCCAGAAAGGAGGCAGTGTTGATGTTGTGTACGACCAGAATGAGAAGCTGCAAGATCCACTTGCCACGGTGGTTGAGAGACAACTCAAGGCCATGCACTTGCTTGTCCTCAAATGGCCCCCGGAGCAACTTGCTGAACTCCACACTGCCTGGAGAATTAGCTGGAGAAGATTGAAAGCAGCGGCTTATCCTTGGATGGTGGTCACTGGACCAATGGCAGCACTTCAGGTCTATATGATGGACATGGGTTGGGATGCCAGTTGTCTCAATGATTGGGTGCGTGCTCAAACTGGCTTGCTGCCAACAGCCCAACTCAATATAGAGTTCCCTTGGCCCTATCTTCAAAGACAGCTGCAGCAAGAACTTGCAAATCAAAGGGCACGCAGGATCCAAGAGTTGGAGCATGCCTTTCCCCTGATGAGAAGGCCTGACTGGAGCATATATCGGAAGGCAATGAAGCAAGCTTCACCCAGTCAGAAAGTGGCAATCAATGCATGGACGCAGGGCTCATTGAGGGCACACTATGGTGGTGAGAGGATGATGTGTCCTATGTGCCAGGTTCCGGTGAGCATGAAACACCTGGTCTGGCAGTGCAACTATCACAAGGATGAGTTGCCGCAGGAGTGGAAGCAGATGATTGCAGCCAATGAGAATACTATGCTATGGGCCAGGGGGCTCATTGATCAGCCGGCCTTTGATCCATGTGAGGGTGCTGATTCCTGTGAAGTTGATGGCATCTTCAGTCATGGATGGCCTGTGAGGATTGGCCCCCATCAGCGGTTAGCCATTGGTCTGCAGCAAACCAGCAAAGACCCGAGGGTGAGGAGATATGCTGTAGCGGTGGTGGCAATGCAGTGGCAGGTTGATGCATGGCAAGTCATTGGGCAATGCACTGCCATCGCCCCAGGGCACAGCACTGAAGCAAGGGCATGGTTCTTTGGCTGTTGGCTGGTCCTACAAATGGTTTTGGGCAGGCATCAGCTAAACATACCTCACCCAGCAGGTTGGACGGCCATCCAAAAAGGTGCGGCAGGCAGAGTGGCCCCTGATCTGTGGCATAATTTGCCAGAGGATGAGTGGAAGAGGCTGCAGCTGCTTCAAGTGCCGTGGAAGCTGATGAAGAGTCAGGCCACCCATGACCGGGGCAGGCAGCAGTACCTCCTGGCAAAGCAACTGGCAGTGCAGAGGGCTCATCGAGAACAGCCGAAGTCCCTGGAACAGGAGTTGGTGATTGAGGACCAGCTGCACTTGGAAGTCTACATGACTGCAGCCAAGAGGATCAGCAAAATGCTGCAAGACAAAGAACACTATATGAATGGCAAGTTGGAGCCTGTGCCTGACAGCGGTCCTAAGGAGACCAAAAAGAAGCCACCACAAGGTCGATTGGCCCTTCTTCGCCAGCTGACGTTAAGGGAGAGACAACCAGGCACCCATGAGTGGGAGATTTACAAGGCTGGAATCCAGTGCAAGCACTGCAACCGCAAGATAAAAGGCTGTGCGACGCATGCAGAGATTGCCCATCAACAGGACACAGTTTGCAGCGGGTTTGCAGCACGAACCATGGAGCAACAGATGCGGGAGTTGGTGGACAGCTCGGACCTTCTAGCAGAAGGCCACCCTGGACATAGATGGGTTCTGCAAGGCAGCAAATTTGGGTGCAAGCAGTGTTGGGAGAGCATCCCACGGCGTAGCAGCAAGCATCACCTTCAACAGTTGCTTGCAAAGGACTGTGCCACAGGCCCTGTTGATGAAGCTGGCCTCAACTTGAGACTTCGCATCCACACCAGTCATTGTCTTGTGAGAAGAGGCAGATGGGTTGAGTGCCAGCAATGCCTCAGAAGCAGCCGGGTGGTTGATGGCAGGCTGCAGCAGTGGGTCCATCAACACTGCGTCAAAGCAAAGGGCCAGCAAAAACTTCACTTTGGGCCCAGAAGTTCGGAGAGCTAGATGCTTGGAGGTGGTTGCAGATCCCAGGTACAAGGCGAAGAGAGCCTTGCCTGGTGCCACTTTTGGCCTACGGGCTGTGGCGTCGCTAGAGCAGACGCAAAAGAGCCGAGAAAAAAAAAAAGAGGTGACCTCTGGACGGAAATGTAAGTAATGTCACACGTGTGGTGATAGATCCACTACTTTGCAAAACTTGGATCCGTGCTGGATGCAGGACCACTTCCACTTGCAGCGTTTGGCGAAGCTTGGTGGCCCAGTTCTTGAATGGTCGGTCGCAGTCCAAATGCATCATGGGTCCGAGGAGGGCGCTGGTGACGCCAAGGCATTGTCCTTTTCAAGCTTAGTGTGGGGAATCTGTGGGGGATCAGAAGCCCACTACTGTTGAAATACTTGCGTATATGAACCAAGCAGTCCAAGCCCTATGGGTTGCTTCTTCTTGTGAAAGTGGACGGTCCTTGCTTGATCAGCGGCTCCAGAGCAGAACCTCATGGCGCGACTGGGGGGATTACTGCTGGCATCTTGGCAGCTAGAGTCCTTTCTTGTTGTTCAATGTGGCTTTTGTTTCATCTAAGGGTTCCAAGGTGAAATGTTCCAAGACCCTGCTTCAAAACAAAGTCCAAACAGTGATGGTCTCTTTGTAGCGGAGACTGAAGAGGAGAATTGCAGCATATGCTCAGCACACCAACGTTTCGTCTGGGTCTTGAGCTGGCTGACTTTCCAGGTGGCGCTATGCGTCCTAGCCGTGGCGCCAATGACTTTCTTGAGCCCCAAGCCAGCGAGGTTGGGATCGGCACCATGAGGTCAACAAGGGGATCGAAATAGACCTGCCACGTTCGCGTGTAAAACAGTTGATATGATTTCTGCAGCAGTCTCCTGCCTTTAGTCTCATGACATGGTAGTCTAGTGAGTCTAGTACGACTATGAAACCTTTCACTGCTCAACTCTTGCATCATGCCAAGTAGCTGCCCAAAAATGGCTCCTTTCATATCATGTGCCATATGGTTTGACCGTGGCTACAAAACACTTTCTTCATTTGCTTGTCCAAATCCTCTGGGTTTGCCGTTGTTTCTTCAGGATGCAGAGTGCGAACAGCGGCTTGAGCACGGCCTCTAGCACGGCCTCGATTTGGTTCATGTCGACTCAGATAGCCAACGCGGTCACTGGTGACAATTTCGCACCTTGGAAAGCCGCAAAGGCGAAATGACTGGAGGACGTGGATGAAGTGACTGGACCCCTAGCTACTTTTCAAGGAACTCTTGAACTCTTGTTTGGCTGGACGAAGATGACAAAGTTCTGGAGCAGTTGGCATGTTTTGTTGACTCTCTCAGCTTCCAAAGTGCATTTGTCCGTGGGGCTTTGAAAACCCGCAGCCGACGCCGTGCCTTCTAGTTACCAGTTACTGGTTGCTCAGTGAGGCTTAGTGCCTGGTTTTTCACACTTATGCTAAGAATGGCCACAAGTTCCGTCGAAGCACAGCAGAAATGCAGAAGTGCTCTTGTTTTTCGACGGCTCACGAGGATCCTGCGAGCATGCCAAGCCAATACTCCGCGTTTGGTCCGGAGCGCCGCCTGCAACCCAATGAGTCTTAAACTCGATTTTGCTTGCAGTACGTGAAAGGAATTGTGATATCAACCATTGAAAGAACACTGAGATCACAAGGAAATAGAGAAACCATTTTCTCATCACGTCATACATCAGATGCTTTATCCCCTGCGGTTGGCTATGTTGAAAAGCATATGTCTTGTGCAGGAGGCCGCCAAGGATAACGAAGCCTTGCTGAACTTTTTCTTGGGCAGCGCTTTTTTTGGCCTCTTTGCGTCGCAGGCACCGAAGGGTTGAGTGACTGTTGAGGTCCGGTGTGAGTTTCACTTCTGGTTGGGGAGATGTCTCAAGAGAGCAAGAGTTGTGATCGGATTTGCAACAGTGTATAAAAGATACAACATCATCGACTTTACGGCCGGTAGTTTCTAGAATTCTCATGGCATTTTCTCCTCCAAAGCTTGGACCGGATGCAGGTGGCTGGGCGGTACAAGAAGGATGACGACTTGTTCTGAGTCCATCCGAGAGCCATCGTCTCTCTTCATCGTCTCTCTTGACCGGTCAAAGCCGATCTACATTCTTCTTTGTTGGTCGGTTCTGGATCGATTGTTTTCCCGGTCTGCTAGGATGGGCGATTCTCTTATCTCGCCGGTATTGTCTCCAAAAGATTTGTCGCCCTGATGGGTGATTAGACTCCTGTCCGCAGCAAATTTCAATTGAGTGAAAAAGGCGATGCACGTCACCTCTGAGCGGCAGGACTTCTCAACTTTTGAGGTACATGTTTGCAGTGCCAACACCCATGTACTTCCGATATCGGAGGATGGTGCATGCCATGAAACAGATGCTAACAGAACAAATCCCAATCAAGTAATGTGGACCACTCAGACGTCAAGACAAGCTGATGTGCCCGATGCTGAGGGAGTATGAGGCGAGTGTCAAAGATAAGCCAGAAGCTCAGAGAGCTCAGACAAGCTCAGTACCAACATGCAACTGGTGCCTTTTTCATGCAGAGTGACATGAGAGTGCGAGAAAGTCTTCTCTGGAGATGGTGGGAAGGTAAAGTCGCCTTGGGTAGCCCCATGGTGAGGATTTCAATCTTCTTAAAACGGATTCATTCGAGTGGCATTCTCCAAGATTAAATGTTAATGGTTTCCATCTGGAGTCCCCAGCTATCCAGAAGAAGGTTTAGAAAAGAAGCTTTGTTTCCCGTTACAAAGCAGGAAACCAGATGGATGGTACCGGCACTTTCCATGTGGAGGTGCTACTTCGACATCAGCATCGGAAACCGATACGCTGGCCGAATCGTTTTTGGACTTTACTCTGATGTGGTCTTGAGCCTAGATCAACACACAGACTTTGGCTTGCATAAATGCGGGACCATGGTTGACCTGCCAGAGCAGTAGAACTTGTCCATATGGAAGTCCATTGAAACAAAAGCGTTCTGTGCATTGTATGTTGAAGTTTCGAATGAACCTTTTTGCTGTACACAGCCACAGCCTGCTATCCTGCACTCAAATGCCTTCACAGCCTCAAAGCAAGCGCTCTCTTGTGCCGACAATTCCAATGCTGGTCTTTCTGTAGAACAGTCGCATTGAGGTGCCATTGACTTGCGAGAACTTCTTGCAGCTTTGTCACTTGGAACATACTGCCAGCAACGTCCCACAACATGTGTGAGGAAACAGCATTTAGCGTCATTGTAATGAGAGTAAGTTGCAGCCCAGTGTGGTTTGCAGCCCAGTGTGGTTTGCAGCTCCATCCCAAAACCTTTGAACTTTAGTCATTGAAGGGGCTGTGCGGTTTCATCGAAGTAGGAGGACTTTGATCAAAGCTGCTGCCACAAGGCAAAGGATACCGCATCAAGGATCGAGTTATAGGCCCGGTGGATGCAAAATAGTCTTCGAAGGGGAACACAGCCTTGACTTTCAGAAGGATACACTGATATCATGTTCCTTGCGTCAGAGCCATTGATCTTGCAAACAGAAAGATTATAGCGGGCCTCTTTGTGCATCGCCATGACATCTGGAATGTGTAGTCTAAGGCAATGAATTCCAACCCCAGTTACAGACTTGGCCTCAGCAACTGCAAGTAGCCCAAAGTGAAAGCTTTCGCTCAAGACCCCGAAGTGAAGAAAGATACCCAAATCAAGCAAACCAAAGCAGTTCCACAGTTGGGGAATCGGGGCAATGAATCGGGGCGAGGGGGTCTAGAGTCAATCTAGGAAGCTCTTTCAGGCAACTTCGCTTTCAATGAGCAAGCTCGAAACCTGAGAAGAATTGAGGAATCGGCCAATGCCTCAACATCCAACAATCATGGGTCTGATTTTTCTTGTTCCTCAACGTCTTGATGCATCTAATCGGTGCATCGGTGCTTGTGCAGGTTATCAAAACACCATCTTTCACCTCATCAAGCCCGGCTCTGCCATAGCAGGTGCGGCCTTTTGGCTTTTTGAAGACTTGCCAAGCCAATTTTCACGAAGTGGTTTGCTGCCACGAGACTGTCCTGTCCTGAATTCTTGGTATTCAGATGTAGATTCCAACCTTTCGTCAAGGCCAAGTGCATTTCAACCTCTAGAAGGATGGGTGAAGAGACCACGTTTCTATGACTTCCGCGGATTTCATGAACTGATCTCACCACCTTACAGGGCTCCATCAGCCACGTCCAGCCGTGTTTTACCTTCTTGGAATGTTTCTTTCCCGACATGCCAGGAGGAGATGTCCTCGACGGAGCTGGTAAGACAAGGGGCCTCAGCATCTATGGCGAGGCGCCGGTGATGAAAACCGAGGTCCCGTAGGTCTTGGACCGCGACCGACTAAAACGTCCGAGCATTGTCCGGGCCGCTCGAGAAGACAGCATCATCATGTGTTGAAATGGGTTACGTAGTGACTCATCGTTTTTTGGACCCTTCCGAGGGGACCAATGAAACACCTTCTTCTTTTCGCATGATGCGGTGGCTGGATTCGGCATTGGCCCTTTGCGCCTACTGTAGCGGTTTGATTCTTCTGTAGTTTTAGGTCTCGGGGGAACAGGTGACAGCTACGCCTTGTCTTGGGGACCCTCTAACGAACAGGGACATCCACAGAGGCAGATCAGACTGTGGAACTCTCCAGCGGGTGCAGGATATATCACTTTTGGTGGTCACCACAGGGTGATCTGCCAGAGTGGATGGATTGGCAAACTATATTCTCTGGCACAGAGTCACTGGAGTCACGTAAGCACTGTGATGGATACACTGCCTATGATGGATGAAAAGAGAGAACCCTCTCCAAGACCGATGTAGATTTGTCTGATTAACTCAGCTGCTTATATTTCCCCAACAGCAATAGCTTGGGGTCGTACACTCTTTAAGCGGCCGGGCGCCGTCCCACCTCGCCTGGGCGGGTGGTGTCCGGTGTCTCGGTCTTTCGGCGACGTGCTGCTTCTTTTGGCAATGCTTTGGTCATTCTTTGGTGGTGTGCTGGTTGATGCTTTACGCGGGCACTGGAATTCTTTCGGTGCGTATTTTTTTTTTGAGCTGATTATGTTGTTTGGATGAACAAATTGTGCGTGCGGCGGGCATTTGAACATACATTTCCGCCATCGGCGAACATTCCTTAAGTGCTTCGTGGTCACTGACAACAATACTAGCTTTTGTTTGGATACTGAGTTTTGTTTTGTATATTTTTGTATAAACAACGCGATTGCATTTCCATATTTTTCGGGCTTGGTGGACAACTGTTTTCGACATGCAAAAACACTGTTTGCTTGACACTGCGTATCTTGCATCGTTCGCGGGAAATCATGCATTGGGACATGTACACACACATTCACTGCTTAGCCGTAGTACATATATGTTCTGTGTACTTTTGAAAACCATCCTCTTTGCTAGCGAATGTTTGTTCAACTTGCATGTATTTGTTTGAATTATGCGCTTGCGCGTCCAAAGCTGTATTTTCCCTCGTGCCAATACTTAAAGTACGTTCTCTTTGACACCTGCGTTCATTGTACCTTTCGTGCTTTAATCCTGTGTTTGCCCATAAATACAGTTTATACATTTTTTTGGTGACAATATTGAGTTGTCATCTGTATATATTTATATATATGCTTTTCATTCTTTGGCCGAAAAGAAATTGTGTGCATAGTCAGACCTATCTTCCTTGGTGCGAATCTCTTGGTGTGCTGTATTGACTTGGTTCTTCAGGCATAAGCTATGCGCGGGCACTTGAACATACAATTCGGCCATCGAAGTACTGTAAGCCACTGTAAGCGCTTTCCGGTCTATGGAACATGCACATTTTGCTTGGATACAGTAATGAATTTGATTTGGCTACTTGGTGTAGAAACTATACGGTTGAATCTAAACATATCTTGGTTTTGGTGGAACATGGTATTCAATATTCAATATGTGAAAGAACAACGCACCAACGCGCGCAGAAAAAAGTGCCGGATCTTGGTGGATGCTTTGGTATTGGAGTTATCAGCTGGGTTAATTCACTTGGCTTTTGTACGCTTTAAATGAGGGGTTGCAACACCATGATCCCGTGTACCGAGATTGGATAGTGAATGTCGATGAATGACAAGCAGCACAGTCTGAACTTAAATCCTGTACCCAGAACTTAGCTAGCCTACACTTTCTGGGGTTCCCATTTTGGTGCCTGCATTGAACTTCGCTTCGCTCACAGTCGTTTGCCGGTGAGCTCTTTCATCGCCAGCAATTCCCCGACGAGAACTTTGAGTTTGAGTTCGTTCGGGATGGCGATCTGGCTTCGGCCCCAAGTGACTTCAGTCTTTAGGTTGAAGATAATTCATACATTGCTTAGAACAGGAGTCTGAAATCGCTTCATTGAAATTCTTGGACTGGCGATCCCCCTACATGGACAGTTGGCAACTCATAGCCCTTGGAAGGCCTGATACCCACTTAATGAAGGGATATAGAGGTTGACTGTCCGCAGCACATCCCAGCTAGGAATATCAACGCCGACAAACCTGACTCCTTTTTACTCGATTCATCCAAAATCTTGCAGGGGATGTCACTTGAACATGGATTTTGGGTCGGCTTCCTTCTATGGGCAGGCACAGTAGTGAGTGCAGCGACTCACTCGCTGGAACTCTCTCGCAGAGTGCATCGAGCTGCTGAGGCCATGTGCAATTGGGGCAAAAACACCAACTCCTCGGTCTTCATGATCACCCTGTCGCCACGCTCTCAGGTTCGGTGGATTTTCCCTCCGAAAAGCAAGCCTGAAAGAGGCCATTCCGGCCAAAGAGGTGGAGCCTTTGGTGTTTTCTTGGCCCATGAAGAGCTTTGTCCAAAACATGGTATGTTCGGATGCGTTTTGGCTAAGGCAACAGCGGGCCTTCACCAACCACCATGTGGTCTTCGGGACTGTCTTGAAAGGTGAGCAGAGCTGACTTGGCATGCCACGCATCGTTTTGAACTTCTCCTCAACACCAGGCACTTCCTTCAGGTAGAAGCAGTAGTGTCAGCCGGTAGTCTTTTGTTGATACACTACAATGCTGAACACCAAAATGGGAACCAGGGAATGTCTCCAGATTTGGTGGTCGCCTTTGTTGTTTCTTTTCTTCGCATGAGATGCCAGCTGCCAGCCTCGGCCCCCGGCCCTTGGCATGGGATGTTCAACTCATTTGAGGCATGAAGGTGGTGCGGGAGATCGGTGAGCTTGGTACCAAGGCAAGAGGTGGTCGTGCTTCGTATGCTTCGTGGTCGTGCTGTCTCTCGGTGTTTTGGGAAAGGCGTGTAGTTCTAAGTTTAGGTTTTCAGGTCCGTGAGGATACCACGGTCTCAAAACAGGAAGGAAGCTGGAAGCTGTTGGTCTCAGACTTTCCAACACTTCCCCCCACAACTAGGAAATTAATCATGGAAGCTCGCCCTGGCTTCAGGTGCTGGAAGCTTCCTTGAAGAAGCTTGAGCTCTCCTGAATCTCCGTAGCCTTTAGCGCCTAGCCGCCTAGCCTAGTAGCTGAGTCCTTATACTGTCGGCCATGAGGAAGCCAACTGAGGAAGCTAAGAGGTAAGGTGTAAGGTCCTTACACCTTACTTCTTAGCTTCCTCAGTTGGCTTCCTGTTGGCCGACCTACCCCCAGCCTCACGGTCACCGGCAGGATCGTCGCGGCTCGTTGCGGCTCCAGGTTGGAAGGCCTGCGGTGCCTATCCGCATCGTTCAGTGTGGCGTCTTGGACGTGCCTCGGAGCAGATGAGTGTCTCAGATGGGCAAAAACCTCCTTGGTTTGGGAAGACCCCTGAGGTAAGAAAGAGAAGTAAGAAAGACCAGTGGATGAAAGTTCATTGAGAGAACATTCCTGCCGAGTGCCAAACAACATTTGAGACCTTGGCTCTTGTTATTGTATCGCAAGGGTTCTGAGCCTCTTTTCCCGGTTCACGAAGAAGGTTTCACAGGAATCCAGAAAAAAAGACGAAGAGTGAGGGATCCGAAGAAAGACGAAGAATGTTCTTTAGCTCGTTTTGAGATGCCTGCCCATGTCTCTTTCTGTGGGACAGGTCGATAGGAGCGACCAACCATTTTTGTGCCAGGGCGACACTGAGCCTCCACCACCATTGGGAGATTTGGTGGATGAAAGTGTGCCATTGATGACGGAGGAGCTGATGTGTCTGGGGGTCAGAAGGCATCGGGAGTCACCAGTTGCCGGAAGCGATCGAATGTCGGAATGTCGGACTCACTCTTCCAGATTCCAGGATTGATCTTTCCGTTTCTTTTGACCTTGGTGACGGGATGAGCGATCAGCAGTGGCTGCTATAGTGGCCTTTGCATGACGCAACTCATCCAACATGTCAAACCGCTACACCGTGAGATGCGTGGAGCTCTCTTGGCTCAGGACGAGTTCCGATCGCTGAGTGCGAACCAGAAACCCGGAGCGGTGCAGCCTTCTTAGTCGGCACTGACCGATGGCTCCCGGAGAAAAGGATGTGCTTTACGTGCTTCGGAAACGGCCAGGTAACTGCGAAGCGCTGCGAAGCTCTGCAGACACTCTTTTTTCCAGATGTTACAGATACTGGCCTTGGTCTCATGCACGCACTCTCCGTTTTTGATGGTTCAAAGCCCAGACGAAAAAGTGGGGAATTACAATTTTTTGCTCCATCGACACCAGTGCCCTGCCCATGAGGATAGAATGAGAGCGTGTTGTGACAGCGAGGCCAATGTAACTTTTCTTGTGCAGGCCATTCCCAGGACATTGATGAGATGTAAGATTGTTTTGTCACGCACATCAACACACTGGAGATCCCGTTTCTACCAAAGCCTAACAGTGATCACCAATGAAGACACCAGACCTTTAAAGGTTGACGAAGACCACCTCGGACCACCTCGGGCCTTTCTTGGCAAAGACGATTTGGCGAAGATGGTGCGGAGCCGCTCCCGGCGGCGGGCACACTCGGGAGGCGAGGGAGGGAACCAGTTGAATGCTGTACAAATGCAGCCGCGCTGAATCTTTAGTAGAACAAGCCCAAGGTAACCCCCAACAGCCTATGAGGCAATGGCAACATCGCAAGTTCACCACCAAGTGTCGTGTTTTTGCCAGACAATGCGGCTTGGAAACATGTGGGCCTTTTGAATGTGCCGTGTGAGCATCATACGTTGGCGTAGCACATGTGCTCACATATGTCATATGACACATATGTGACAGCGTGACAACGCACGCCAACATGACACCGTGTCAGCATATCGGCGTGACAACACCTCAGCACGTAACCGTGACAACAGGTTAGCAGTCCGCATATCAGCAAAGACCGCTCGTCAGCATGACAGCTTGCTTGCAAGCTTTCATGACAGAGTGAAACCGTGTTAAATGTCGATACGAGCGCGCGCCACACAAGCATGGTAGCCTGACAGCATGACAACAGGTCAACATGATGACATGTAAGCATTACATAGCATTACGCCATGTCAATGTCAGCATAACAGCATATCAGCATATCTGCAAAATTGTTGCAAAGCGTGCTCTGGAACTTTGTTTTGACGATCTCTGACGTCTTTACTATGGCTGAAGACTCCTGAGTTTCGTTGGGGACAAGAGACTTGCACAGACGTATCAGTATGTAGAGCTGAGATGCCAAACACTGCGCCGCACATACTTCTCTTGCGATGGAGGACGCGACCGAAGTCGCAGCCGGCGAAACGAAGGCAGGCACTAGCACTTCCTGCTTCTGACTGATAGAACTTCCAGCTCACGATTCAGAGAGGATTTAAGGAGTTGTTGATGAGTGTGGTCTCCGTTCACTGGTCCAAAATAAGACTTCAAGCAAGTTCCT
Source organism: Durusdinium trenchii (assembly GCA_963970005.1). NCBI lineage: Eukaryota > Dinophyceae > Suessiales > Symbiodiniaceae > Durusdinium > Durusdinium trenchii. The sequence continues at coordinate 301,840 of CAXAMN010011001.1, read as the reverse complement.
GTTTTGAGATGTAACGAGGCTCTGTCGATCCACCGATATTCCTCAAGGCTTTGCAGAAATGATTGTTTCTCAGTTTCCTATTTGGCATCTCACCAGTCCTGCAAGGCAGAAGTGTGGCACTCGGTGGGACTCGGAGGGACTCGGAGTATCAGGCAAACTACGCATTAGCAAGGTTGTTTGAGATTTCGGGTTGGATGAAACAGGCCTGAGTTTCACCGCCTAGGGCAAAAGCTATCAGCAGACTCAGCAGAACGAGACGCCTCATGTTTTACCTTCTGGAAATACAATTCATGGTCATCTTAAGAAGAAAGAGATGGCCATGACAAGCATGCTATCCATGGGGCATTTTCTGCGGAATTCATGTGCTTAGAGCTTAGGCACAGCAACACATTAAAAACATCAGGCCGAAGACGTCACCGAGATGAGAAAGAAGACTTCAGTGGGGAGCCCCAATCGAGGAGAGTAGAACAAAGACAAAGGCCATTTCAGGAGAGTTGCTCAATGCCAAGTCATGGTGCCAATAACATGTGGTAGCTCATTGTACAGTTTGGGATGAAACAGGGTTGCAGGCTTTCGTGTTCCACAAGTCAACAAGAACTGACCCGGCTTGATCGGATTGTATCGAGCACGGGCGACTGGTGAGTCCGACTTTCATGCACATCGCCAGACCAAGCTGCTGCTGCAGCTTGGACCCCTTATGCGGGTTATGCATGGATCCCAGCGAAGCGTTCAGTTTCTGTAGGTAGACTGAGGTGGTGTGTTGAGACCAGGACAAGCTCTGTAAATTATATATATCTTTAATAAAGTACATCGAAGCATCTAATATGCTGAAAATTGCTGAAACACACATGACACTTAGGGATTTTGGAAGACCAGCATTTCCTCTCTCACATGAAGGTGGTCATTGTATATGGTATCAAAACGGAAGGATGCAGCATGGCTCTTGATTCTTGTCGTTTTGCTGAGGCGTACCCTGCCAATTACTGGGACTACGTTGGATGCCGAGAAAGATTGACGTACAGAGATGTGATCTGTTGGGATGTTTGCCGATGTTTGCGGATGTTTGCCTGGTTACTTAACTTGGGACACCACTCACAGCCTTTTCTTGAGTCATGACCTCGAGTGGATGGAGTAAGGCACAAGCACAGCAGGCGGGCGAGGAGAGATGGGAGGGAAAAGGGATGGTTTGTCCATGGAGCTTCGGGAGAGGGTCATCAGGGTCAGCATCGCTACTAGGAGCAAGGACGCTATTAGGGGCTCCTGGCATCGCCGCTACTAGGAGCAAGGACGCTACTAGCAGGCATCATGCCATGGTGATCGGTACGTGCTCAACTTTTGCTGGGGCACGCAGCTTGCTGCCGGCGCACCGCAAGAGCCCCCTTCCCATCTTCACTGATGTTATGCAGATGGTCCTGGGTCTTCACGTTTGGACCCCGAAAACTATAGTAACTATGGCAAGTTGAGATCCAGAGTGACCTTTTAAAGGGAAGTGACTTCCTCACCAGCGTAGAGCTTGCTTTCGGCCGAAATGCATCAGGGCAGAGTCATTGGTAGCCAATATTTGCTCAAGCACCGGCATGGGCGGTTTGAAGATCACAACCACAACAATAACAACATTACAACAAAGCCTGCCAAAGTGCATTTGCAGGTCCTTTCCATGATTTCTTCGAGACTGCTTCGTTTTCCCAAGATCTTGCGACTTGATTCTTTCCTTGCTGAACAGCTGCAGTATGGAAGACAGCGCGGACAGGCAAGAGTGCGATTTGAACATATGTCGAAAGGCACAGCTGGTTGGAACCCAGATAACCTCCACTCGAATCAAGGTGAAGATCACCACCAGGATTGATCCAGGACGAGTCCACGCAATTTTCATGTGTTCTTGACTTGATGTCTAGTTAATGTTTGAGAAAAGCAGTGCTCTTCTGCTGCGTGATACGCATGATCTGCAGTGGAAAAACAAGCGGAGCCCGATGTTTGAGTGTCACCTCATGAGTCCAGCAGTGAAGCTCCGCTTCATTTGTTCATCTGCAAGTCTAGGCAAAAGGGCACCACCATTGCTTTCAACTACGATGCAGACAAGCGCAGTCGACGCCGGCGATCTAGGAAAGGTTTGGCTTTGACACTTTGGGAGACGCTTTTGGTTTTGAAGATTTTTCAGTTGGCGCATGTGGACGCGGAGGTTGCATGTGCACTGCTGAATGCTTGCTTTTTGTCCTTTGTTGCGAGTTGCGTGCATTTTTGCCTGGACTGTGATTCTTTTCTCATCGAGGACCCCCAACAAGGAAGCCGGGGAAGAGAAGCGCAGACAGCAGCGGGAGAAGCGAAAGGCAGGGACCAAGTGCCAACGGTGCTTTGGGAAAACAACTAAGACCAACCAGCAAGTTTCTTTTCATTCTTTTAGTTTCTGAATGTGACGCAGATAGCAGAGGAAACCTCAGCACTTCTGCTTAGGCGCTTTTCGCAGCTCCCGTGATTGAATCCAAGACAGCACCGGTGGAGGAGGCAGAAGTAATATGTTCTTGTGATTTGCAATAGAACGGACTGTCGCATTCTTTGCAGTCTCAATCGCAGAGACTATTGAATCTATTAGTGTCTGAGCTGGAGTTCAGAAGTAGATCCGATTGAGGAAAACGCTCTAAGCTCATTTATGCCTGTCCCCCACCGTGAAAGCTTGAAACAGTGTTATCACCCTTTCTGATGCCACAATAGCAACTGGTTTGAAGATCCTCCTTGCTGTCGAGCCGACCCTCACGCTCGTTCCTTCCAGTCGGATGATGAGCCGACCGAGCCGATGGTCTCGGAGCGCCCAGAGAAAGCGTGGGAAAAGCCCGGGCCCCAGAGTGCCCCAGACCCGAGGCTTCATCACCGAAATGCCATGGACGCTACTAGGTGGAGGCCATCGCTACTAGGAACAAGAAGCTACTTGGGGCTCCTGGCCTCGCCCCGTCCAGAGAGTCGGTGGCGCTGTCGTCTCATTGACTGACAAGCATGGTGGAACAAGGACGCTACGCCATGGGACCATACACCCATGGGGGTCATCTTTTCTTCACCGAGGGCTGCCTGGGAAGAAAGCTCTTTCGAGAGCTCGTCTGAGAAAGCGAAGTTCCTGAGACTCATGGGGGGAGCCAAGGCGCAGACACCAATTTTGGTGCATTCTTTACACGTGCCATACAGGCCATACATCATACATCCGATCTAGGAGTCCAGGAGAGTGCACATCCATGGTTCTAATGTATTCTAATCTGATTTCGACTGCAACATCTTTTCCGTTGTATGAGCTTGTCTCACTTATAGATGGCTGAGTCACAGGGCTTTAAAGAAACCTGGGAGAGAAACTTGGTTCCGACCCCTTTCCGCCCTTTCATTTCAACGCGATTCTTTGATGCTCTCGAGGAGAAGAGCTCCGAGCCAACGTCCAACAGAACGCCATCTGCACTGGGCCCTTCCTCCCAGGATGGTCTCGGCTTGAAAGCTGTGGGCCAAGACATGGCACGCGTGAAGCCAATAGCAAATCATGGCTAAGATAGGCTGAACAACCAATTCTGTATTTCCATTCGACAACAAGTAGGCTGAACTTTGGCATACTGACACCAACAAGGATCTCGATATCCATGGCAGGAGCTGGAGCGGCAATATTGGCAGGGCATGCAGAAGCAGCTCTACTCACGCCAGCGTGGTTTGGGGTGAGAAGGTTTGCAGATTGGCCGATGGCTCCCCGCTCGTCTTCAATTTCCTGGAACAACATGACCATGAACAGTTTGTGTACTGGCACTAGCCACCAGCTTAGACAGTCCACCAATACTTCTCTTTCTGGCATAGGCAGCATGGCTTTTGCCCAGTGCAACATTTGCATGGATGCTTCTCGGCCAAAGCTGCCGATGGAAGATGCCGTTTTAAAAGGCCGCTTGAGTTGGAAGGTTACCAGTTCCATTTCGAAGTTGATTGAGGTTGCAACAAACACCTGTGCAGACACTGGAGATAGCTGATGACAACTACTGTATTTTCATTAGTGTGTTGCTTGTAGATGCTTGTAGTGGTTTTTGTAGTACTTGAGCCTCGCAGATACAGTATGATTCTGTGCATCTTCACCAGGAGGACAAGAAAAAGAAAAAGAAGAAGAAGAAGCGTCAGGGGCCAAGCTGAGACAGTGCATGGAATCGCGGTTGTGTGTGGTTGTGTGAACAATACAATCCTGGAGTTGCTGCCAAAGTTGCTTTCGGTGCTTCATATCCTTTTCCACTGTCCTAGCTCTCTGGATTGTCTTGCCGGTGTGCTTTCACGCCATCTCAGTTCATTCAGGCGGACAAAGTTCTTCTTCGTCGCGGCAGCCTGAGGAGCCGCACCAACCGTGCGTAGCGTTGCTTAGCGTCGCTTTCTGTTCTTCAACACCGGAGGTCAAATGTCATGGGTGAGTGGGGTCAGCTTGTGGAGCATTAAGTTGCTGACCACCTCAGCATTAGTTGGCCCAATTCTGTTTGAACATGTTTGGGGATTGAGTCCGAGAGAAAAAACCCTGGACCAGTCACATTTTTTCTAATATATTTTATCTAACAGGATCATGAAGGTGTCACTTTGGCTGAGGTCCTCCTCAGAGTCCGGAGATGCCGGTTACTCACGGGGTTCCGCGGTGCTATGAGCAAAGGAGCCAAAAATGCATGAGCTCCGGAGGTTTACATGAGCTACGGAGAGTCATTGACGCGGAAATGGTTCAAGGTTCCAGGTGTCTCCTCAGTGAATTGTTGCCATTTTTCAGATTTGCCAGTTCATATCACTGTCATTTACATCTCTTAAAGTCGTGTCTGGCGTTCACAAGAGACAGAATGGCCCAGCTGGACCTGCACTGAAGACAACTTCTCCCTGGACACTCACAGCTCGTAGCACTGGAGCAAAAGGAGTTCCTTTCAAGCGCCAAGGCTGCCACACAATGGGCAGAAATGTGGCGCTCTTGGCAGTCCACAGGTGCCCAAGCACCTTCAGGCACGATCGCTGAAGCATTTTGTGAGTGACCTTGGATTCCTTCTCTTCACGATCGAACCAGCGTTGCGTGGATGTTGTTCGGGCCTGGGTTGCCAAGTCTGCGCACGGAAGGTAGCATGGGGATGCCCACTTGGCCAGCAGCAGGACAGGATGATGGTGTTATATGTTTTTATGCAGCAGTTCGAAAGAAAGGACTGCTGCCTGCGACATGTGTGGCGGGAGACTTTCGGACGCGATGGTTCGGATTGGATCCAGTTGAGGTCAGACTTCCCCTGAAGTCTTCAAAAGGCGAACCTGCCAACTGCCAGAGGATCTTCGAAAATGAACGCATCTAGTGACAGCCCCACAGTCAGGACACATGGGCTGGGGTCAATGGGGTGCACCGGGAGTACCATCTGGCTGGCCAGGCCCGGTGGCTCAAGACTGACGGGGTGGAACTCTTCGGTTTCCTGTTGATTTGTGCGTTTGTATCGCAAAGTCAAATCTTACTACCCCTTGTGTATCTCACAAGGAACAGGATGATTTGGCGTGGCATTTACATCCGCCATGATTTGACTCGACTGCCACATATGGCCAATGTGTCTGACAGCCGAGGTGCTCATGAAGACCGGCCAGGAGGCACGTGCTTTTCCTGTGAGGCAAAACTAGAAAAACCAGACATCAAGTTGCGGTCTTCATTTCGAGGTGGATGTCAAGTTGTTCAGGTCGATTGTGCATTACAACTTACAACCTAGTTCTTTGAGATTTGCATGTTATCAACGTCGAACGTCGACTCGTTGATCAGAGCAACATTGATGAAGGAATGGGTTGGTGATCGTTGATCGAGTTGCTTGTTGTTCGTGGTGGTGCAAACACTTCTACAATCTTCAGTTGGTGGATCTGGCCTATTTCTATTCCACCAGCTGTCAGGTAGCATGGGCTCGTATGATGGTGGCACAGGCACCTGAAGGGGTGGAATTGCCAGGTGGGCAGAAGCCCGTAGGTGTGTCCTCAAGATGTATGGAGGCCCTGGTTTCGTGGAAGGCGCTTTCTTGGATATGTGGCATGCTTGCTCCTAGTGTATACCATCAGCCAGGCTGGGCCGTGGCAGAAAGGGACGATGCCCACAACTTAGAAACAGCACCCGAGAAGCACCTGAAGGTTTTGGTTTGTTGCAGATTTAGATGCTTCTTGTGGCAGTGAGACCTCATTCCCACCCACCTCCCTGGTAAAGTTCTTGCTAGCCAAAGTGATACTGAAACCGCGGCATTTCTGTCTTGATGCATCAGGGTTCTTCAAAAGTCTTGTAGCATAGCCGCTCTCGGTACACCAGCTCCTCAGGATGATAAGCCACCGGAGGAGTCCAGGGGAAAGATATTCGACATTTCGATGCTGGCAGAAAACTTTCCGTCCTTTCACCCCAAATCCATGGGAGCCGTTCGTCTTGAAAGAGAGTTTTTCTTTTTGTGCATTTGTAGACTGCGATGGAGCCTTCCTTTTTCGTGGCCGACACACAGACTCCGTGTGCTTAGAGCCTTCCACTCCTTCCACTCGAAACAGTAGTCAGTCCTTCCTGACCTCCAGGACGTGCCAATCTTCTTGGAACCCTCCGTAGAGGAGCCGCTTTGGAGATTGGACATGATTGGACCAAGAGGAGTCAATTCATTCGGCGTTCTTTTTCCAACACCCAAAGCACGGTGAGATCAGAAACACACGGAAGACTCTGTGAGTTCGATGCTCGGTTGGGATCACCTCTTGGGACCTGGATCGAACAGGATGAAGTCCCAGTGCCGAAGGCTTTGCTTGGAAAGGCCGGGGATGTGATTTTCTTTGTTTTGAGAAGTTCTCAGGCATTTTGCAGTGTCAAATTCTAAAGATCAATGTCACAGAGTTGGTCCGAGACCATGTTGCCATCAATGGTTGATCAATGATTTGCTTGACAAGGGCCTTTGAGTGTCTTCGCCCTCAGAATTGCAGGGTCTGGCCGCAGTTTTGTTTTCAGTTCTGAAGTTTGCTCGTTCCAAGTGCATGCGGTCTGGCAATGGTGTTTTCATTTGATGCCCCACGCTCTTCACGCAAGCCAGAAGATCCGCTGCTTGGGAGACTTGTGAGCAAGCATCCATGCATCTCGGGCAGCTCCGTGACAACGTGCCTAAGCTGTGTGAGAACCTCTTGCAAGCCCGAAATTGACTTGCTGGATCCTGAGCCAGAGCCCTCATTTGATGCAGAGCCTGGTGATGAGCTGGATTACCAAAGTGACAGCATCAGCACCACGAGTTGGTTCACCAGCACCACAAGCTGGCTCTTCTCAGCAACAGCTGAGTCTGGGCCTACGAGGCCTACCCTGCTCAGAACCAAATCAACGGAGCGCGGCAAGTGCAAGGACGAGAGCGCAGCCTTTTTGGCCGAATTTCAACGGCGTCGAGCTTGTTTCAACCAGTCGACTCGCCAGTCGACCATTCAAGCAGCTCCAAAGCAGACCTTGCCCAGCTGGCTCCACAAGGCTTTGAGTCTCCCAGAAGATGATCATTGAGATTCTGCATATAGCAGTAGTTTTTGCCAGGATCTGACATGGTAGCACCGGATATTCTCTTCTTTAGCAGTGCATTCTCAACAGAGCTTGGGAATGTGGGAGCCACATCTTTCCAGCATGATTGGTGCCGGAAAGTCTTGTTCCATTGGGGTTAATGATATTCTTGCTGTCAAAGCAAAAGAGGGGTGGTCAAATGACAACTGTAGTCTCTTGTTTGAATGTGATGGGTTGAGAACTCACCTCACCTGATCTGGGAGCGCATGGGACTGTGTTGATCATGGGCCGGTAGGCCACCGGTTCATGCTGATCACCCCTCTTCTCATGGCTCTCGGGCGCTTTCCCAGAGCATGTTCAAAGAATCTTGGCACTGGCATACGCCAGGAATCATCAAACCCGCAGCCTCGCGGCTTTGCAATGGCTGCTCCATTGAAAAAGGGCTAAGTCAGAAGACTTTGTTTGGTAAGGGAGGTGCAAGAAACTGCTTCATAAGCACATATAAGTAAGCACTAGTAACAAGAAGCTACTAGGGGCTCCTGGCCGTACTACTAGGAGCGAGGACGCTACTAGGGGCTCCTGGCATCGCTACTGGGGAGCATTCTTACGCGGTGAGATGTTTCGCGTCAGTGGCTCGGGCTCTGGCAGGTCATCGGCAAGCAAGCAGCCACCATCATTGAGATCCGTGAAAAGCATGGCCCCAAAGTCGCTTTCGACATTTTTCGACCGAAGCCACAAAAATCTGTGAGACCCATTGAAGCTGACAGAGTGCTGGCATTTCTCAACTGGTTTGGGGGGAGTTAGATGAAGACCAGAGTCGCTACAAACACATTGGACAATGCCCGGTCTCACAACATCATTAGCAATCATAGATTTTTACATATGTTTATTAATTCTCGGTTCTCGAATTCAATTCACTCAAGACCCTGAGTTGTGACGCAAAGCACTCATGTGGTGACTTGCTGAGGAGCGGTGCTTTCAAGGTAGATGCAAGAGATCAGACCGCGGATCCTTGCATGGTGGGGGGCCGTGAACCGAGGACTATCGCCGGAAGACCCGACAAGACGAGAACCTCAGCCCTCTGAGAGTCCCTCGAAGTTCTTCGTTTTTTTCTCCTCGTCCCCTTGTGTTCCCAGATATATTTCCCCAATAGCCATGCTATGGGGTCTTGCAAAACTAATAGGCGGACGGGCGCCGTCGGGTCACCGTCAGAGCTGGTGGGCGGATGGTGTCCCGGTCATATTTTGATGGCGTCCGGGTCATGTGATGCTGGCGTCCGGGTCATGTGATGCTGGTGTCCCGGTCATGTTTTGATGGTGTCCCGATCATGTTTTGATTGTGACCCAGTCATGTTGTGATGGTGTCCCTGTCCTGTTTTGATGGTGTCCCGATCATGTTATGTTGGTGTCCCGGTCACCTTGTGATGGTGTCCCGGTCATGTTTTGATGGTGTCCCGATCATGTGATGGTGGCGCGGTCATGTTGTGACGGTGTCCCGGTCATGTTTTGATGGTGTCCGGGTCATGTTGTGATGGTGTCCTGGTCATGTTTTGGCGGTGTGCCGGTTATGTTTTGATGGTGTCCAGGTCATGTGACGGTGTCCCGGTCATGTTGTGATAGTGTCCCGGTCATGTTGTGATGGTGTCCCCGTCATGTCATGCTGGCGTCCCGGTCATGTTGCGATGGTGTCCCGGTTATGTTTTGATGGTGTCCCGGTCGTGTTGTGACGGTGTCCCGGTCATGTTTTGATGGTGTCCCGGTCCTGTTGTGATGGTGTCCTGGTCATGTTTTGGCGGTGTGCCGGTTATGTTTTGATGGTGTCCGGGTCATGTGACGGTGTCCCGGTCATGTTGTGATGGTGTCCTGGTCATCTTGTGATGGTTTTCCCGTCATGTCATGTTGGTGTCCCGGTCACCTTGTGATGGTGTCCCGGTCATGTTGTGATTGTGTCCCCGTCATGTTGTGACGGTGTCCCGGTCATGTTTTGATGGTGTCCCGATCATGTGATGGTGGCGCGGTCATGTTGTGATGGTGTCCCGATCATGTTTTGTTTGTGTCCCAGTCATGTTGTGATGGTGTCCCGGTCATGTTTTGATGGTGTCCCGGTCATGTTTTGATGGTGTCCCGGTCATGTTGTGATGGTGTCCCGGTCATGTTTTGATGGTGTCCCGGTCGTGTTGTGACGGTGTCCCGGTCATGTTTTGATGGTATCCCGGTCCTGTTGTGATGGTGTCTTGGTCATGTTTTGGCGGTGTGCCGGTTTTGTTTTGATGGTGTCCGGGTCATGTGACGGTGTCCCGGTCATGTTGTGATGGTGTCCTTCCTGGTCATCTTGTGATGGTTTTCCCGTCATGTCATGTTGGTGTCCCGGTCACCTTGTGATGGTGTCCCGGTTATGTTGTGATTGTGTCCCAGTCATGTTGTGACGGTGTCCCGGTCATGTTTTGATGGTGTCCCGATCATGTGAGTGTGGCGCGGTCATGTTGTGATGGTGTCCCGATCATGTTTTGATTGTGTCTCATGCAGTCATGTTGTGATGGTGTCCCGGTCCTGTTGTGACGGTGTCCCGGTCATGTTTTGAAGGTGTCCCGGTCATGTTGCGATGGTGTCCCGGTCATGTTTTGATGGTGTCCCGGTCGTGTTGTGACGGTGTCCCGGTCATGTTTTGATGGTGTCTCGGTCCTGTTGTGATGGTGTCCTGGTCATGTTTTGGCGGTGTGCCGGCCATGTTTTGATGGTGTCCGGGTCATGTGACGTTGTCCCGGTCATGTTGTGATGGTGTCCTGGTCATCTTGTGATGGTTTTCCCGTCATGTCATGTTGGTGTCCCGGTCACCTTGTGATGGTGTCCCGGTCATGTTGTGATTGTGTCCCAGTCATGTTGTGACGGTGTCCCAGTCATGTTGTGATGGTGTCTCGCTCATGTTGTGACGGTGTCCCGGTCATGTTTTGATGGTGTCCGGGTCATGTTGTGATGGTGTCCTGGTCATGTTTTGGCGGTGTGCCGGTTATGTTTTGATGGTGTCCAGGTCATGTGACGGTGTCCCGGTCATGTTGTGATAGTGTCCCGGTCATGTTGTGATGGTGTCCCCGTCATGTCATGCTGGTGTCCCGGTCACCTTGTGATGGTGTCCTGGTTATGTTGTGATGGTGTCCCAATCATGTTGTGACGGTGTCTCGGTCATGTTTTGATGGTGCCCTGGTCATGTTGTGATAGTGTCCCGGTCATGTTGTGATGGTGTCCCCGTCATGTCATGCTGGTGTCCCGGTCACCTTGTGATGGTGTCCCGGTTATGTTGTGATGGTGTCCCAAGCATGTTGTGACGGTGTCTCGGTCATGTTTTGATGGTGCCCTGGTCATTTTGTGATGGTGTCCTGGTTATGTGATGATGGTGTCCAAGGAAGAGATGGTCGATGTGTTGAAAACAGCAGCTGTTTCCAGATTTTTCTTTTTGTCCCGGTTTGTATCTTGCTATTGGGGTCTCCAGCTGGGCTAATTTTTTTTCGTTTTTGCAGGACAGAACATCTGCATTCCCAAAGTACCCCGTTTGAAAGACTCGAGCGTGGGTCAAAATGAACACTGAAGGCCGTGGACGATCGGACAGCTCCCAACTTGTTGACATTGGTTCATCCTTTTGCAAGGCAAGAGCTAAGATCCTGGCAGGAATCCATGCCCTTCTTGCATCACTGTTTACATTCTTGCGATCCTTGAGGTGAAAGTGGCCGGCACAGCAGAGGCTGTCAAGAAGGTGGAGTTGGGCACTTCACTTCCCCTATTCATTTTTTGACCAGATCAATGAATTAATTCAGGAGTCAGTCCTTTTCTAAAAGCATTGGTTGCTTCCAAGGTGTTGCGGTCGTTGTTTTGGTTGCGGTGGTTTGGTTTCTGCCCTGTTCTCGTCGTCCTTTGTCGCCCTGAACGCTGTCCTCCTTGAGCGCTTCCTGAGCTGCCTGATCCTTCTTTTGTGCCTTGATTCTCGCTTTTGCCGTAGATATGTACTCTCAGTCTTGCGGTCCCCTGGTGCACATCTTTCACACTGTGAAGAACTTAGAGTATGGGGCACACATGTCTTGAGAAACCTGATGGTTTATGGTTTTTGTCTTTTCCCGAAGGCTAAAGAGCTGATCTTGGAGCTGATTGATCAAACCAAGTGCCGAGCTTGATATCTTCAGACTGACAGGAACACCTCAGGTGCCATCCAGTGATTACACTGATCACATATGAACTTTTGGGTCCCGATGTTTGATCTATGTCTATGTGCGGCCGAGGTCAAAACACCTCAGCTCCCACTACGTGGAGATTCCACGCTCCAAGACCCTTGGCGATGGTACTGGAGGGCGGGTTACAGAAGGTGAAGAATTCCATTAACTCAGCTGCATTTGCAGGTGTTCTCAGTGTTCTTTTCTTTTTTCCGACCCCCAAGAAGTTTGAGAGAGGGCGGAGCTTTGGGATCAGGTGCCCCACTGAAACGATGATGTGACTATGCGAGGTCCACACAGCTCACCAGGTATCCTAGAAGGGTAGGCCCTTCTAGCATCTTCTAGCTTCCACTACTCTATTTTCCACGATTCTTGATTTGTTGAAAGGTACCTGGATTCGCCTTTCGCATCGAATTGTTTTTGGGTTCTCATCTGTTTCGAAGCAGCAAGTTCACGAGGAATTGCACTGGTCACATCAAGTTCATCCTCAGTCTCCCTGCTTTTACGAGGTTTCGGATCCCAAAGCAATCGCCTGTTCCTACTGGGGTATGCACTACCAGGTGTTGTTATGCAGACCTTTGCTATGCTGCAATTGTCCTCCCCTCCGAAGCCTTCATCTCCACAGCATTCAGTGCTCGAGCACTTGCCGAGGATCGGCATGGTGATTGGATTGAAGGGGGCTCTTGCCTTAATCCGCTGAACGACTTAGGAAGGCACTTGCCAGTTTCGGATAGGTGGAGGTTCTCGCATTCAGTTGTCCGTGTCTAATGTATAGATCCTTCTTCGAATTGGCGAAAGGGTTGTCCAAGCCCAACAAGTGCATGCAACGCGTCAATCAGCATGGTGACATAGTGCAGATCATGCAAGTTGGGACAAGCGAGTTGCGAGGCAGCTTTCCAGTTGGCATAAGTAACAGGCAGAACACTGTTTGCATAACTGTACAAAAGGAACCTGAGAATATCCAATGCTCTTGTAACGTGCAGGGATAGGGATTGAAGTTGCAATGCTATCTGAGGCACAGGTGAACGAAGTGCAGCAACAGACTCAAACAAAGATCGATGTGGATTTCGACACTGACCCTTGCAAGTGTTATATCAAGGCGCCTCCGGGAGCATCTCATGAGATTCTAGCGGCAAGACCGCTACTAAGTAACTAGGAGCAAAGGGCATCGCTACTAGGACCTAGGAGCAACAACGCTACTAGCGGCAATGGAACGGACTCTTCGATTTTTCTGGCGTGGGTCAATTGAGCCCTCCCATGGGTCGAGGATTAGGTCCTCACCGGTCCAAAGCACTTTTAACGTGTTTTCAGGGCGACTCAGAGAACGTGGATCGCGCGGAGCTTGGAGTCGATATGGCATGATGCTGCATTTGCCACGGTTGCACTTGTTTCTAATAGCTTCTTGTTACTACTAGTAAGGCACTTGTTACTAGTAGCGATGCACTTGTTTCTAGCCCTGAAGATTTGCCAAGTTCTAATCCTCACCTTTTGTTGTCTCCGGCCTTCATGCAAAGACCAACATTTTATTTGAAGTCTTTACGTGCCAATGAAATTAGTGTTGATCGGGATGGACAAATTGATTCAGCTGGGGCATGCTCAGTCTATATCCAGGCGTTGGAGTCTTTGAAATATGACAAAACACATTTTTTCAGACACTTTGTGTAAAGAGACACCCAACATACAATCTTGGCATGGCTTAAGAGAAGGCAGATGCGCAAGCAGCTTGGACTGAGATCATGGCAGGGGGGGACCAAGTGACTAAGGAGCGAAGAAAGTACTGCTCACTATAGCCATGCAGCTCGAGGAGCCTTGACTCTTCAGGGGTGCATGCTCTTGTGTTGAACTGACTGGCTGGTGTCTCTCGACAAGTTTAACCCCTTGGATACGTTTGCACACTGAGAAACGAGTGGCATGAGTGCTTGGAATCCTCAGGATCCAAGGGTTCTCCAGACTGATTTGCTTGGTTGTGGTCGCCACAACACCTGTCTGCAGCGAAACCAGGACGATCATTCGGAATACCTCGACCTGCCCAAGACAGTCTCGGGTGCTCTCATCGGCGCACAAGGCTGGGCGAGAACTCGGTGATCACGGCGTGCCTTTTCGAAAGAGTTGAAAGGCACACCGGCACAACCGGCACCCAGGTGTTTGTGCGGGGCTCTTTTGGAATATCTCAGGGCTATGTCATCTGTCACAGCAGGGCTCCAGGGCTCCCATCCATCCTCCCAATGCAGGCAGCCGGATTCGCCAATTTCAAGACACTAGCGGAGTGGGGATGCTCGGAGTGCTGGGAAATGCGAAGGATGCTCGCAAGGAGCTCCGCATATAGCGTCCTTGCTCCTAGTAGTAAGGCCAGGAGCCCCGAACGTAGCGTCCGATCGCTCCTAGTAGCGATGCCAGCGGCCCCTAGTAGCCTCCTTGTTCCTAGTAGTTTCAACACCTTCAACTTGCACATTTGCAGTTTTCCTCACTATCACATCTGCAGTTGTCCGAGGCCCGTATTGACATTGACAAGTCTGGGTCTCGATGTAAAGTGCGACTCACTGGCAGCCAGGCGTGGCTATGCTGGTATGGAACAGTGATTTGGCCCAACATTGCAGAACCATTTATCATCGGCGTTTGTCCTAAAAACCTACAAAAAGCACAATCACCTGCAGATGCTTATTTGACAGCTTCTCTGTAAGAACGTTCGTTGGGCAGAGTATGGATCCCTATGGCTGAGTGTGGGAAGTGCTTCGTCGTGAACGTCCGCCAGGAAGCCATCACCATTGCGAAGTCTCTAATACAGGCAGCCATCACATCTCGTTTTGGACAGCGGGGTGAATGACATGAGAGGGACAATTGTGTGCTTTCCAACTCCAAATAAAGATCTTGCAACATACTCAAATGTGCTTTGATGTGGACTCCAGGCTGAGTTGGACAAGAACATGGTTCCAACGAAGACGCCGGCGCAAGCTGCACTGCCGGCAGCTTGGGACCATCTCAAATCTCTGCACATCAAGCTCGTTGGGTGCTGAGGAGCAGTGGTGTATCTCATGGAGTGGTAGCTGTTCCAGCGCAGTTGCCTCAGCTTGACAGATTTGGAATGCTTGGGATCCGAGGATGCAATGCTTCAAGAGCAGCTCGCTCGACAGAAGATGTAGGATAGACGTGACGTGGATGTCACCGCCGGGGAATGTTCGCCAAACCGGGTATTCCCAACACATATTAGGGTGTGGAACCCGCATCAAAACCATTACTGTATATATGGTTATTTAGTTGGTGTTTACCATAGTTTTTACCAAAACTAATGATGTCTGGCCGGGGTCTCTTTGTGAAATGAATCGACCAAGGCATCAGCCTACGAGCTTCCCAGCAACGCTCTCGGAGTCCATCGCAAGGGCCTGGAGCTTAAAGAAAATTGCCCTTAAGAGACTGGGGAGGTGGGTCCAACATGGGTTCAAGCACCAAGTGCAGGAATTGCGCAACCACCGCCTTCCAAGTCTTTTTCTTGTGAGCTTGGTGGATCATGAAGGATGCTTAGGTTTCTCTGCTTAGCACATGTTCAATTCGCCCAGGCAAGGGCCGCTGCAGAGGCGGTGAAGCACGGGTGTGGGTGCTCAGGAAACAGGTGACTCACAGCGCAGAGTGCAGGCGTCTACTAGATGATTCCCTACCAAGTTGGGGTATGGTTTTGTCAAGCTTTGTCCACACCAAATTAGAAGCTCTCAAGATGAGTTTCGGGTATGCGACCCAAACAGAGTGGCGAAAGGGAGGCATCCCACAATCTCTTGCAAAAGAATCCGCAACTCCAGAATGCAAGCTTGGAAGAGCATCAGATGCATGGAACAGGGTCCTTTTGCCGTGAACACTGAAGGCCCAGAATTTCAGGCCTTATTGCATGTCTGAACACACTTGTGCGTGCTGTGGGGCTGCCAACTGATGGCCTTAGTGCATGTCTGCCCACCTCTTGGGTTCTAAGGTTCGAACTTGAATTCTTTTGAGTTTGAGGCTGATCCCGACTGCCCCAGAGACACCGAGCACACCGGCCCCCACCACAGCTCCCACATTGATGGTGTGGAGCTTAGGCGAAGGAGTGGAGGGAGTCAGCAGGATCTCAGAGTTGTTCTTCCCACAGAATTCCGTGCTAGTTTGTTGA
Organism: Durusdinium trenchii; assembly: GCA_963970005.1. Lineage (NCBI taxonomy): Eukaryota > Dinophyceae > Suessiales > Symbiodiniaceae > Durusdinium > Durusdinium trenchii. The sequence continues at coordinate 286,024 of CAXAMN010011001.1, read as the reverse complement.
GGGCGAGGAACTTTGAGTACTAGACATATAATCTTGTTCATTTTGTACCCTAAGCAAGGAAGGTTAAGGTGATCGGTGATCCCGATAGCTTTAAGGTCTTGGGAACCAGCAGTGTTGAGTGACATCAAGCTTGGGCCCTTTCATGTGGAGGGCTCCACCTCATCCGAAATGATTTGGACATTGGACAATGCTCTCACCCACAAACAGCAAGGAGACTCCGTAGCCAATTGTGTAGCACATATTATGTACCCCAAAAGGACGGCCGCAAACATGTGATTTCTCCAAAAACGGCCAGTGGAGGCAGTCTTGACATTCTCCACAAGGGACCCTTGCTACTAGTAGCAAGGTGCCTTACCAGTAGTAACCAGCTACTAGTAGGAAGGCACCTTGCTAATGTAGGTCTTGTGTCTAGTCTTTCCCGCCACTGAGGTCCCACCGCCACCACGGCCGCCTCCCGCGCCCATGCCTGCGCCCATGCCACCACCAGGCGATGGGATCTTTTACGGTGGCCAAAGGGATCTCAACATTGGCATAGTTCTTAATTGCGATGGCCTCCAACCTAAGAGCAAGGTTTGGCTTGATCACTTGAGCAGATCGTAGCTGGAGGGGGATCTCTTAAGCCACCAAATTCATCAAGGCACTGAAGAGCAAGAAAAGACTCCAGAAGATCAAGTTGCAGAATCTGTGGAGGAAACTTGCAGTTGCTCGTGTGGCACGTGGCCCTCGAGTTCTATGTGCGGTTGAACAGCTGTTTGAGAGCGGTTTTCACCAGTTCGAGTTGGAAGATGTGTACAACCTCGCATCCTTCTACACACAATCCCACATACTACCGCAGCGTTGAATCATACACATCACAAGAAACGCTCTTTGCCACCTCTACACCTCAAGATGCAGGTTGCAGTGAATCTGCGAACCCAAACTATCATTGGCCCTCTCGGGATTTGTCATTGCTGCATAGTCGAGCTAGACACTCAAGGTGTTCGGTTTAAAGCCTTGTGCGCCGCTTTGCCACAATCATCACACACAGGTGACATAGGCGAAAGACGAGCCTGTTTGTGGACCCTTTAAGACGACTCCCCATCTTGGGAGTGATACCTTTGTATGCAGACGTTTCCAGCACAGGGTTCATTTCCAAGATATCTCCACACCTCCAGTGCTTTTCTTTTGTCACCGCGCCGGAACACATGTTGGTCAGGGGCGCCCAAGGGCGGACATTGGGGAGGTGAGCCTGGCAGACAGATGTTTTCAGCCAGCTGTGATTCTGTTGTGTATCCGTTTATGGTTTCCTACTAGCAATGGCCTCCAACCTACTAGCGATGGCCTCCAACCTAAGAGTGAGTGCATCCGTTGATTGTTTTCACATCTTCTCACAGTCAGATAATGTTGCGTGATGCGCGTCCTCTATACAGGAAATCAATGGGGCGGTGGTGCCTGGTGAGGTGGGCCAACAGACGAACGAAATGGATTCGATGTGAGATGTCAACAGCAAAAACTAAAAAAGGCCGTACTACTAGGAGCAAGAAGCTACTAGGAGCAAAGGGCATCGCTACTAGTAGCAAGGACGCTACTAGGGGCTCCTGGCCTTACTGCTAGGAGCAAGGACGCTATATGCGGATGAGATCAGAGTTTATTTGTTGCTGTGAGCAGGTCGCCCTCTCAGTGTCCGCGTTCAGAGGCGGCTCAATGGTGAGCCAGGATTGCACAATGGAGGGCTTTGATTGGCTAAAGAGCATAGGCTAGCGCATGCAACATCATCTTCTGAAAGGCACTTTCTTGGGCTCCAGTTGAAACCATGCAGCTCTTTTTCTGCGGCCCATCTTCTGCAAAATCTGGCCCGATCACGTCTGATCGGAAAGAACCGTGGCGGAGCGAGATGACTCATGCGGTGGAGAAACTTGCGGAGGTCATCGCTCAGATTTTGGAGTTCTATCTCCTAAGCTTTGCTCAATTAATCCGCCTGCCTCCAAAGCAGTAGGTCTACTATGCTGAAGTCTGCCCACACCGCTGCATTTGGCTCGTAAAACTGTTTGCCGGCTTAGACCAGCCCAGGCCGGAATTTGTCAAGCATGTGCACGTGGGTGACTTGGTTGCGTTGATTTCATTCATTTCATGGTAGAGCTTTATTTTGGTGCCAGACAAAAACAGTTATTAGCTTCCTCCAGATTGTGTAGTCGGGGGGCACAGCTGACCGGCAGAACTCGCCGGAGCTCTAGAGAGTCGAGACCCCCGCAGGCACCATGTGGCGTGTCCTCACGGTGTGGAGCTCAGGTTTGCAGGATGACGTGGTTTGTTTGAATATTGGAATAGAAGCGCTTGGTAAGTAGGGGGGCCTTTCAAGAAGTATGATTTGCACTCATTTCGATTCATGTCTAAATGTTTTGCCCAGTAGTTTCACACATGGCTAAGCTGAAAGGGTTTGAAGTATCAATTCTGTATCGCTAACCGAACCGTTGTAGACAGAAGTGTGTTCATTAACGGTTTTAGTTCCCTTTTCGAGCTGGCTGGGCATTTATCGCATGCCGAGCAGCTTGGTTTGGCGTTGCCCTTAATGAGAGAGCCTGATGTAAAGGTGTGCCTGCTGGCAACGGTGGCCGCAAGGAGAGCGAGAGTTACGAAATCGGTTTTAAGACCACCAGATGGGGGGTATATATTTTTGCAATGCTGTCATATGGTTGTAGTCGCAACGCAGGATCAGTTCGCCATTATATAGACAAGGATGTGGCTCAAAAGTTCTATCCTTTTTTCCACTTGCCAGACAGGTTTGGTGTTGTTCAGTTTGTAAGCGGTTCTCTGGCAGGACCCGCCTGCGGCAAGGCTCCAACCAGGTGCATTGTGAGAATGGTTTTCGACTGTTTTACTTGAGACGGACAAGGCTGTGTGGCTAATTTTTGGCAGGCAGGGACTCTGAAAGCAGCTAAACCTCCTTAGTGTCAGCCTTCAACCCATGGGTTGCGGTAACAGATGCCATGTTCCACAATTTGGTTGGGTATTGGCAGGAGAGAATTGACCTCAGTTCGCGGAAGGTTTCACTGGTTGAAAGAGATGCTTGTCCCGTCGTTCACTTCTGCCTTTACGCTGCTGCGTTGAAACGCGAAATGTGTTATGGCAAACATCCAACGAAATGGGACAGACAGCGCTTTCAGGAACTGGCATGCAGCTGCAACCAGTGCGTTGGCGAGCGGCGCAATGAAGGTTGGATCAGTTTGAGCAAGCATTCTGAAGCTTGTACAAAGAACGATACAATAATGCAAGGTAAGGTAGCCAAGGGAAGTGAATAATGGATTCTTGATATTGGGCATGTGGAATGGATACATTCTGTATAATTAGATAGATAGATGGATGGATGGATAGATATATAGATAGATAGATAGATACTGTAGAAAGTTTGAAGTGAGTAGTGACTTCCTTCCATCGCCACAGGTGGGGATGGCATGGTAAGCTTCCAATGCTTCCCCAGGAGCTCAGGCTTGGAAATGACATGGACCAGTGACATGGGTTCGATGAACTTTAGAATACCGACCTGCTCAGCTTTGGGCGTGGCCAATTTCCAGACTGAACATCTCGACAACGCTCAACTTCAAGGATGTCGATACATTTCACTAGTGCAATGTACCCATCCCACCATCCCACCATTTTCGGGTCTCTTAGCACCTCGCCGCGCGGCGAGCGCGAGGCTTGCCTGACTGTCGGCAAGCTGAGACGATGAGTGAGCAGGTGGTTGGTGGCCTCAGGCACTTTTCTACGGTAGCAACTAGTAGCTCCACTTTTTCCAAGACTGAACAACACCTGTGCTTCTTTCTTTTTGACTCTGGTATCCCTAATCAAAATAAGTTCTTTTGGCGACATCCAACTAGTGGAGTCAATTTGAAAAGCTGGTCCCCGAAGCCCACCATTGCCAAACACGATGGAATCCTGCGGCGGAGCCAGCCAGTGGACCTTGGAAGAAGAGTTATGCCCTCACGTCCTGCTGGATTGCACAGCTATTGAGAGAATGAGGTTCCTGAAGGAGACTGCTGCTCTTCCGTTAGCATGATAAAAATGCATGTGGGATGCTGTGGGATCATGCATATAACATTATATACCTGTCTCGAAAGGACCGAGCCACCCCCTCTCTACCCCAGTCAGGTGATCTGGTTGGGCCTCAAAAGGAGCGTCACCCACTGTGATCGAACGAGGTGCAAAGTGCGGAGCTACTGAGCTACGAACGCTTTTGTCTCTATACCTGCAAGTCTGGGACACCCAGAGCATCCCAGAGCGCCCAGAGATGACAATGGCACCATCAGTTGTGAGTAAAGTTGCTTTCCTGCGTGGGTAGCTGCTAGCGCTCAGGGGAAGCCTGACTTGCAAAGCTCAAAAGAGAGTCTGACCTTCTCCTTGAGCTGAGGCCTTTGTTGAGACAGGAGATCAAATCCAAAGTCGACTGCGTACATCTGAGCCACGAGGAGGTGACGTAGCACCCTCAAAGAACATGCAGGAGTGGTGATGTCATGGGGAGCTTTGCATATTTTGGTCATCCAATTTCCATCAATTTCCCATGTGCTTTTGCCGCTGCCAGCGTCAGCATGACGGTCCAAGGCACGATGCACAGAGCCCCTCCTCCAATGGCCGGGAAATCATCTACGAGGCTGAACAAGTGGGCGGGGTTCCTTCGTGGGTCAAAATCTGGGAGTCTTGTTTTTGCTTTTCGATTCCTTGGTTTGTTTAGTTCTTCCAAAATGTGGGAAGTCTAAAACTCATGTATTCACAAACATTTCAAAGACGCCAAGAGGTTTGGGATGTGCTTTTGGCTTTTAGCTGGGAAGAGAGGTTAGGCAGAGCTTGTCCACCCAGGTTCTTGCTTTGCTTGGGCATCGTACCTTGTACTTCCGACTGATTGATTTGCGGACAATTTTCATCTAAATCCAGCTTAGGCAAAGGTGTGAGCTCTTCTAGAGAGGGAAGCGACAGGTTTCAGTCAGACATGTAGACATACATAGTGACACCTCATTCTCAATTCCTGAGGGCTGCCCCCAAAGGGTACCCTAGACCCGTTGTGTTTGCCCCTTTGCTGAGGCACATCCTTTGACCAAGGTGGGCCCCATCTCGAAGTTGGTGCCACTGCCAGAGGTTGGGAGCAAAGCAGCTCTTTCAATAGCAATCTGATGCTCCAAAATGGACATCAACAAGCTTTTCAACGATGTTGGCTCCTTGGGTCCTTTGGGCAGTGTCCACGTCCACGGCCCGGAGGCTGGGGCACCTTCCCTGTGTGCGTCCCAAGGCATCCATGCTGGGGCTCAACGCGGCGATGACGTCGCCCCCCGAGCGGTCCGGAGAGACGGACATCGACGGGACACTGTGAAGAAGGAGCCCCGTTCGTAGCGTCCTTGTTACTACGTTCGTAAGGCACCTGTTACTACTAGCGAGGCACTTGTTCCTAATAGCGAACCTTGTTACTACTAGTAACGAATGTGGGGATGATGGTATCAAGTATCAAGACTGGATCTATTCAATCCTCCTATTTTGTCCCTTTTTGGATCCAAAGGACCAAAGGATCATTCTTCTCAATGCCCAATGCCCTTGCACTGTTCTGTTTTGTTGCGGCTTTTTCATTCACCTTTCGTTGGCTTGGGATAGGTGGCTCTTCAGCCAATGGCCACGACTTCACTGCAGGTCGGATGCAGTGGCTTCAATTGGTGGGGCCTTTGCTAAGCTCAGGCAGGGTTGACAAATGGACAACATCTTGAGGAAAAGGGACATGTGGCTTGATGAGGCTGACCGAAGTGATTTTGTGAAATCCTCCCATATGAATATTCATCCTAAACATTTCGAGGCCCTTATGAGCAGGTTGGCTCATCCAGGTGGGAAGTCTTCTCGTCCGTGTAGATGTAAGATAACTTGCCCCACAAAGGATCCATAGACTATCCTTGACTATTCAACCGATGCTGACAAAATCTAGCAGTGATTAAGTTTTGACAAGGGTCCTTCCTATGTGCGCTCAAGCATTGTAATGAAACTCCATGTTGACGTTGATCACTTTGAACAATTGCTGAAGCACTTGAGTCGTTGCAAGCGTCTCAGCAGGACCTTCGAAGCAGAAAGCGGAGGCCAGACTGAGTTTGCTTCAAGAGTTCATGTCGAGCATGCGGCAGTTTCAGCTGAACAAAAAGAATCCCATGCGACTTCACCTGATCTTTCGGGAAGTTGTTTTGCTTCAGGCTTGGGAGGTCGTTTCGTGCGCCGGGCAGGTATCAGCTCATATACGCTGCCTAATGCGGCCAAGGTGCGTTGGAAGAACCCCCAGCAGCAGAATCGCGAGAGTGCTGATCGTCAGACTAGCTGCTCCTATCTCTTAACTCTGCAGAAACCAAAGAAGTTTCATGGCTTGTGCTTTACCCGTTGTAACTAGCAGGGCCCGAGATGAGCAACGGCAAAGCAAAGGCTCTACGACTCTACGTGTTGGGGTATAACCATCCTGTACCTTTCGATTTTCAATTGTTGGAGCACCGGCTTAATTCACGGAGCGCAGCTTTTGATCCATTCACACTACTCCAAATGCTGGAAGGCAAGTCGAAGCAGTGCAAAACCTGGAAATTCTGGTGTGTCTTCAGACCATGAAAGTGACTGTGGCAACTCACTAGCTTGAAGGTGAGCCATGAACAAATCTGAAACGTTATGGACATTTTATGACCCGTCTCTTTGTCAGGCACCCTCTCTTTGTGTCTGCCACTGCGGCTCGCATGTAGACCGTTGGGACCTTCAGCCAAAGTCAAAGGGCATAGGATCGTCTTCTGGCCTTAGGCTAAAGCAGCTTGAGAACTGTAGACCCATATCCTGGCTGTCCAGCAGCAACTTTTGCTCGGAATGCATATCCGAGGCTTCAAGCAGAGCGAGAGTGATGGGACTGTCTACCCAAAGCCAAAGAAGGTGCTTGCCGTCCGTGCTGTCGGATTGAGCTCTTGGTGTTCGCATCTGGAATGATTGGAGCCTTGGCCATTGTCTGGTTTGACTAGAGACGGGGTCGTCACTGTCAAGCCACCCGGCTGGACCTTTCCTTCGTTCCTTTTCCTTTTTCTCTAATAGTGATGGCCTCCAACCTGCTCCAACCTAATGGTGATGTCCTCCACCCTAGTAGCCGTTTTGGGACTAGGGGCTCCTGGCCTTACTACTAGGAACAAGAAGCTACTAGGGGCTCCTGGCATCGACGGTTCTGACTCTGACGATCCCGATGCACTCCGCCAGATGCCGCTGGCGGTCACCTCACCCCGTGCGGCCTTGGTGGAGCCTCCCCCGCCACCGCTACCTCCGCAGGGGCCGTCGGGGGTGTTTGTGGAGGGTTTGAAGGAGAGCCAAGGAGACCTTGAAAACAACGTTCATGTTGCGAAAGACTTGGATGATTGGAGCTCCACAAGCCTTTTGACCCTTTCAGACCAAAAACCTCATGGACACTATAAGTCATGATGGTGGCACAGGGCATCTGCTCCACATCTCCAAGTGGTCAACTGCAGTCATCTCAACTAGAAAGGGACCCGCAGCTGCTTCTTTTGAAAAAAGCACGCGCTGCTCCAATCCGGTCGTCAGCATGGCCTTACCCAGGAGTGGCCGTACATGATCATGCAACCTGCTTGAGGTGCAAGGCCAAGTATGTAGGATGGCCCCATTCCTCGAGCGGCAAGAGTCCTTGTGCTTTCCAGGATATCGACTCCGATTACGGAGCTTTTTGGCATTCAACACCCTGCACCTCAGACGCATGATAGCTTTGTCTCACCTTATCCTTGTGATTTCTAGTGAGTGGCATGCAGGGTGCTGCTCGAAACCTTGCGATTGCCATCATACATTCGTGACCACGCTGGCAATTTCTTTGGTTCTTGTGAGAAACTTAATGCATTATTCTGGGCCTTGGGCCTTTTGAACGATCTCCACCAAAAAGAGGTGCTGCTGGCGGGGATGAACATCGCTGCGAGTCCGCAGCTGGCGGCGGCCGTAACGAACGCTGGTGGCTTGGGGGTTTGGGGCGGCGTTTTCTACACGCCCAAGATGTTCAGAGCAAAGCTGAAGGACTTCTAAACACTGTGGGGTGGGGATTCTGAGCAGGCGAACGGGGAAGGAATGGAATTCATACTGCGAATGACATGCGCCCACCACCATAGGTCTTGGGAGAGGACCCTTGGTGATCTCCGACCTGCCATTCTCGAGGAGCTGAAGGAACACTTGAACGATCCCAATGCTCCCTTTGGCGTGGATCTTTTGCCACTTGGAAGAGACGAAGAGACCTGCGCACGAGCACATACGAGCACATACGATCACATAGGAGCAGTCTTGCACGTCTCAGTGTGTCATCCAACGAAAATTCGGAGAACCGAATATAACTAAATTCTTATTGTTACTAGTAGTAAGGCACTTGTTCCTAGTAGCTTCTTGTTACTACTAGTAAGGCACTTGTTACTAGTAGCGATGCACTTGTTTGTTCCTGATGTGTCTTCCAAGTCATATTTTTTGGCACATCAGGTCCAGTGGAGTTCGGTGCAGACTGTTTTTTGGACTGGGTGGAGGCCATCGCTATTAGGTTGGAGGCCATCGCTACTAGTAACAAGAAAGCTCCTTAGTAACTAGAAGCTACTAGGTGGAGGCCATCGCTTGACCCTTCGGCATCTTTGACACACCAATTTGATGGACCAAGGCTACCTCAAGTTGGCTCTGGCGCACGTGCCACGAATTACGACTACACCAAGGGTGACACTTGGCCAAAAAGCTCGATGACGTATGTTGAACCTCAATAGTACCTAGTTGAAGACGGGAGACTTTGTATATCTTTGTGTTATCTATTGTTTTGTTTTGTGGCCCTTGGGTTAGTAAGGACACTGATATGTTGTGTTGGACAGCTCTGTGAAAGGACCAGGCCGACTGGTCGACTCGAAAAGGCTTTCCGATTGGCTCAAGGACTTGCCCGAGCTCATCGATATCACCATTGTTGCCTGGCGTCTTTTCTCGGGTCGGACGTGAGGTCCAGTAGTTCACTGGACGTGACTGGATTGTGGACGATTGGGAATTTGGTCCTGTATTGTCTATGCAGCCAAGCACTTTTGAGTTTGACTTCCACTTTCGACCCATGCTTGGAAGATCTTGGAAGCCTTCATGGCAGCCCAAGTCAAGGAGTGTATTGATGGGGGACACACTGTTGCATGCAAGCAGGAGCAGGGCTTGATGCAGTGCAAATTCATGCAAGTTTGTGACTCTCAGAACACACAGTAGAGAACTCTGAGAACTAGTGATGCTAAAGTAAGCATAATATATTCTTTGCCCTCACTTATGATATCGGACGCGACCGAGCTTGATTATCTCCCCGGACTCGTTAGCTCGCGTCCGAGCGTCCATCACTCATTTGGGGACCAGATTCCGTGGGGGTGGTAGCGGGGTAGCCGGGTGGGTATGAGACTTGGTGATGCCGATGTCCGAGGAAATGGGTGCCAAGCTTTTTGTGAGCGCTGTGGGCGTCCCTCCCAAGTTCGTGGTGGATAAATTGCACGCAGCCGGAATCCCTGCCGCTTGCATTGATTGCTATTCAGAATATTTGTTTGAATCTGTTTCATGATACTGTGAATGAGATGCTTGTATAAAATCCTGTTGTTGGTTGAAAAACATAGTGAAAGCACGTAAACCTCCGAAATTGACTGGCCTATCTCATGCGGTGCCAGAGTTCCTCCTCAGCAATACTATGACGCAGCTAAGCATGTCAGGTGTCCCAACAACTCCAGCTCTTTATTCACAGGATACAATCTTTGGCCAACAACAAGCAATGTTCTTGGTGTCTCCATAGCATTGGCCTGTGTCGCAATGGAGATGGGCTTGCCAAAAGGCCTGACTCTACATCAACAGGCATTTGTAGATTTTCGGTTGTTTGGGTGTTCAATCCCTCAACGAACAAGGGGCACCAAGGTATGCTCGAATCAATGTAAAGCCCCCGCGATAGTGCCTTAAACCACCAACATTCTTTCACTGGCTTCCTCTAACTAGAATTGGCTAGAACTGATGTCAAAGTGGGCACAACATCCGACATAAGCGGTTCTGTCTTCGAGACGAAGATCCTTTTGAGACGAAGCACCTCCGAAGCCTGCCCAGAGCCCAGGTGATGAACATGGTCGGGGCGCCGAAGCATGTGGCGAAGGCACTCGAGGCGTTGAGCCCCGCTGTCATATGAGACTGATCACTTTTGAAGTGCGAGAGACTGGAAGTTGCTTTGGTGCTTTCTTGTTTTTCTTTGGACTTCCTAGGGGCCCAGATTTGACAAGGAAGAACCTTCCTTACCAAGCGCTCTGGCACTGGAGATTCACCATGGAATTCCTGCTTGAGCCCTTTGTACGCATAGTACATACAGTAGCTTTCAGCTGAGATTTTCCTCGTGTGCCCACTGTTGATGTGTTTCAGGCTCCATTATGAATTTGAAGCTTGAACGCATATCAAACCGATGGTTGCGAATCAAGGGAACACCACACGCAGCACCCAGTAGTGCTGCTTTCCTCAAGTTCAACGGCGTTCCTCTTGACTCAAACTAATAGCGATGGCCTCCAACCTACTATATAGTATTAGTATTTGTTGTCATTTAGCAGCTTAGCACCTACCTCGCCCTTTGGTCCCTGGCAAAGCGGTCTGGCCATGGCGTTGGCGTCAAATGATGCTCATCCTATTACTCAATTACGCTCTCCGCGCAAGCCAGATGATCCGCTGCTTGGGACTTGGAGTCAAAGTCCATGCAATTCCTGGGGAGGGTGCTCGACCTACAGCGGGATCAGCCACGTGCGAAGCACCAGTAAGCCTGACATAGACTTACTTGATGATCCATCACTTCCGCTCTTCGACGCTGAGCCATTGCCACCACTGCGTGGTGAATCGGACACGAAAAGTTGGCCCGTCTCAGAATGGGCGCAGCTGGAAGCTCCTTTGACCAAGACCAAGTCTGGAGAACCTGACAGATACAAAAACGAGAGCGATGCCTTTTTGATAGAGTTTCGTCGTCGCCGTGCTTGTTTCCATCATTCCACGCAGAGTCGGACGCAAAAAGATACCCATAGCTGGGTAACAAAGGCTTTCAGCATTGGATGATTTTCTTCGATCTCTTCGATGCCCTGTGGTTTCCTTTGATCGCAGGTCTAGTGAGTCTGGTGGTTTTCCATCGACTCTGCGGCAAAAGCCGCAAGAAACTTTTGGATTTTTCATTTTCCATTTCCCACTTCTCCAGCCCCACCCACCCAAGCTTGGGTGTTTGGCTGCCAGTGTTTGTTTTTGCTGACAGCTGGATCGCAAGAGTGCCAGCGTTTGTCAGCTGTCGATACTTCCATATTGTTGGAGGGACCATAACAATTTTTTTTAAAATGCTTTGCAGGTGAAAAAGATCCAAGTTTGAGTGGTTTCTTGAACAACTTTCAGGCCTGTGAGGGTAACTACTCTTGTTATGAAGTCTGCATCAAAGCATCCGTTCACTTGGTATCTCAACAGAGGGAGGTGCTGAAGGTGAGCAGGGAGTAGAGCTTTTCTTGGTGCCGGCCTGAGAGCTTGTTTCCAGGCGGGCGTGGACATTATTTGTGCTCAAGGCGGTGAAGGTGGAGGACACACCGGTGACGTCGCCACAAGCCTCCTGACAGGAAGGTTCTCTTAGAAAATTTTCAGCTGTCGAAGGTCTCTCACTTTGAGAAAGAAGGTTACAAATGAGCAAAGTAAAAGAAGAAGATGAAGAAGAAGAAGAAGCAGAAGCAGAAGAAGAAGGAGGAGGAGGAGGAACACAAGGGCACCCTTAAGAATAAGGCCCCGTTCCCTGCAATCCCTTTTCTACGCCCCTTCATCAGCGAGCACATCGGCCTCTCCTCTTTCCCAGTCGTGTTTCTCCTTTTGCCGTTGGGAGTTGTAATATTTTTCTTTCTATGCCATTGTTTGCTTCGGCTTTGCTTTGGCATCCTCCTTCAGAGCCAAGTGAGAGAGACGAGTCCAGAAACATTTGGAAGCTGACCGGACAGTGTAGGATATCTGGGAACCTCGTGGCCATGGTCACGCCGCCGAGGCATTCTGATCCCCATGGTCGTCGACACCTGCAAAGGATACAAGTCACCTCTCACAGGCGCTTTAGCTGCACTTAGTTAGACTTAGTTGACAATCGTGACGCACAGTGATGCGCAGCGATGCACAGTGAGGCAAAGTGTCAGCGATTTGAGAAGCAATGCATTATACCGCATTTGCTTGTTCCAAGGCTTTTCAACCAGAGCTATCGTTTTCCCAGAACTACCGTAAGTCCGTTCATTGACCATATCTATATAAGTTAGTCATATGTTGACACTGCGAGTCTGCCCATGTCCCAATGCTTGTGATAGTCGGCAAGAGCTCCTCACCCATCCAATCAGCTTGTCTTTCCCTCGCCCTCGAGGAAAGCAAGTGCCCGTGATCGCGGCGGGTGGCATTTGCGATGGCCGACACCTGGCCATGTCCATGGCGCTTGGTGCTGATGCGGTGTGGGTTGGAACACGCTTTGTGGCATCCGTCGAAGGCGGTGCACCGAAGGGACACAAGGTGCGCAGTGGGCGTGGGGCGCACGTCCATCGCCGAAGCTCGCTCAGCTGGAAAAGGTGATGAAGAAGGATGTGACTGATGCGGACCTTGAACATAAATAGAAAGGATCGAACTTCATAATATACTTTGACTTCAAGTGCTCACCCTGTTCACCCTGCCAGTCTACATAGATTAGATAGTTAACATATCAGACATTCTCACATTCCGCAAGGTTGGGTACTTGGGTACCTCCACAAATGTAGCCTTTGTGCCTACCAATCATGCAAGTACCCATCTCACTTTTCCACCGACAACGGTGAGGAGGATGTGGTGAAGGCGGGTGTGCACGACACCCACCGCACCGAGATCTACACCGGCCGCCCCATGAGGCGGGTGGTAGGGTCACGAGAAGCCGAAGCGAAGCCTGTGATCTTGTGGGTGTAGAAGAGACATAGGGAGAGAGGACATGCAAATTTCTTTTGGAGTATATAAGCAGTTTGGTGTCGGTGTCAGCCAGGATCATCAAAAACAAGTACTCGGAGAATTGGGAAGTGGAGCGAAACAAAGAGATGCGTGATCTCTTGAAGAAAGGCGTCATTCCCTACACCACTGATGTGGAGCTACTCGAAGAGAAGGTGAGAGCTGAGACTTTGAGGGCTCATTGGTCATCGAGGTTCTTGAGTGCATGTGGACCCCAAATTCATGTACTCATCCTGTTTCTGTCATCTACCTTTGAGGAATGGACAGGTGATGTTAGCGTGCTTCTTTTTCCAGGGGTTCTTTTGATCTGCGCCAGGCGGAGGGAAAGAAGCAGGATGTGCCCACGCCGGTGGGTGCTGATGCCATACATCCCTGGCTCTGCGGACAGGTGGCGGGAATGATCAAGGACATTCTTCCGGCCAAAACCATCGTGGAAAACATGGTGGTGGAAGCAGCAGAGATGCTCCAAAAGAACGCTACCTGCGTGTCCTTGCCCTCTCGTTTGTGAGGACAGGACCTTGAGTACGTCAGAAAAATCGGTGTGAAGACCGTTCGCCACTCGGGGATGAGGATCCCTGTGAGGCGCCAAGGATAGACTTGTGCGATTTCGCCCAGGAGAAGCGGAACACGGCCCCAAATCGATGTGATTGATCCTCAAAGAATATCCAATTGATTTGGCCAGTCCTGACGAAAGTAGTCCCCAACACTCACCTCAGTTTTCTGGTCCATGCTCATGCTCAGGCCCAGTGCGCTTCTTGTTGGAAAGAACAGAGGTTTTGAGTCTCAGGCTCGTTCAAGATCCATTGGTTGCGAGGGGGTTCTCAGAATATTCTATTGCAGTTCGCCTCGTTTAGTACGTTCTTTTCCAACTCTTTGAGATACCCCGTGCGCAGCTTCGACTTGAACTGCTGGAAGCTGGGAAGGTATCTTGTGCCACCCATCTCCGGCCAACTCACCCCTGGTGATGCTGTGAAAAGAAGTGCGACTGCGATTTGGGGTCCAAAACCTCCCATTTGTGGCACGACAATGTAGCAGCTCGGAGTGTACCTCATCGGACATCGGCTAAAGCTTGGGGAAGAAATGGAAGAAACCCTTCAACTAAGGCTGCACTTTTTCTGGGTGCTGCATGCAGAGAGACGGCCAGTTCATCGTTACCCATAGAGCCACCAAAGCATCGTCTGCATGTGCAAGTTGCCCAGAGTGCCAGAGGTCGGACGGGTGTTTGGTGCCACCTTTTGAAACCTGTTCTCCAACAAGCAATCAAGTGATACAGGTGCACACAACTTGGACCAATCTTCACATGGGCTGTCACCACAACGCATGTTTCCTTCATTTTCCTTTCCAACACCTCCGGGTTGCATCATCCCTTGTTCTTTCCAAACCGGCTAGATGGTTGCATCATCCTCTAAGGCCACCGCCGGCTGAGCTTCCTAAGCCCTGGATGCCACCTGCGAGCCCTCAGGAGAAGTGACTCTGTTGCTCGTACTGAGAATGTTCGGCCGCGCGCGCAGCCTGGAAAACTTCCCTCCACGTCCAGGAGCCCCTTGTAGCGTCCAATGGAAGTGGTCAATGGGCCAATGGGTACGAAAACAAGTTTCAACGGTGACACTCCGTGCAGGTCTTGAAGAAACAATCACTGGAAGCAAACAGTTGGACGGACAAACCAGCAAAACAGAGTGTGATGCAGACGTCAAAAATGAAAGAGGGCATTCCGTGCAATCTGTGACAAGAGCTGCCGACATACTGGAAAAGCTGTCAGCATGCAAAGTGCAACTTATTTTGAAGAGCTGTTTTCCGCACATTTTTGCAGCAAATGCGCTTCTATGTGGTCCCCGACAGGGAGTTTCGGCATGACTTGGGGCGGAGCAAGCACACCGTTTTAAGTACCTTGGTGCTTTAGGATCCAGGGGCTGATATTCGTGTTTCCTGCGACTTGGGCAGTCTCATCAAGATTCAAGCAAGAGATGCCTCCATTGCAGCTTGTATCCATCACAAACCGTTGTATTCTTTGGACCAGCGGAGACAATGATCATTATGTTAGTTGGAGGCACAAGTTTGAATCAGCTTTGGGCCAGTTTTTGGGTGTATCAACACGCGGGAGCTCCTTGACCATTTGCCTTCTGACAGGAACTTCCAGCTCTGCCTCAGGTTGGGGCAACAAATTCTGCTTTGCTGCCGTCCTTGAGCCTTGAGTCCTTTTATCAAAAGTTGGCTGCAACACCTAGGTCATCAAAAGGCCCGCTACTAGTAGCGTGGAAAGACCTATAGTTCTTTGGCCCACATGCTCAAGTAAGACCAATTGGCATTCTTTGTATAGGAGGACTGGACAGATCTTGTTCTGATGGGAGCTGGCTTTGGCTGTTGGGATGGTCAAGAAACATCCCCCTCTCCAGTGCTTGGATCTGCACAGGCACCAGTGGAAGTCTTTGGCCCTCTGCCATTAGAAGAGTTGGGTGACCCTGGCAATGCTTGGGAAGGTTATGACACGCCCTCAGAAATGTCCAGGACTTGAAGGCAAGGCTGGTGACAAAGAGGATTCTCACATGAGCAATGACAGGATGGTAGGAGTGACGGGAATTTTTGTTTGCATCAAGTTCTAGATCCGACAAACCCAGAGGTTGGTCGCGAGTCTTTCAAGTGGTTGATTTAGTGCTGCTTGCCCTGATACGTTGTGCCAGGTATTAAGAAGGCCAGGCACTCAATTTGTGAAGACAAAACTTCATCCGGCCTGCATCTTCAATCTTTGACCATGGCTTCATGAGGGGATCAGTGGCGTGGCCGTGTGGCTGGTGTCCACATAGTTGATCCACTAGCCCTTGTCATTGTCAGGAAGCACCAAGTTTCCTACAGGAAGGCAAGGCAACGGAGGCAGTGGAATCAGAGAAAGAGTTGGATTGATTGCATTTGTTATTTGAATAGTTTTTGCAACTCTGCGAAACATAAACACATGCCCGTAGTGTGTCCTTCCTTGCTAGAGCATGTGGAAGAAAGCTTTTGCCGGGAGCCGCATTGGAGCCCAAACCAATTGGCTATATAAGTATATTAGCCTTACTAGTAGTAACAAGAAGCTACTAGTAACAAGTGCCACGCTACTAGTAACAAGTGCCTTACTAGTAGTAACAAGAAGCTACTAGTCTAAAGTCTAAGTACCTCAAATGGCCGCATTGAGACCTGCAGGGACATCCTGTCACTTGCAATTGCGTGTGCTGAGGGGCTAGCGGCTAGGATTGCTTTCGCCGAGTGGCGAATCAGCCGAGGGTCGGAGAGTCACACTGCGCAAGGAGAAAGGACTCTCTGTGAGTTGAGTACCGACCATGAGTCTTTAATGTGCCCGACCATGAGCGAGGGCAAAGCCATTGTAACGCGAACCTCTGGACTCTGGACACTTTTGGTGAAGAGGGCGTCTTCAGGTGCCGCAGAGAGTTTCTAGGTTGGGTTTGCTTTGCAAGTTGTGCCACCAGGCTTGTATGTAGATGTTTTGTCGTGCGGCACAAGCTTTGGCTTGCAGCTTACAACTTCCGAATGTCTTCCAGCAAGGCTTGTAACTCACGAAAGCGCAGCAAACATGTGAAAGTGTTGTTGCATCTTCCATTTTTCGACACATCCAAGAACATTGACTATTGTATATACTATACCTTCTTAATCCTTCTTACACAAGCATCTTGCAAAACAGCGGTGCATGTTCGGGGAGCCAGCTTCAAGATCGCATGGGGCAAATGGGGAGCCCGGCGAAAGCTGCTGTCGGGAGCCTCCTCGACGGGCCAATGAGAGGACGTTGATTTTTGATCTGCAAATCTTTGCTTGATCTCCCATGTGGTTTCGCAAAAGCTCGCATGTGACGAACGGATAGACATTGAGGACAACCATGTCCTCGAGGAGAGAAACCCTTGGTAGACCTGTTGGAAAGCAAGGTCTCCTTGCAGGTCCAACTAATTCCCAACATTTTTCTTTCTAGCTACCACTAGACAAACAGATCTTGAAGTGACCTGTGGCCACAAACCAGAGGACGTGCAGCCTTTTCTGGAAGGTTTCGTGCAACCCCACATACCTGATACAGGTCACAAGAAGTCTTGCTATCAACAATTGTTCCGTCAAAAGCCTTGCAGGCAGCAGATGTGATTGGATACGGGCAGTCATGACATGCACATTTCCGGAAAGCTACTTCATCTGGACCAAAAGAAAATCAAGGTTCAAACAGATTTCTATGGGAATCGAAACGTCTTGTGACCACTTGCCCCAGTGCTGCAGTGCAACAATGCGCGAACACACCAGATCGGGTTTGGGTGCGGTGTCAAATGGATGGCGAAAGCACTAATGCCCTACTTCTTGTGAGCCTGCTCGTTGAACGACGGCCCATGCCTTACACAGAGGTCTTGAAGGTGAGAACATGGAGTGTTGCTATCGCAAGCTGAGCAAGCTGCCTCCCAGGGAGGCTTCGGGAGAGCGAAAAGCTGCAGAACAACGCTCTTTACATTGCATGTTCGTTGGAAGACACGCTCACAGGGCCTTTGGGCGGAAAAGTTCTTGATTCGCCAGAGTGCATACAGGCGGAGTAGGGCCTGAGGCACCTGGACCGGCATGGTGTTGTACACCCAGTCCCTTGGCGAACAGGGCAGTTGTGTGAGCGGCCACAGCTGCGGCATGTCCCGTGAAGATGGTAGTCCCAAAAGGACTTGCCTAACTAGAAGCTTTCTAGTAACTAGAAGCTACTAGGTGGAGGCCATTGCTACTAGTAGCAATAAAGCTTTCTAACTAGAGGCTTCCTTGGGAATCGTTTCACTGGGAAGGACTTGCCCTTTGGGTCCTTGAAGGCCCAAGCATCCGGCCACGACTTGGACTTGCCCTTCTTGCCTTTGCCGCTGTCCTTGGGGTTGCCCTTCACCCCCTTGTCTTGTTTGCCTTTGTCCTTGCCACCACCCTTTCGTGAGTAGCGTTCTTTATTGAATGACGCCATTTGGACTAGACTGCAACTCACCAAATGTTTCCAAAGGCATTTGTGTGATACATGATTTGTGGCGAAGGCTCGCGAAGCCTCTGGCGTAGGCTCTTAGATTTCACACAGGCGAAGCCAATTCGCGAAGGCCAACTTAGAGTGTATGAAAGGTTGCAAAACCAATATGCGAAACCAATTCGCGAAGCCTCTGGTGTTGCGCAAATCCTCTCGAAGCCACCCTTTCGACAAATTCTGACTATGCTTCATCACCTGCATACCACCGTCGCAGGAAGGCGCTGAAGGAAAAGCCACCTAACAGGTTGTCCACAATGCACAAGCGATTTAAAAAAGTCTTTTCTTGTTTGCGTACTGCTGGTCTCTTTGTATTCGTACATCCCTCAAAGAAGAAGTGCTTCAAGTCTTTGGGCGGTGGATGCCAAGATGTGAGCTAGGCTCAAAATTAGCAAAAGTGACGAATAGTCAGTGAGTCGTCGGAGTTCAACATGCACGTCTTGCTCGTGTTGCACGAATCATACATGACGGACGCTCACCAAAACGTGACGGCCGTGACGGACGTTAAAGACGATATTACACTCACCAAATGACGTTAAAGACGTTAAAGACGATGACCTGCAACTCCACAACAAAATTTGACCGTTCGTGTAGACAATCACGTGCTGGAATTGTATCAATACCAGGCCCAGGTGCCGTGGCCTTGCACTTCTAGCCCATTGATTTGTATAGGTGATTCCGGATTGACTGTGAATACTTGGGGTTTGCTTTGCAGAACCCCGTGCTTTTCCTCTTCGAACTCGCGATCGCTCCTCTCTCCACCGAGACCGCGATGGACTGATGCATTTGAGGCAAAGAGTGCTACATGGGAGTCGTCCTCATAATTTAGTAGCACGATGTGTTTGATTGATAGTAGGTGCTCTAAAACAAGAGTGGTTTTAGGACAAGTGCATTTTGGACAACATTTAGGGACACCAAGCAGAAGGCCGGAGCCATGATGCAATGAAGACAAAGATTCAGAGATCGCAGTGCTGCGAGTTGGCGGGCGTGTGTATCATGGGGGGCTTCCCTGTGTTGTCCGAGTTGCATGCATTCTCGTCCTTTGCAGCGGAGGGAACGTCACAAAGGAGACTCTGAACTCCAAGTCTGCATTGTGGTGCAGATCAAGATGTTTGCCGCATTCAGAGTTAACACAACCAATGCAATGCTTGGCCGCCACTCTTCCATTTGCTACGCTGGGACGTACATCATGCAACGTTTCTTTTGACTTCCCTGGTTGTAAACTGGATTGTCGTCCACTTGTCGTACGACAAGACTTTCTAGGGGTGTTAATGTAGTCGACTCTGGATTGACTGCTTTCTCAACTTTTGTGAGAGAAGATCCATTTGCGCTTTGGACCTTGCTTCCCTTCTTTGACGCTTTGGACCTCACTGAATTGCTCTCATTTTTTGTCAGCCAAGATTGACCTGAGACATCCAGTGTGCTCGCAGTGTTTACATCAAACCCGTGTGTTTAGTAGGAGTGCAACGGCTACCTGGTGCGTGTCCATCTATTTGAGAAAAGCACAGAAGTGGTGACTCAACGGACCACTTAGTTTGGCGTTCGGACCGCTTTGCCTTCGGAAAACGCAGAACGAAGCGAGGTGGTGCACACCGATGCGACACCCGTGTTCACTCGCTCAGACGCCCACCTGTAGGTCAACGACAAGGGACCTTGACGGTCTTCATCGGAAGATCCCTGCCACATCCACGGGGGAAAAGCGCCAGTGCTCTGCAAATCATTGCATGATGATATTGTAGTTCATGGTTTGGGACTGTGAGAATGCCCAGAACTCCTTTTGGTAGTTTGCTCATGCAAACGAGCCGGATCTTCGACGGCCTTGCCTTTCTTTTGCTTTTCTTGGTGTCTCCAGGACATCAAGACTCAGAAGTCAGTGCTTTGGAGCAGAAGCAGATGTGAGTTATGTTTGACGCCAAGATTGACATTTTCAACATCATGCTTAGCCCAGCACACAGCAGCATGACCAGTGTTTGCATGCAACAAAGCTGCTGCTGCTACTGTGACATTTCCTTGTAAGAGCCAGTGCTCTTTTTGTTCAGTGTCATGGCTTGTGTTTGGGCAAGGACAAAGGACAAAGCTGCTCAAAGCTGCTTTGCTCGCCCTTTCATTGTTGGTGCAGGTGTCCGTTGTATGTGGAAAGACTGTAGAAAGTTCTGGTGTTCAGCTTTGTTGAAAAATGTACCGGTCCAGTGCGGGTGAGGTCTTGGTCAGACTACTTGCAACCACTTTGCTCGGGCAGCTCTCCGAGTACTTGATTTCTGATGACAGCTTCGCAATCTCTTTCCATCCAAGAGTGCTTTCTCCCTTCGAGCTTTTGGCCTCGACTGAGACGAGGTGCCTCATAAACCCTTTGCAGATCCGAGTCGCCTGTGCAAGTCAAGAAGATCGCGTCAAGCGCCGGTTGTTTGAAAAGCGCAGTTCTTGAGCCACAGCATATTGGATGTGACTGTAGCCTGGGTGTTAAACAACAAGACAGCTGCAGTGACTTTGTACCTCAAACGCAAATGTGTTTCTGATTGACCCCAAATTGAATTCATCCCGATGGCCTGGTGTAGCCAGTAGGCGTGAAACCTACTGCAAGCATTTGTCCAAGCAGTTCTGAGTAGACTCAGCTTAGCTGTTGGCAAAGGTTGCTTTCTGAAGCTTCAAATGATGATCTGAATCAGCAGCGTTTGCTAGTACAGCACCATTGCCTATGCAGTCAATAGAACAATCCGAATCTTCTTACGGCTACATCGAATGGGCTTGACCTGCGTTTTAGTTCGGGCAGTGCTTTGCCACTGCTCCTGGTGGCTCCGGCCTGACAGCCAACCTGATTCAAATGGGCTTGCGTGATTCGTTTCTCGCATCAGTCATGGCATCGGCTTAGACTTGCGCTGTGCAGCAGGGTGTTGACAATCACAATGCTGTTTTTGGTTCGAGATGCAAAGTACACTCCACAAAATTTTCAAAATTGCATAACATGTACAAAAAGTGATAGAGTACCCCCGTAGAGGAAAGCCCATGTCCAAACCAGCTCTGGCAGTTCCTCATTGTGAAAATCACCTTTGCTTTGTTTTGTGCACGATTTGGCTGGCACGAAGCCTTTTGTTTTCCCAGCACTGCCGGTAACGGTATCACAGGTGCAGATTTGGTCACAAGGTTCCCACAATTGCACTACAGTCTTTTTGATGCCGTGATGCACAACTCAAATGTGTTTTCTAAAGGAAGCTGAATTTGTCTCCCTCCAGGCCCAATGCTCAGACTTTCTGTTTGAGGAAGCAATGCTTGGATAATCTTGGATATTTAGGTATCTCACTCTAGATTTGTAGGTTAGCCTAGGCTAAACACGGCCAAAGCCAGAGGCAAAGCTGCCGTAATTGCGTTCATGTATTTGTCGTATTATTTGCCGCAACACCCCAAGCGCTCATTTAGACCAAGCTTAAACGTAAAGCTGCAGGGTGTTGATTCAGGAACGAGGTCTTGGTCAGACTACTGCTTGCAACCACTTTGCTCGGGCAGCTCTCCGAGTACTTGATTTCTGATGACAGCTTCGCATTGACTTAATCCAAGAGTGCTTTCTCCCTTCGAGCTTTTAGCCTCGACTGAGACGAGGTGCCTATATATAACCTCTTTGGGGGGGGGCTGAGCACTGCACAGGTGCCTCCCAAAGACATGAGCCTTTATCTTTGGCGCGCATGTTTGTTGCCAGGGCAGACCCATGTCCTGAACGCTTTTTCAGGCAGTCACCGGTGTTCCTTCATGGAGATAGAACTATTGCAGTGACTGCTTGGTCATTTGATTCCCATGTCCAACTCTCTGACACTATGACAGACAGCAGTGCCTTTGTCAAATGTTTAAGCCACACATATTTGTTCCCGCGCACGTGCTTGGAATGGAAGGAGCTTGGAGGACATGAGTCGAATTGGTTTAGGTTGGGGTACGGCAGCGTGGATATGTTCTTGGGTCCAGCACAAACTGTTACTTAACGCCACTGGCAGATCTCAGCACATGAGACGCTGCCCTTGTTTTTTGCGCAAAACAGGCATTTCTGACCAGAATGCACAGCAGCTTTCCCGCGCTAACTTGATGACAAACTTTCTTCATGGCCTCTTACTCACAACGCTTTGAAGTTCGCCTGGCAGACACAAGTGTGGCCAGAAAGTCTAGGAAAGCTTGTCCGAACTCAACGCAGTCGGCCCGAGACGCTCTGGTGTTTGTCGAGTGAAGTTCGACCGCTGCTGAAGCCCCAGCGAGTTTGTGTTTGGTGCAAGCGCCGGTTCCTGAACGGATCCGTCTCGAAAGAGAGATGTCGTGACCGTCAAACAATTAGACAGTCCTTTAGGAGTCGTCTTTTGCCGGGATTCTCATGAGGCTGATCTTGCTTTCAGGGGTGGCAAAGCTTCTTTGGTGATTCAGACTTCTTGTCATTCAACAACGTCAGACACCACTTCTCCATTTGTGCCTACCCGGCGATCAAGAACCAGTGCTCGGCCCTCGGCGAAGCGGACGAAAGGGACATGTGAATGTCAACACCCTACGATTTCCCCGCCCTTTTCAACTCCATGCCTGCGAACCGCGCAGCGTAGGCGACCCAGCAGTGTATAGGCACTTTACCTTTAACAAAAACACGGCTGAAATGAAGATCTGATCTGGGCTTTTTCGTGAGGTCAAAATCAAGCGAGCTGGTTGGTCCAGGACCCTAAGTGGGCACTCTCTTGGGTACACCAAGGCTCTCACATGCTCTCACTAATTTGGCACTAATTTGGCATGCAGAGGGGGGCTGTGGGGGGGCAGGCAGGGCTGTTCTCAGCCAGCTTGCCCACGCCGGCCGAAGATCGTCGAAAGCGAGGTGACGCTTTCGACGAGGTTTCCGGATCATTTCCAGTCGCCTTCACCAGAAGGGTTCCGATTGCGCTTGATTCATTGGTTGTTTCTTTCGGGTCTTCCAACCGATATACTCATTGATACTGGGCCGTCATCAAATCGAGACAGTTGTCACACAGCAAGTTGCTGAAGAAAGAGCTGCGCAACACGTTCTCGTTGACTACACTTGGCTGGCTTGAGGCGGCACTTCCACAGCTCCCCAGAATTCTTGTTGATCTAGTTGTAGGAGGCCGTTGAGTGCTCAGAGTCTCTCTGATTTCAAGCATCCAAGCTTTGCTTTGCGGTCTGAAGAAGTCCTCAAGCGCACCCGGCATGCTGCAAGGTGTTCGAGGTGCTAGGCGCTGCTAGGCTTGGGCAGAGTATGACTTTGTCTTTGTCATATTAGCAACCTTAGCTTGCCCACCCCTATGCTTGCGCGCCTCGGACCAGTGGTGGCAAGGACACTAACATTCTCCACGCCTTACAGTTTAATGCTATGCCGACTCAGTCTTTTCCATCTATCACGCGCTATTTGACTTGGGCGAAAAACACAGCAGAGTGGGGCAAACTCACCCAAATAAAGCTGCACCATATTCTACCCTCAAACGTCGCCAGCTTCTTCATTTGCCAATCTTCTTAGGCTCTCACTTGAGCGAAGCCAAGATCCTGTCGGGTGAAGAACAAGGTAGAAAAAGGAACATAACATGCCATAGACCTTGGTTTTTGCGCACATGCTAGTGGTGAATGCTGTCCACTGCCTTTGCTATGGGCATTGCAGGATTTCGGTTTAGCACTGCCTGCCACATCATACACTTAGCTTTCTCCCTGGCCCACTCCATTATTGTGGGAGACTGGGCCCAGTTGGCAGGGAGTGAAGGAAGATCCAGATCTACCTCACGAAGAGCGAATGATGTGAGGCTTCTGCCCGAGATGAAATTTAACAATAGTTGACACATGCATGACAGTCACCGCCCCATTTATTTTCATAGGAAGGTAGCGAACGTGGATGGACTGGTGGCAGTCAACAAATTCCTGGTTGATGATACACCGCTTTAGGCATATCAAGACAATGGATTGGGCTTTAAATTCATGTTTCTGGAAGCAGAGCCTCAAGTTGGTGCGGAACGCCAGAAATTTGCCGCAAAGATTGTCCATGGTTTTTGTGGCAGCAATGCATCACATGGCTAGACCTTCCAACCCAAACTGTCTACTGTACCTTGCCTCTTGGGAACACATCGACCGGAGCTGGGCAGAGTTTCCCCTCACGGCAGCTGAAGCTTCCATGCGAAGCTGTAGACTGGCAGGCTCAAATGGCTTTTGTTCAGTTCCACTTTGTCTTTCAGTGCTTTTGGTAGCACCACCTGCACAGTGAGCAGTTGCTTGGCTATTTTGAGATCTCCTTCAGGCTGAGTTGCCTGGAATGGCTTCCATGCCATCACTAAGACTGTAGTTGCTTCACGGCGGCTGTATCCACTTGGCAGCCTAACCTGGTTGAACTGTGATTGCGTCCATACAGAGAAGGCTTTTGCGTGAAGCTTCCCAAGTCTTCTCTTTGACAGGAGGAACAGTGCTCTGCCAGCGTGCGATTCCTTTCAGACTTGGAGGGGTGAAAGACGGCACGTTGATACATGACAGCCCTGTCTTCCATGGTTTCCAGGCTCGAAAGGTACATTCTCTTCAAAAGAGGCCGTGATCTACTAGCGATGGCGCCTCCCCCTAAGAGCGATGGCCTCCAACCTAAGAACCTAAGAGTGATGGCCTCCAACCAAACTTTTAAGCATTGTTATCTTTCCGCCGATCTCAAGTGGAATTGGCTTGCCACCCAGCAGACTGTGTCGTTGGCGCTTCGACACCTCTCCACCATGGGAAGTCCAGGCACGAGCCCAATCTTTCCGATGTTTCATTCATGTTGCATTCATGTCCTTTCCTTTCAGGCGAAGTTCGAAGAGGCCAGCCTCAGGTGTGCCATGGGTGTGCCTGATGGTCCCAAGCCTTCCCGATGGACCCCCAGGGCGATCGGTGTTTCACGCGGGCCACTTCCTCTCTTTTTTTCCAGAGCCATATTTTTGGGCGGACCTTCCCCGAATGAAGCCAAACGAGCCAAACAGGTGCAACGGACAACTTTCCAAACAGGGTTTACTGGTAATAGCCTTCAAGTCAGCGCCAGTGCAGAGTGATACACTTCCCACCTTTTATAGTGACTTTCTTCCTCGTTACGGACATGGAAAAAACATCAGAACGATTGCAGTCCCTCAACCATTGGTGGATGTGTATGAGGTTCCACCCCACAAGGTTCCACCTGGCCAACTTGCAAGCCATGGTAGCGAGACTTGAAGATGAACGTGTGCGAAAGAATCTGTTAGCTTAATTCTGCCATGCACTGCATGACCTTCTTGTTTGCTAATTGGGATTGGCACTGGCTTCAAAGGAGGCTCCCCAAAAACCCAGGCACAGAGACCGGAATCAAGAAAACGAAGGTGTAGGTGTTGGTTGTCCTCAGTGCATTTTTTGCATGTAAACAAATGAGCAAAAGCTGGTTGTCGCACCTAGTTTGTTGATGTTTTCGTGAATGAGCCATGAGACGACCAACAGGTGCCAGGGTCAGAAAACACGTGGGCCTTGGGGTGCCTTAAGTTGTGAATGTTGCATATGTTTGTTGTTTGCAACACGAATAGTCTTGGATGCCCAAGGGTTTCACACCCTTTGTTCAAGTAAATAGATAAATGCTTTTCAACAATTATAGTTGTAAGAGAAAAACAAATATATATATATATATGTATATATATATTATATTTCATGTTACACATTATATATTAATATACATACATACTCTTCCCATACTCGGCCCTCACTGAAGCAGGTCAGATGACTGGGACCTTTGACCAAACAGTGCTGTCAAGAACTACTTCTATGCCATGGGCTGTGCCACTTGCAGCGTGAACGAAGGCGGCATGGTCATCACATAGCACAGCATCCTTAGTAGCGTCCCTAGTAGCGTCCTTGCTCCTAGTAGCGATGCCCTTTGCTCCTAGTAGCCTTCTTGTTCCTAGTAGTAAGGCCAGGAGCCCCTAGTAGCGTCCTTGCTCCTAGTAGCGATGCCAGGAGCCCCTAGTAGCGAACATAAGAATGTGTTTACGGCTCTGACCATAGTTGAAGAAACTGTCACTTTTGCTCTCCAGGGAATCACCACATGAGATTGTGCCCGAGATCTGAGATTTGTGCCCTTTCTTGGTGGATGAGTGTGAGAAAAGGATTTGCCAACTGACTACACTGACCGTGGCCCTTTGCCGTTTGAACAGCGGCGTCCCTCACTCGTCCTTCACTGTTCAGGAACATGTTGGACCTTCTGACATCTACGTCTTGTGTCGGACCTTATGACGCTCTACTTGTTGTCTTGTGTTCGAGGCAGGCGTTCAACGCGCATCCCGTTTGACGTTTTGGCTCGCAGTTACATGTGGAAGACATTTGCATGCAAGGATGTGCTGAGGCCATCCGCCAAACCTCATGATTCGAAACCCATTCAACACGAAACAATCCCTTCACAGAGCAAACTCTGAAAAGTTGCGAGAAGTAAGAGTTAAGAGTAGCTTCCAGGATGAAAGGAATTTTGGTTTGTCAGTTTGACTCCCTGTACGAGATGGAAGAAAGTCCGTTCTTTTCTTCCGCCACACGGCACCAAGAACGACCTTGCCCTTTGAAAGTGACATCATGCAATCTCCTTTTGCACCCCGAAGTGTCTTTTGCGGGCAAGACATGGAATTCAATGGAATGAGGTTTGCTTCTCTGTCGGTTTGACAAGCATTAAACAGGCTCTTGAAAGAAGAAACCCAGAAACTCAAGACTGTCACGGTCGAATGGAATGGCCTGGTCACGATGCTCCAGGTGGGCATCGTCAGTGAGATGTGTGGTTTGGTCTACGTCTAACATTGTTTCTTCTTTCCAGCAACTTAGAGTGCTCAGGGAGCTAAGGGGCCCTTAGCTCCCCTGCATTCCCCAGAATGGAAGAGTGGAAGAAAGTCACGTAGACCATGAAAGCCATAAAACCATTTGGACAGATAGTCAGATGAACTTGCAAGGACAACAAGCCCTTCGAGTTGCCACCTTGTCACCAGAGTTGCCACCAGTCAACTGTCAATGTCCATGAAATCCTGAGGATTTGTGAGGTGCTCTCGAGGACCTGCAAGGCCGGGTTTGGGACGAATGGTGACACCGAAATTGGTCGGCGAGCCGGGCGAGCCGGGGGATCTGTGTATGTTTGAGGAGCTCTATTGGCAAGTTTCGAAGGCCAAGACGACGCAGTGACACTCATGTCGGTCTGTCGGTCTTTGATGCACTTGGAGACACAAAAGGGTGGTTGTGCCTGTGAGGCCATTGGGCGGGTCTACAAGGTCGGGCCCAGAGGTGGCACGTTTGGAGACATTGAGTGAGGATCAAGGTGTTTGGTTTGATATGAAGTTAGGCAAGATACACATGCTGTCCAAGCTTGCTCTGGTACCGGTGCAGGGTCCTGGATTTTGCTGGAAAACACGTCTCCTCTCTGAGGATGCACCGACCATTTGCTTGGTGGTGGTCCTCGTCATTGCGCTGGTGATTCTGCCGGGGTGCTTGCAACTGGGGGCTAGTCTGGCAACCAGATGACAAGTTAACATTCCACGCAGTGTAAGGTGCGTGTCGGTGGCATTGGTCCTCGAAATGTCTGAAGCAAGATCCGAAGGGCACGCCGCATATTACTCCAAACATCTCCAAACCCTGCGCCACGTTTGAGGATCTTGGTGCTGTTCAGCACTTGCGTGGCTCGAGTGATGGGCGCGAAAGGTGCAGTGGCTCGGGAGACCCAGAATGTGGGTTGTATAGGTGAGAATGTCAAGAGCTTGGCAAGGTAATTCAAGATTTCTCTAAGATAGAGAAACCTTCTTTGACATCACAACGAACCTGAGCCAGCGTCTCCGAAAGGATGCAGAAGGGAGCCAAAAAATAGAGGAATCCACGCCCTTGTTTCTGAGACCGTCGACTTGATCCTGTTTTGGCTCTTTGCGCGTCTGGTTGCGCGAGCACAGCCCTTGGATGTTCTCAGAGTTCCTCAGTTCTCAATGGGAGAGAGAGAGAGAGAGTGAGAGAGACACAAAAACACACACACAATCCCGCACACACAGAATTCCGTTGCGAACAGGGTTGACCGCTGAAGATTGACTGACCACTCTCCAAGAGGAGTCAAGCATCGACATCATTGGACATCGGCATCATTGGACGCCAGGGTGGGTGAACTACCTGTAGGGCGCCAGGGCCTGGGTGGGTCACGCTCAGGCGCTGATGTTCCCTGGATCCTTGAAGATCTTCCAGCGGAGCACGGAGGCCAACTACAGGTGGGCACCATTGGGAGAAGGAATTGTCGGAGCAAAGAGGAGTCTCTAAGAGATGCTTTAGCACCAATCAGAGGTGTAAAGCTACCGAGTTTTTGCGTTGCATGCTGTGTTTTTGTTTTTTTGAGATGGCGCAGAGATGCACAGATAGGTCCTCCGCTTCCCACGGAGATTGTACCGGCCAGGGTGGAGGTGGCGCGACACTATATCCTTTACGTGAGACATCTTTGGCATTTCCTCCGTCACGTCGGGGGACGAAGCGACAACGTCGAAGTAAGTTTTCCTAAAAATCTGAGCGCTTCTTCAAGACTGGCCTTACTACTACCAGGAGCGTTCGGACGCTACGATCGGGGCTCCTGGCTCCGAACGGAGCTCCCCTTCAAGTCGAAGGCCACGGGCAGACTCCGTCGAATCTGAGGCCTCTCGCCTCTCTGAGAGCTCCATGAAGGGCGTGACCCTTGAAGGTTTAGCGTGGGCTCTTGGCCGGGTACTGACATGTTTTGGTGATCGAATTGGATGAGTTATGACAGTTATGAGTTATGATGAGTTGAATACACATTGATGTCCACACCTTGAACCCGGCGGAGCTTCAGGCTTCAGGTGTCGAGTGTTGATACCAGATGATTCTATCACCGAGGAGAAGTCGTGTTCTGCGATCGCATCCCTGGCGAACTCCCTGCGGACGCAGGAGCAGCATGAGGAGCGGCCGAGCCGATCTTTGCTCAAGCTACCACACACAATCCAGTGCTTGGTTGTCATCCGAATTCAGGTGGCCAATCCAATTAAAGTGGATGACAAGCATGTTTGGGTACGGTTGTAACTTATTCCCGACACGTATTGCGAGGTTTCATGCATCCTTTTCCTGGGCCGCTCCCCAAGCCACCCTGTGGTTCATGGGAACATTGATGGTAACTGATACTTCCAAAAGATTCCAAAAGTCGTTTTCTAAGAACTGAAACTTGCGAGGAATCCAAAAGATTCAGCCACTTTGGCGCGTTTGGGAAAAGTACCAAACTTTGTCGGGTTCAGAAGGAAGGGAGGCTGCAGGGGAAGCCCAGGGGAACATGGAACATCCCCTTTGGATTTGTGGGAAATCCGGACCTGCTTGTTCCCGCAGGTGCGTCTGAGTGCGCAGCAACGTCAGGTGGGGTTGGGATTGCTGTGGGACTCGGAAGTTCTTGACTTCGGAGTAAAATGAACTAAGTCGGCCAATTCTAAAAGAACGAAAAGGCACGGTGCCACTTCACCCCGACATCGTACCATCGGTCCACCCCAAGCTGCAGGTGCTTCGAGCTGCAGAGGAGCCAAGTGTTGAACGCACGAGTTTTTACTTGGACACTCTTGACTCTTGATGGACAAACATCCTGCAGGACCTATATATTTATATATACACACATTCAATTATATAATGTAATGTGGTATCTCCATGGGTATTGGATTTTCAGGGCTTGTGTATCTCTCAAGAGGATTTGTCCATCACTAAGCTCTTCAGTCTTTTGTTGACCTCGCCTCCTTGACCACCCTTGACTGAGCAGCTTTGACTGAGTGACTCCTTTGTGGCTGCAGGACTTGGAACGTTGGCTTCCAACCCTTCAGGCCAGCGAGTTGGCTGAATTGCATATGCGCCTCCCATGCCTCCCATCACTCCATGGACAGGTTCGACTAGTTCGAGTTCAAGGACGCTCGTTGGGAAGCGATAGATGCTGTGTACTGGGCAAGGCATACAGATCCTCTTCAGGGATTTTTCTCATGACAATCCTGTGACAGGAGCTCCCTTGATTCTTCCATTGAGAGAATGGTTTGCATCAGTGAGGCCTGGAGTGACACAAAACGGCTTCCAAAGAGAGAGTCTTTCGAGCGACTCTAGGTGTCCCTAGATTCTACCACGTGCTACCATTCAGGAACCAAGACTTGTTGCTCTCATGCTCACCTAGGCAGGAGTCTGCTCGCTTCAGGATGCTGGGGTCCCAAGATGCCTTGCTTTGAGATTGTGCTGGCGGGTATTGAAAAGAGAACCTTGTCGAAGAACACTTTTGAATGCTCGAGGATTGCCCTGAGCAAAAGCTTGTAAGGCCTGAGGTTTTGAGGTGTCGCTACTAGGAACAAGGGCATCGCTACTAGTAGCTAGAAGTTTTATAGAATTTTAGGATTTGGGCTGCAGCCTCACCCTGTTATCGCATCTTTCGTTCAGGTCTCAGAGCGAGGTGCTTGGAAGTCTGGGAAGCCCAAACCACGAGCGAGCTCGATCTTTGCTAAAGAGAAAAGGGGTGTCTTTTTCGGTTCTGAACATTTGACACTGCAGACGCATGCTCAGACGTGTTGTTTGTTTTGTGGCGCAGACGGCAGACGAATTGTTGATCGTTCATTTTGGTAGGAGCCTGTCGTCCAATCAGCCTGAAGGTGAAGACCCCAAGTAATGAGTCCAAATCCACTTGTTTGAGGAGAAAATTTGACTTAGAACATCTGTTCCAGACAAACGAGTCAGGAGTAATTACAGGCTCCACGCAACAGTTTAGTTTAACACCATGTGTACAAAGCCTCGCGAAGCTCGAGTAGCTTTGGACCACAGGTGCTCCTTCACCGTCCCTGCGAACTGATTCGATGATCCGGTCCAGTGCGTCACGGAACCAACGGTACTTCTTTAACGATGCGTCTGGCCTCCACCCGAGCACTCCGATGGGCTCCAAATGCGTCCGAGGATCTGAGTTGTTGTCCAGTGAAGGCGTCAAAGAGCGCATGAATCAACTGGAGAAGTTACTCTCGGTGATGGAGCTGGGGTGAGTTGGGGTCAGTGAGGGGCAGTGAGTCCTGGTGATAGTTTTATCTTTTATATTTATATATTTTCTTTTTTAATTGCAGTTCCTATTCTTTGTTTCTTGGAAGTTTCTTATATTATTGCTTTGCGCGCTTGTTTTTGCCTCGAACTGTTCAGCCTGCCAGTCTGTAGGACAAAGACTTAGACATGCATGATATCTAAGTCTGGACTCAAGGAACTCATCACTGCCAGGCAGGACCAGTGACTAGTGACTCGTTGTTTAACACCCATCAGACCCCAAGAGGAAGTCTTCCACACAGCATGTAATTAATGTATAGTAGCAAGAACGCTATTAGTAGCTCCTGGCCTTACTACTAGTAACAAGAACGCTAGGCTACTAGTAACAAAGGGCATCGTTACTAGTAGCAAGAACGCGATGTTGAACTTCAGTCAGACATGCCCTGTTGACCTCAGGAGGAGCTTCGGAATCCACGAAGCCCCAGAGGAATGCTCATGACAGTGCTGCGGTTTCTTCAGGTGCCACACTTGTGCGTTTTGTCTTGCCTTTCTTGTTTTGGATGGCGCTTGGATGCCGTTTTCCGATGATTTCAATGTGGTTTTGGCCATAAACTCATCACAGCATTGGTATCCCTCCAGATTTTTTCTCACAATATTGACTCATCCTTGTTGGTTCAAACTGTTGTTTTGTCACATCAAAGGAAACACCGCAATAGACCTCACAACCTAACCTATCAATGATACAGATAGAAGAGGAATATGGACCGAAGCAGCAACAAACAGGATGCCACCAGCAGGACAGCAGCAGCAAGCAACGAACCAGCGTCAAGCACGCTTCTTCCACTGCTCAAGCAGTAACTTCGTTGTCGCTTGCCAGGCGCCCACGGTCGGATCTCTGGGCCAGCTTCGTGCGTGGAGCTCAAGTCTTTCGACAAGCATTTTCCAAGTGACCCACACCGCTTGCCTTGGTGCTGCTTGTGTCCACTGGCCTCAATTCGATTTGGTTTGCAGTCCTGCATCATCTTGGTCAAGCAATCTTCAAATAGCAAGCCAGGGTAAAGTAAACGCACCAGAACCTGTGCAAAGATCAAGCAGGCAACCTTGAGGACAGGATGGACAACCAGCTTGATGCATCTCAAACCTGTAAGAATTCAATATCAAGGTGATCCTGAAGTGCGTTTGTTGAAAAGAAGACTTCTTCACAATTTAAGGAAGACGTCCCCAGGTTGTTTCGGGTGGCAGTCTAACTTCCTGGGTGCCCAATAGAGAGCGTCTCGATGTGGACCCCGGTGTCTTCCACTTGGAGCGATGGCTTCGGGATGGTACTCCCAGTGCTTCTCGCCTTGGTGTTGGTGCGGATCCTCAGAAGTTCTGGGCCTAATGCAGAGTGGCCCGGTGGAAGTTCGCCAGCGCAGCAAAAAGCTGCTAGGTGCCACTGACATCGTCCATCAAGAATGAGGAGCAACCTCTTTTGGCAAAGCTTTTCCTCGAAGTTCTGGTGGCAGCTTGGATTTAATGGCGTGGTACGAAAGATAATACCTTTTGATGCTGCATTTTGGAACTGCTTCCCAGCTTCTGCAAAGGATGTGGCGCATGTGTATGGAAGCTTGGCTAAATCATGCCCTCAACTCGGAAGACTGCTGTTGTCGGTTTTAGCTGCGATATTTTTTGACAGCAGTGGACAGTTTCGTTTGGCTCTTGCCAGACACTTGGAAGAAGGTACTGTAACATGTAAGCACTCGGCTGTGGACAATTTGCTAACACTTGCTTACTGCCCTTCCAGTCGCGATGCCTCAGGAACGGTTTGTCGCACAGTGCTGGATTCCGAGGCTTCGAAGATGGACACCTAAAAATCACATTGACATCGCTAGGCATTGCAACATATTAGAAGCTAATTGGCGATATTTGCCTTTGATTCGGTCCTGTGAGGCTGTGTCTACAAAGCAGCCGCTTTTACTTTGTGTTTGCTGTGCTCACCCGTCTCTAGGCGACAGCTTTGAACTGGAAGCTCTACCTCATGGCTGTCCCAGGTGGCCACAGGGAGTGTCTCCTTGCCGCGTGTTGTGCAAGTGCTTATTCCGTGCCATTAGTAGTCCTGCTATGGCGCTTCATCACGCGTACAGAGCTTCTTGCACAAAAACCATTCAAGCGTGTCCAATTATCCCCATTTCGAAGACAGTTGTTGGGAGCTGCAGCTGAGATTCGTTGACTCTGTTCCTCAGGCTTGTTGCTGCCCTGCTGCTTCATCAACATCGTTGGGAACCCAAACTGGTGAGGCTAGCGACAGCAACAGGTTGATTTGGAAGCACCGAGTTTCATTTTTTCAGAGACATCATTTTGGTGAAAAGAACCGCGACAGAATGACGTTGAGTGGGTAGGTTTGGTTGGCACGCGAATTTCGAGTCAGGCAGTTCACTGCACTCTGTGACATGTAACGCAGGAGCTTGTGCGTTCTGAGGGGAGCAGTTTACTGCCCTCTGAGGAAGGTAACGTTTAGGATGTTTTCGGCTTGCCAGACAGCTCCAGCACTGTTTATATTTTTGATGAATGATCATAATGATCAACAGCAGATAGAGTCTCATTTTGGGGGACATGGCTCTTTCCTTCAGCAGACGCTCAGTGAGGTCTTTGGCACCTGGGTTGGGTGGACCTTGCTCTCCTATTATGCGATGTTTCATTTCGCTACTGGACAGAATTGGATGCGCCGGTGGAAGAATGGACACCATTGCACTCGGTAGAATTGCTGTCTCACCTGGGTTGAAATCCATTGTACGCTTGCACTCGCTTTCACTCCCGTTTGAGCTGAAACGAGTCGCCTAAAGAATGCTGGAGTCATCTGGACATGTTACTGGTGTGTGTTGTCCGTCCTATGTCTTGCATGCGCTTCAGCCACTTTGGACGTTCTAAAGAGAACTCGGAGAAACCCTCGGGGCCCCCGCACTAAAGCTTGAGCCTGTTTGCTTGCAGCGACAGCTTGACACAAAGACCGCCTTTCAACCTGACAAACATCAACATGCGAAAACACTAACCTGAGACCAGTGACACAAGTTGCGCATAGTTACAGTACACTAACCTAGCAAAAGAAACCTAGGGGGTTCAACGTTTGATCCAAACAGGGTAAGATTGTGTTGTGCTTCCTTCGCTGCATTGATGGTGCTCAGGCGAAACAGCCCTTTGGCCTCTTGTGTCTCTACAAGGCTCATTCAATGAGAGATGGTCATCAGCGATGCCGTTCCTTCGTCAGGTCAGCAATCGCAACTGGATTCATAGTCTTGCCTTTGAACGCTCAATCAAGTGACCTCCGTATGGCCCATATATGCAACACTCCAATGAATTTCGTTCTAAAATAGTACTGCAACTCGTTTTTCGTCCTTTCCTATTTCGGGAGCTCTGTTGTATCGCTGAACCCACTTGATGTCGCTTTGTTCAACAGAGGTGGGCTCTAGGGATCGAAAGGGGTCGAGAGTCAACGCGTTTCACAATCAGCTCTCCCAAGGCGCCATGGCTGTTAAGCTCAGAGTCCCCTTCCACTCCCCAAGGGGGAAGGACAGTGATGCTCAATTGTCAGGCTCGGCAAGGAGAAAGAGATCCATTTCTTCATCAATTAGACTATTGGACGTGTATGGCAGGCATGGGCCTAGGGGCGATAGCGGCATGGGCCTAGTGTTTGACCACCTGTTACTACTAGCTTCTTGTTACTACTAGTAAGGCACCTGTTACTACTAGCGTGGCACCTGTTACTACTAGCTTCTGTTACTCCGGTGCAAAAAGTGACCTTTTGGGAATCGTGTATGATTGACATCGAGACTCAGTACACGATTTTTGATTAGGGTGCCTTCAATCTGCGGAGAAAGGTGCTGGGCTCCCACTGCTTCTTTGGCATGCCGGAGAATTTGAAGGCTTTAGCTGGTTTGGCGGTGAGGATGAAAAGTGCCTAAGCTTCACCAAACAGTTGTTTGCAAGTTCAAGTGTTGAACTGGAATCAGCAACTCTGCAAGTCGGACTTAGACACCCATGCCTAGATTCTTCATTTCATGCCCCTGCCTAGACTGGGTTCCTGCCAGCTCCAGGCTGAGGGTTGAGCGAATTCCTTTTGGTCAGATACCATCAGGACCTGCAAACATGATGGGTTTGGTTCAAGCTTGATCACCTATCTAATTATGTATATATAACTATGTATATATATATATATATGAACTATGATACGGTACTGCACGTCAACAATTTTGAGCTTATATCTTGAACCATGTGCAATTGATAGTAGCACTTTGAGTTGGACCGGGCCCAGGTTGGTGGAGCTACCGAGCCTTTTCAGAAGACCTCTGTGGCTGCTGTACCTGCTGGTACCAGGAGCGCCAAGGTTCCTGTCACGCTTCAGGTCCTGAATGAATTATCGTGAACAAGTTATAAAAGCTTTATTGTTTCTAGTAGCGATGGCCTCCACCTGTCCTTGCTACTAAAAAAGAAAGTTCCTCCTTTCAAGACTGCCCTTCATGTTCCTGGAAGTTCAAACTTTGCATGTTGTTTGCTTGTTTCGCGAACTGAGTCGCTGAGGAGCTTGGCTTGGGCACAGTGCCTGGAAGTGGTGGAGTCAAGGAAAGTTGAGACTTGGTTTAGAACCAGACACCCATGGTTCAGCTGTGTGAGCTGTCCTTTGACGCCATGGTTCAGCCAAGGAACGTTGGGAAGCTGTGGGTCATGGCCGCTTGGCAAAGATACCCAGCTGCTCATAGCTGCTCAACTGTTCCAAGGATGTTGAAAGTCCAGGGTGATGGATGACGTGGAGATGGTTGGATCGCTAGTAGAATTAGGCAAGCCTTAACAAGTCAATGCTTGGTCCATGTTTTGAGACCATATTTTGGTAAGGTTGCGCATTACTTCACCTGGTACATGGGGATGTGCCCCCACCACGTCCGCTCGTTGGCCTTCATCAATCTCTTCCACGGCTTCTCTTCGAGTGCCTGGAGCTGATTGGAGCACCAGAGTGGTTAAGCCAAGTCGTTCACACAAAGAACGCAATAATTATCATTTCAGACTCAAGATGGTCGCTAGGAAGTGAGCCAAGGCTAGGAAGTTAGCTGAGGATAGCTATGTATTATATTTATTATTGTGTTGTCCAGGTCTTGCGATTGAATGTTGAACTATTCCGAGGTTGGTTGGTCTACCAGGCCACCGCGCTTGCACAGGGAGCGGCCAAGTTTATGAAGACTGCAATGGTGAGGTTGCTTTCGTATCCATAGTCAAGCAGACACCAAATATTTGAAGCATTATCAATGCATGATCATCATGATCTTCTCGCACTAGAAGTCTACCTTAAGCTTATTTGTCCCTAGACCAGGTGGTTCGAACGCGCTATAGCCTCTGGATGGCAAAGTCTCCACAGAGCATGCGCTGGACTGCAGCTCGAAGAAGGGTTGGGAGAGATACAGACACCTCAAGGAATGGAGGAGTAATTGATGTCCCTTTTGTCGCACAGTCACTGTTTCACCGGAGTGATATTGTCGTCATTGTCGATTTGAATCCCAAAGAAGCCGGACTTTGTCATGCTTAGCGGACAGAAGATCAACTGGTATCACATTGAAGCGAAGGCATCACAGTAAAGACAAAGATTGGGCATCAAACACTTGAATGATGCTTTCCAGCGCTGATATGGTCTGAGGATCACCTGAACTGCTTCTTAGTATCCACGCCAGTGGCCTACACCTGCTATTTGGCACGAATTAGCACTGTTGTATAATGTTTGTGTCGTTTGACTCGCACTATTCCTTGACGTGTGATTGTGAAAGTGTTCTTTTCGGTCCATGCATCTCCCTAGGTTTCCTGTGCCTGTTGGCCTGTAGCGAAGATCTCGCCTGGGATATTCTGATCAACCAGGACTGGGTTTGAGTTGAAGACACGATCGCAAGGATACACCCACACACCACTGCAGGACTACATCCACCTTGTGATGTACACACCTCCACCCTTGCATGGCTTGAGCAGAAGCGTCCCTTGCTCAGAAGACTTCAATTCTTCTGCTGATCCCTTGTTCAAACTCCAACTCTGCACGAAAAGGTTCTCATTTTGAGGTCATGGTAAGTCTGCTGATGCTTCCGCAACTTGCGCACTACTTTCTCGAGTCACGGCTGCAATGAGAGCTCCTGGTCCATTTGACCGTATCTCAGCGTTTCCAGCCAGTCGCCTATTGACCAAGGATGCCTTCATTTGGAAGATGGGTCCATGCCTAAGAGACTTCACTCCTGGCCAACCAGCCTTTTCATCCCTTTTCCTTCGGATTTGGCTGAACATCGGCGAAATCAGTCCAGTCATGTGGTGCACTGCGCAGGGCCGCAGAATCCTGGCCTCAAGGACGCCATCATCGCGATGGCCAAAGATTCCAATGCCAAGCGTCAGGAGCCCAGTCGAAGAACACTAGTAGCAAGAAGCTACTAATAACAGGGGCATCGTAACTAGGAACAAAGGGCATCGCTAACTAGGAGCTAGAAGCTACTAGTAGCTCCTGGCATTACTACCAGTAACTAGAAGCTACTCAAATGGTGAAGAGCACGTCTGGGGGGAGAGCGATGGTCTCTCCAGACGGGTCGGTTGTCCTTTAACTGCCTGAGATATGCTAGGTTGAGCATCTACGCGGAGACAGACTTTTGGCAGCCAGTTGGTCGGGGACTGTTAAGGGGAACAACCGCTGCAGATGTTTTTCTGTGGCCAACGGAGCCCGAGGTGATGTCACCATCACACACGGAAAAACATCAGGTCTGATTTGCCACATTGACTGTGTGCAGGTTGTCTCAACTTTGGATCCCCCAATCCTGTCAGTCACCCTCTTATCATCTTCATTTGTGCCACACTCCCAGGACACGTCTGCGTCATGAGTGCGAAAGGACTACAGCCTGCTGTCGCAAAAAGGACGACGAGCGCCAAGTTTGACCCCTCTATATACGATCTTTGATCGGGGAAGGTTTTGAGTGAATTGTGTCATTTGGAATATATATATAGATATATTGTATATATATATATAACATATAACTTAACTATTAAAAAATATACACACACACAGGACTATATACGTTTGGGCACACAGGGACATGTGAACGACATGCTCCAATCGCAGGAAGGAGAGATGTCCCCATTTTTGACTGAAGTAAGATACGGATGCAAAGACCAAAAGCCCCTTTCTTGCCGTGCCCAGGCCGAGTTGCAGCTGCACTACTCTGGGCAACAACTCTGGGTACCAAGGGAGACAGAGAGATGCAGTTTACATGAATCATGAACCCGTCGTTTGCTTCCCCTGTAGTCCAACCGAGCAGCCATTAGGATCATCAGCTTTGAAGTGTGCCACGCCATGCAAACCTACTATGGCTGCTACTTGCTTCAGTCCCTGACCAATAGCAATAGAACCTACATTGGCTTCACGATGGACCCACGTCGACGCTTGCGACAGCACAACGGGGAGATCACAGCTGGAGCGAATAGGACCAAACGCTGGAGACCATGGCAAATGATTCTTTGTGTATGGGGATTTCCAAACAAAGTACTGGCGCTGCAGTTTGAGTTTGCATGGCAACACCCTAATGTGTGTCGAAATGTCAGAGACAAAGTGGCGCACCTGAAGTTTTGCAAGCTTCGGAACGGGAGACAGTCCCCCGTGATGGGTGTAACGCAGAATCTTCAGGTTTTGATTGAGATGTTGAAAGCCACCCCATATAGTCGAATGCCTTTGCGAGTTCATTTCCTGGATGAAGCTGCTAAATCTCAGCTGCCAAAGATGCCAGCTGCACGAGCGCTTCCGACACACATGACATTTACTCTGGGCAGTTTTGATGAGCTTGAACGCCTGTGCTATGAATCTATGATGATGATTCCTGTGACCAGCTCTGTGTGTGCAAAATGCTCAGGGCGCTTGGAACCAGCGGATCGCGTCGTGAGCTGCCCACATTGTGAATGTCCACTTCATTTGACGCCCTGTGCTCTTGAACTTTTCCCGAAAACTAAAGGAGCTCAGCTTATACCGGAGGGATCTGCTGCATGTCCCTCCTGTGCTCGACCCACTGAATGGATGGTGCTCATTCGCGGTGCTCGACGTTTGTCCGTGTCACCATCACTGCCTGACATGGAGTGTCAAGCAGAACACTTCAAAAATCAGGAGGTTGAGGATGATGTTTGTTCAGATGCTGAACTGCGCGATGACAGCAGTGAAGAAGTCGAGCTTGTTTCCCAAGACTTTTCTGAACCGAACTTGAGTCAATCTAGCATGGCAAGTATGCCAGCACCTGAGTGCACCGAGCTGACCAGTGAGACTGAACAGCGCCCGAAGCGCAAGCTCAGCGCCTCAAGGTCAGCAAGCTCAGGCCCTCAGAATAACAGCCTCGACTGCCAAGGGCCCCAAGTACCAAGTCATCCTCGTGTACTTAGCTTGCGAGAGAGGCTGGCCAAGCGAACTGCGCAGCGCGCCCCTTGAGCTAGGGTTTGCTATGGACTCTTGGAATTGCCGCTCAAGCTGTGCGAATGGTGTGCACAGAGTAGTTGCATTTTTGTTTTTGCCTGATTTGCCTTTGGCAGCCCTGAAAAGTCAGCGCAGCCTCAATTGTCAATTCAAAATTCATTTCTTTGGCCCTCCAAAGCAGCCAGTGTACTGGATGGATCGAGTGGCAGGCAGACTGACCTCCGGACCAGCTTTTTGACCAAATCTGTCAGTGAGAAACGATGTGGGCAGTCCTTCTCCGCCTGCTTTCCCTCTTGTACCAGGAGCAAAGAAGGAAGTAAGTATCCGTCCTTTGCAAAAGGAGTTTTGTTGCAACATGAGTTCGGTGGTATAGTATGCAGCTGATGCCCTGAACATTATTCTTTGTATATATAAAGAAGCAAATAGTGAACTCGTTGAACTGGATCCTCACATTGCGAGTTGACCCGACTTCTTCATTGTTCATCAATTCGCTCGGTCGACTTGCATTTCGCTCCGCGAGGTACCTACAAGAGGCGGTCATCGATTAGACGCGCGGTGCTCAGTGGAGAGCAGTGGTCTGAGCACCCAGCGAGTTGGGATCTACCTTCACCCCAGCAAGTTCAAGGGTTCGTCGGTTGCTTTTTTTCACGACCAAATGTATTTCTATCCAGGAAACCAACTCCCAGCCAAAAGGATCTACAAAGATTGTGTTCGAACAGTGAACCACAGCTCCATCGACCTCCACTCGAACTGGTGGAGCATCGGTTCATCGATTTGAAAACGACTTCTGACGATCGCCGTCTAGAAAGCAAGGTTGGCAGCAAGTCTCCAAGAACATCCCACCAACCTTTGTGATCTCACTTTTCACAGACTCTTCCCTCGTGTTTTTCATGACTTGGCAAAGATGGGGGTGCTGATCTTAGTCTTAGCCCCAACATGCTGTGCATGGTCAATTTCAATGCATATCTTGTGGCCCCGGATCAGTCTTCACGCTCTTCACGCGCAAAGGTTCCGGCTTGAACATTCGTAACATACACACAGCTGCAGCCGCGACACGGTTGGCTTTGTCTCAAACCCGCTTCAGTACTGGTAAGAAGTAGCTTCGCTTTCCCACAAAAACAGTTCAACGAGCCGAGGCGATGTTCATCCCATGCCAGCGGGGCTATCGCCTTCCTGACTCGGAGGCGTCCTGGGCGGGTTGGGCAGAGAGTTGCCAGAGTTGCCCGTATGGGCTACGCATATGGCTCGGAGGATCTCGGAGGGCTGAACAAAAGCATTAGAAATGAGGACAGGCACATTTCATTAGAATGATGTGGGCAGTCGCTGAGCTTGCTTGAAGGTGTCCAAAGACGAGACACCCCTGCTGGAGGCAGGGATTATGTATTGTATGGATGCCCTGAGGTCAAGATTGGAGGGCGTGGAATGGTAGTTTAGAGCATCTCCTTTGTGTTGACAATATAACGGGACCTGGGACGACGACCTGGGGCAATTGTGCAAGCTGCAAGGAGAGCCCCACATTGATATGGCAGCTTGGCAGTCAGGAGAAAGGTCGGGCTAGGTCGGCTGAGTGGCCCAATAGGAGCGGAACAAGGGTTGCAGATGTCACTTCGAAACGATGAAATGTGTACATCTCCACTTCTCAGATTGGCCAAGGTGCAACCCTAATGCAGCCTACTATGAGGCTATGGTCTACCAGGCAGTCAGCAATCAGCTGTGGCCGTCACTAACGACACAAGTAGCTGCGGCAGTTATCTAGCAGCTTTGCCTGGTTTCAGCAATGGCAGTGGAAACTGGATAACAAGACTTGGGCCGCGAGATGGTCGTATCAAAACCATCAAAATTCTCTACCACCGGGTGAACATCTCAAAAGGAAGATGAAGATTCTCTTCCTACCAAAGCTTTCAAGGTTTCATTTTGACACACGTCCATGATAAACGTGGCGCCAGTCCGGAATCCTCAAGTTCTGGCTGCATCGAGGCGCAGTGGCTTCAGAGCCAAAAGAGGTGGTAGCTTGGATGTAGGTTGGCTGTTGAGCCTGTGTAGCTGATTGAATACCAAATAGAACATCATGTGGCTGTGCGTGGAAGGTTGCAACCTTTTTCTCTTCAACTATGCCGGCTATGGGTTCCTTGGCAAAGACATCGAGTGTGCCATACGTGGGGCATTGACGCTTCGTATCGACTTCAAATTGGAAGCTGGAATCAGCTGGAAAGGCAAAGGGCACAAGTTGAACAGTTTGTTAAAGACAGATTTCCAGTGCGACCCACTCAAGATGAGGCGCTCCAGTGGCAAGCCTTCTCCTTCTCGGGTCTCTCAGGTGCAAAGGGGAACAGTCGAGGTTTGAAGTGCAGATTCCACATCCGTGTCCAGACCGCACGTGTCTTTGCAATTTTTCAGGTCATTGTGCTGTGATGTGCTGTGCATTGTTCTTTGATATTCTTTGTGTGGCGGAGTGAACTGGTCTCGACATGACACTCATGGTGCTTGGAGGATGGAGAGGCAGTGGTGCGATTCCTCAAAGGCGCGCCTTCGCAGCGCCGCTCCTGCCGGGCGTATCGTCTTCCTAGGTCTGTTCACTGGCAGGTCTGACACGATCAGAGGTCCCGAAAACAACGCACCTCTTCGGATTTGGCGACATTTCGGGCTCCATGGTTGGGCT
Organism: Durusdinium trenchii; assembly: GCA_963970005.1. NCBI lineage: Eukaryota > Dinophyceae > Suessiales > Symbiodiniaceae > Durusdinium > Durusdinium trenchii. The sequence continues at coordinate 243,952 of CAXAMN010011001.1, read as the reverse complement.
TCCGCAATTGGAAGGTCACCCAGATATCTCTCTCGCATGTGAGATTTCGTGAGATTCCTGATTTGGCAGCGCTAGGAGTACAGAGAGCTGGTATGGTCTAGTGGCTATGACGCATCCCTCATGCGTCGTCACTACCCCACCCCCGCAGTTAAGGGGATGAGCTAGGGTGTAGACTGTTAAAGAAGCACAACAACGCTAGGAGTACATTGTGAATCTACCAAACAGTCATATCGTTTCAGGGGTATCTACACCTATTTCTCTTTGGCGCAGGTGGTTTACTTTCTTTTGAACTTTTTGTTGAACCATACCGTGGCCCCCACATTTGCCTGTCAGGAGGTCGAGGTGTGAACAACATGGGCATCTACGGCAGGCCAGAAGGGGAGCTCTTTTGAACGGCATGGCTTCACCGTTAAAAGAGCAACACTGCGCCACATGGATTGGTCATTGACCGAATACATTGGAACTTGGGACCCTCACGGTGGCGCGTCAGATCCATCGGTGGCGTCGCTGCTTGCTATGTGGCGCGGCGGTTTCCAGAGGCGGGCAGTCCAGACAGACGGAATGTAGAGGCTCATCACAAGTGGACAGTCATGTTTGAGGTGAAGATCCTCATCACCGACAGGACTGAAAGGTCTTTGAGTCTTGGTGAAACGGCCATGGTCTTGTAACAATTCTTGGAGAGATTCGGAGTATGAATCCATTTGGGAAGTCGGTTCGTGTTCAGACGCCGCTATGCACAAGCTGGAACACACAGGACGATGTCCACGTTGGAGGGAGCTGCTAGATATATGCAGCAGCCTGAGATGGCCACACAGTTGAAGGCTTAATTGCTTTGGCATGGCGAGCATGGCACATGTTTTATGCCATTTTGCACGACGCAGACCGTCTGCAGCCATTCTTGGTACACTCGCCCGGCCCAATCTGATTTTGTGCCACTCAAGGTAGTGGAGCCATGTGCCAGATCTTCAGCATTGATGTAGACTGGCCGTACCAAATTGCGACATCGCCATGGATGAATCCGTTGGCCTATGTCATCTTCAACTTTGTCTTGGCGAGTACCTTTTTGGCCCTGCAGATCCTTCATTTCAGTGACTTTCTTGTAGGCAATGGCATTTACTACTTTTTTTACCTCACGAATTGGGCAATATGCTTCGAGACCGCGACCGTGCTTTGTCTCTTCGTCTCAGTCTTGTGGGGCTATACTCTTTTGCCCACGGCAGACAAAGCTTTACCCACCCCTCTCTTTGTTCGAATCACGGTTGCCATGTGGTATTGCGCTCAGCCTATCTCCTTAGTGGTAGTTTTGCTGTATTGGACAATCGTGAACCCAATTTGGGATGTGGAGCCTGTGATCTTCTCTTCCTTGTGGGCACATTTCCTAGACTGGATCGCGCTGCTCATCAGTTTATTTGCTTGCCGCATACCCTTCTCTTTCAAAAATGGAATTTGGTCCTTGATGTTCTTATTGACTTACTTGGCATGGACCATCATCCACTTCGTGGCCCGAATTGGCACGCGAACGCCCTGTGATGACTACCCTCAGGAGCTCTGCCCGCTCTATAGCCAATTTGATTGGAACCAACCGCAGGGGGCGATTATCATCACACTTGCTGCGCTGGTTGGGCTGTTGCTGGTGGTCCTGCTGTATGTGGGCTTTGTGAAGTGTCGAGATGCCTGTGACCAGAAGCACACGGTGCTCTCAGATCTGGAAGAAGGGAAACCAACGGCCAAAGAATGAGGAAAGACAGGCGATAGCGAACAGAGTGAGTTGCAGCGACTTTTGGAAAACTGTTTGGAATGTATAGACGGGCATTCTGGGTGAGTTGGTGCAACTCCGACAAGAATTCGGAGTGCCAGCCACCCAGAGAAAAACATGTCACTTGAGTTTGATAACGGATCCTTGTGAAGCAGGGTTTTACATGCTTTTGCCATGCGGTTAACTATCACAAAGTGATCTTTCGGCCTCCTGAAAGCAGAGAGTGTCTCGGTCGCCCACGGCTGTAGTAGCCCGATCTAGAGTTTTGGTCTTCACTCGGAGAAGCACACCATCTCTTTGAGGCTTGGTTGAGGTGACCTTTTGCAAACATGTTTTGTCTTCCCAAGCTCAATTACGTTGGTTTAGCTACGATTACTTGATGGTGTCCGATTCTCCGACAAGCAGACCACTGGTAAAAAGATGTATATAAAAGGACTCGCTGAGGGCGTCAACCGCCTCAACTCCCCAACCGCTTTTCACCAGTCCTTGCTCGATTGGGGGTGACAACTAGGTATGGTGCCTGGGCAGCGAAGGGCTTGCGAGCCACGTTGGCCACTGGCATGTTTAAGATGGAACAGGCAGAGGCATGTTTGAATGATGCTTTCTTCTTCTTCTTCTTCTTGTTGTTGTTGTTGTTGTTGTTGTTTGTTTTTTCTTTCATAGGTCCACACATTCAGCAGGTTTCAGCAATTTGGTGAGAAACGCCATCCGTCTGATAGTTATGCACCTGTTTCTACTTGAGGAGAACAGCAAGCACTTGATTGACTCGCAGTGTGAAGTGGTCAGTTCACTTCAAGCGATGTACAGATCCTCAAGATCTTCATGCTTTGGCCGTCAAACCTGTCCGCAGCTATCTACAGCACCCTTGCGGAGTTGCGTACTGTCTGCCAATAAACGTCGAGATGGACTTAGAGGAAGATGGGCCAACGGCTAGTGTCCGAAATAGCTATATACATTATACAAAGGTTCTAACTCCCAGAGCATCTCCCCAATCATTGGCAGGATCCCTTCTTCGGGATCCCCAATCATTGACTGGACCTCAAGATCCTCAATCCCAACACCCGAGGAATCCCAGATAAAGCAGGGCGGCAGCATGGCAAGTCAACAAGAGGAAGGCACCAAATGTAAACCAGAAGCTACTAGTAACAAAGGGCATCGCTACTAGGAGCAAGGACGCTACTAGTAGCTCCTAGCCTTACTACTACGGAAGGAGAAGCTACTAGGAACGTCAGTGTCTTTTGTGCCATGGCCGCCATGGCCTTGCCACCCAGCTACCAACGTGTTCATGATGTGAAGCTTAGCAAGTCGCAGGTGAAACGCCTGCGGAAGCGATGTCTACTGGACGAGTGCGAGGACGAACTTTGACCCAAAAAGCGGTGGCTCATCTCCCCCAACGAAAACCCAGAGGCCTGCAGAGGCTTTTTTCTTTAATTAAGCTTTTGTCAAACCGTCAAGTCTCCAAAAATAGGAGCAAGACATGACGATCACTTCTTGAGTGTGACGAAACATTTGGAGAAGTATATTTTGAAATCTTGTGTTTTTCGCCATCTGAGACAAGTCGGACAGCTTCTGTGGTGAGGCCAGTCTCGATGTAAAAACATGTAAAGAGCCAAAGAGTTGACATGCCTTCCTGTTCTATTATGACGGTGCTGTCTTGGGGCTGTCTTGGCCCTCTCTAAGAGTGAAACTGCATGGGCCGCGTTTGGTGTTAGGCAGAATTGTTGGCTTGAAGGTGCTTTTGGCTTGTGGTTTGTCCAGGAGGCTGCAGGTCCAGACTTGCTCTTCAAGGTTCATCGCGGGCTCTTCAGTGTTGCTTGGAGAGTTATTCAGATCTTGCGGTAGATTCTGGGATCGAGGTCAGGTGTCATTGGAGGGACTCCCGGCTTTGGGACACCTTGCAATTTCAACCTACACCCAACACGGGCCAGTTGAAGACGATGCGATGGTCACCTGTCCCGAAAATAGTTTCTGCTTCTTCTCTTCGGGATGAGCCGATGAGCCGGCCATGCCCCTGGAACCGACCACAATCACTTGCGTCACTTGCTCAAAGCTTTCAGTGGAACATGATCACTTCCGCTTCTTATCCCTGAGGCTTTGCCTTTCGAAAACCTTACCGCCTTGCGAGAGGATTGGGTCTCCTTAGAGCCTTGGCCGCTCCGGGCAGCTCAGATCAGTCTTCCAATTGACCCATGCTGCCCATGCTAAGGATATTGCTGACATCATTGACAAGATGTGTGGACCAGATGGCAGCAGCAGGCATGTGGTGCAGCTAATCACCAGCTTCACAGCTAATTCATGCTCTTTCTAACCTTTCCATCACAATCACATCACATCACATTACATCCCTTTGGCTCATGATTAGCAGAAGTGATTTGGTTCTAGCAGAAGATGTTTGCTCTGACTGAGTAACTCTCCATGTTTGTTCTTTGAGCTGTGGGTTTTTGACTCCATTGTGCTTGGAATGCCTTCCGGCAGGCGTGGAGGCTATTGTTTTGAGCTGAAGCTTGTCTGACTTGTTTATTGGATTTGTCTCAAGACCAAGCCTCAACCACCCGGCTTTTGTCGAGATTGCTAACACAAGGGGGTGATGTGCAGATCCACAGATCTGCTGTTGGGAAACGGAAGAACAACGAAGAAGCTGAAGACCACAAATGGGTCGAATCAACATGTTCCAAGCACTTTCAGCACCGGCCCAGGAACAAGCTCTTGGCAGTGTTCCTGCTTCACCTCGGCTTTCAGGTGCAGCCGTTTGCTGCTCGTGTATGGCTGGATGACGGAGAAACGCCCAGGCGAGAGTGCAAGCGTGTTGAGATTCACTTCTTTTCCACAAGCAAGACTGACTCCTGTATGTGCGAAGGTTGCCAACACCGCCACTGCACACGCACATGTGCCTGGAGCTGAGGACCTTGAACTTTGATAAAGCATCAGCGATGCCAGGAGCCCCTAGTAGCGTCCTTGCTCCTAGTAGCGATGCCAGGAGCCCCTAGTAGCTTCTTGTTCCTAGTAGCGATGCCCTTTGCTCCTAGTAGCGTCCTCTAACCATGAGTGAATGGAACTGGCAGAAGTGGAAGATTCTTGTTGAACAGGTCTGCTAGTGAACGCCGGCACCACTGGTCCACCGTATTTGTGCGACGTGGCCTTTGGGAAGGTTGGACTGTTTGAGCCCATCAGCTTGGAGAAGCTGAACCAAGGAGAGCTGTGCAGCTTCGGTTCAGCTCCCTTTGGATCTGACTGACCAAGCTCGCACTTTCTGCAGGAGTGCTCCAAAATGGACACACCAGCCGCTTGGCTTGAAGGTGTCGCTTGAGAATGCGTACTTTTCATGGCTTTGAGATAATTTTGTGCACAAGCTGACAAGCTGTTGATATGGCAACCGGCAATATACTGTACTTGCTTGCACGACTTGTGATTGACTCTGTTTCTTTAAAACACACCCAGGATTTCTGGTTGTCCGCCGCGTTTACTTCCTAGTTCCTAAATTTGTTGATATGGCCGCTGGCAGTGCACTTATTTGCACAACTTGGGATTGACGCTGTGTCGAAGAGCACCCAGGTTTTCTGGTTGGCAGCTGCATTTACCTCCTTCTAGTTCCTAAATTTGTTGATATGGCTGCCGGCAATACACTTCCTTGCACGACTTGTGATTGACGCTGTTTCGAAGAGCACCCAGGATTTCTGGTTGTCGGCACCTCCTTCTTGCTACAAGAGTTCTTGTTCGGAACATCTAAAAAACGGCTTTGGGCAGCGCGGGTGCTACAAGGAAGCTTCTCCGGTCAGACGAGCGAAGCTTCCTTGACCCCCCGCCGCATTCTTGCCGACCCGCTGACCTCAGTTTGATTTCAAGTCAAAAAACCTCCAAAGAATCAACGCTTCTTGATTCGTTGTGGAGATTTTAGACCTTCCTGGAACGTTTGTTCCAGTTTTTCTTCGGGCAAGGAATGAGGCTGGAGAGTTCAAGTTTCAAGACGCTTCAAGGCGACGAGACTGTCGGAGCATCAGAGCGTTTCTTCCTGGATCTGTTGTGTAAGCCACTTCTGAGATGTTTTGCAAGTTTCTTTTTTGTAGGCCGGTCTATTGTTGATGTGTGAGCATGGTATGCAAAGAGTAGTGCTCCACCATTTGAAGCGACTCACTTTCCAAGTTTTATGATGGATTCCATGTCATTCTATATGGATGTACCTTTCCACCTAGAATAATCCACCTCAGCAATGCTTTCTGTGCCAGCTCCGTTCTGTAGGCCTGGACTACGACACCTACATGTTGTGGGTTGAAATTGACGGCAAGTGGATGCGTGGCTACTCTATCCTGCCAGTGCAGGACTTGAGCTACGTGGATTCCATTCCCTTGAATCTGAAAGCCCCTTTGGCGCAAGACTCCTCTGAATGTTAACGGGGTGAAACAGGGTGAAACGAAGCGTCCATAGACACTGGAAGTATGCCACGAGAAGCAGCTGCTCGATGAAACCCAAAGACAGCAACGAGATTGAAAGCTTCCCTTAAGGACAAGCCAGTCTGAGGTTTATGGATATTTCGAGAGCCCGTTTACGCAGAGACTGTGGTGTGAGCGGCGCGATCGGGAGCACATCCGGATCTTGGGTGTCTCATTTGCAGATTCATTTGCAGCATAGTGCACTATGCTGCAAAGGCATGCAAAGGCATTATTCTTTAAGTACTGTATTAACGGGGTAATGCATGACACATTAATGTAATTATGCTGCAAAGACATGTGTACCGGCTGAGGCTTCCTTGAAGTCCTAGACCTGGTGGTCATTCAAATTGAAATTTCATTTCCTCTTCAGATTTCCATGCAACACTATGAATCTGGGGCAGTCGAAAACACGAATTTGAATGAGTCAAGAAGGTTAGAGCGGACTGAAGCCAATAGCTACACATGGAGTGAGGAAAGAGAGTGGATGAACCAGTCAGTCACTATTGAGGCTCGCACTTTCTGCGAGAGGCTGCTGGAAGCTGCCAGAAGTTTTCTATCGAGTCTGGAAAGCACCTGCAGCAACTTTTGAGGCCCGGAAGACTGGAAGAATTCACAGTGACTATACCGGTCTTCTCGTACTTGTCAAATTGTTGGTGCACTTATTTGAAGATTTCGAAGGTGGGGAAAGCACAACGAACAGTGTTCTTTTTGCTCGTCACCGGCGTCCAGGTCCCACTTTGACCTCGAGCTCTCGCTGGCGGAATGTGAAGGCCTCCACCGTCCAAAGCCCAGCTGGCCAGCTCAAGTTGCGAGATTGTGAGAATCAGAGCACATAGGAAGACATAGACGATAGATGAAGATCGATGATCGATGAGGATAGTCATTATTGATCTCAAAAAGGATTTCGCAAACATCTAAAGATTCTCCAGAGGTACACAGAGGTACCAGTACCCAAACATACCGTATCCGGTCATTGGGTCGTTCCTTAAAAAAGTCACTAGTCTCAGGTCTTGGTGAGGCGGAGCCAGGCGAAGAGAAGCACCTGAGACCAAAGAACTGGCCTATTGGAAGGTAGAGAGGAATCATAATATGTACCGTGACTGTATAGACACTTAATAATACATATATAGATAGATGGTATGGATATGAGGGTTGCTTGTCTTGGTTGATCTGTGGATGTAGAGATGGTCTTTAGATGACGCAGATTCTAGAACCGCTGGTGTAATGGATTGAAACACCTTTTGGTCCTCATCCGGGGATCCCGGTTCACACATCATTGAATTTGTATATATTTGGTTCATTTTGGTTTCTCTCTAGATCTCTCTAGTTTGAGACCTCGTTAGTTGCTGAGGTGGCGTTGCCTTTTGGAGCTTCGCCAGCGCGACGCAGATCGATTCAAGCGATTCCACTTCCCGGTGGCTGTGGCAGCTGGAGTGGTGATCCTGGTGGTGATGTGGAGAGCTTTTCAAAGGCCAGAATTTTGCTCCTAGTAGTACGGCCAGGAGCCCCTAGTAGCTTCATGCTCCTAGTAGCGATGCCAGGAGCCCCTAGTAGCGTCCTTGCTCTACTTCGGTGGGAGCTTCGAAGCCGAGAACCCTTTTCTTGGAAGTGCCCGAGGAATTGCAACTAAACCAACACAACAATCTCAAGATGCATTAGTGGCGAGACAAAAACCAGCAAAGCAGGTATTTCTAAATTTGGAGACCACTGTTTGTGCTCTCGGTTTGTTGTACTGAGTCGGCTTTGACTTGGGTGCTTGCTATCCTATTCGTTATCCTCTGCGAATGCATCGATCGGCGTAGTGGTCCGCCCGTTCTGCAGGCGCTAAAACGGCCGCCGAGTCAGAGCCTCCACTGACGTTCGCAGCAAAAGCCCATATGGCAGAGTCCAGGGAAGCCAGCCGGACGTTTTTGAAGCGGCCACACCAAATACATTATAAGTGTTAGGACAAAACAGACACCACTCGGGACATCTTGAATATGGGGAACACTCTGTGGAGATAGTTGAGCCATGTTGAGCCATCAACGCACAAACCAGTTTTGCAGATATTTGCAGATTGGTGCTCGGAGTAGACATAGACGACCCTGAGTAGATCCAGGATCGACTTTGCAGGCCTGCCTCTTTCGATTTCCCGGTTCTTGGTGCTGTGCAAGTTAACGAAGGTACCGGTACCATCCGGTACCGCCATTTTATTTGTAATGGCCTCCACCTTAGTAGCGATGGCCTCCAACCTAGAAGCGATGGCCTCCAACCTAGATTTGCAAGGAACTTAGTTTCTCCGCATCCATTTCGGTTCACTCGTTCACATGGCAACGATGCAGCTGATGAGGGAATTTGTGGACAGACAGGCGGATGGGAAGGGGGGAGTTGGGTGCAGTTAAAGCTGCAACAGTCAAGATCATGCGTGAATTTGAGAGACAAAACTCGGAGAAATGAACATGTTCAATTTGTTTCAATAAGCCAAGCTTGGCTTACCCTAGTGTTGCATCAATACAAGAGAGTCCAGGCGTCCATCCATGATGAATCGAAAGATTGTGCCTTGAACGCCTTGCAGCTCAGTCTTCTGCCTTGCAGCTCCCCACGCTTCGAACCCCCTCAAAGAGCGATTATGGGATCCGGCGTGTCGGCCGAAGCTTTGAAGAATGCCTCGGCGCAAGAAGTGAAGCAAGTGGTAGCAGATCTTCCACCTGAGAGCAAGCAGAAGCTCGAGGAGGCTCTCACAAAGACGGAGAAAACCTCCTTAGCACCTTGGCGTGAAATCTGTCTGGGATCTGATGGGCCAAGGTCTTCTGAAGCTTTTGAGACGTTTTTTGGTCTGCCAGCAGGTCATTTTCGTGAGACAGTTTGGACCTAAAGGCCTTGAAACTGGTGACGTGCACCAGCCAAAACCTTGAAGAAGGCCGAAGATTTTCACGAAGCAAATCGATGGGAAAGCTATTTTTTTGCGAAGGTATCTTCTGCTCCACAGACAGTGGCGACAGAGGACACAAGGTCACTCATTGAGAAGCTCGCTGGAGGAGTGAAAATGGTGGAGACCCTCGGCAGAATGATTCATCAGGTGGTTGATTCCATCAAAAAGGTGAACATTGCATTCGGTGTGTTTGCATTCGGTGTGGATGAACCACGTGAAACTGACTTAATAGGGGCAGAGGCCGAATGTGTAGATACTTTAGCGAGAACTGCTTTTGCTCTTGGATTCTTAACCCAGCAGAGTCAAGCGCCTTTTGGCTCTTTCGCCTTTTGTGAGGAACTTCATGCAGAATGCGGAAGTCTCTCGTCTGCGGAGGAGCAAGCTTTCTCTCTTTGCTTTCTGTGTTCAGCCGCGTCCACTTGTGTCGAACTCAGCCCGGTCTTTAAACTTCTTCCACGAGATTAGCACATGGAAACACGTGGACTAGGCAATCACAAGGACACAAAGGGACGTCAGAAGGAAACACAAGAAAAGCAAGCAATAAGAGAGCAAACGGACATCCAAGAGACGACAGACATCAATGCCACCACAGCAGCAAAGAACAGGATGAAGCCTACCCCCTTTGGAAGAGTGTTTGGGCATAACATGTTTTGATAATATGAGTTTTGGCAGAACTTGTAGCAAAAGGATCACCTCGTCAACTAGGAGCCAGTGGCCAAGCGGTGACTAACCAAGCTCTAGACTCTAAACCATCAAACGATTTCAAGGATATGGAGCTCTTTTGTCGGAGAACACTTCGTGAGTCTGCTTTCGTTGTGAACCAAGAACTGTGAGGAAACCGAGCCGTGGGGAAGAAACCGGTGATCTAAGGTCTTCACGAACATGTTTGGCCAATTCGACCAGGATGGCAGTGGCAAAGTGAAAGTCTCCGAGTTGGGCCCAATGGCAGATTCCATCATTCGTGCTGTGGACGGTGTGGATTCCAAGGACGGAGCACCAAACGAGAAAAACAGCAGCTGTTTGTGGCATCGCACTTAGTGGAGGTTGTGATTTTCTCATGGACAGGACACCATATGGCTAACTGCAGTGTAGAGAGAGGGCCATAAATGGGTCATAAATGTCAGCGCAGGAAGAGCTCATGAAGACCTTTGACAAGAACGGGGATGGAGAAATCAACAAGGAGGAGTGGAAGGAGCTGATCACAGAATTTTTCAAGGCGATGCAACAAAAGACTGCGACGCTTGGTGGGCACACCGTGTCAGACACTCCGGTTTTTGGAAAGATGTCCAGCACCCAGGATATCCCTAAGTCCCATTCTTCAGTGGTGCACTTCAGAATGAGTCACCCCGTATCCCCATTTTAAGTGGGTGCAGCAGTTGTATTGGGCTCGCTTTGGTTGATTTGTGACGCAATGGCCACGAACCAAATCATTTGCCAGATGCATTTTGCATTGGTCTTGCAAGGAAGCAACTCATTGACAACACAGAGAAGGATGCGGAGCTGTCTGCTGATCCCGCTTGGCCTGAGCTGAAGGCAACATTGGAAAAATATGTATAATTGAAGGCATTTGAGCTAAGGGCCGCCTTACATTTTTCAAGTTCACTTGGACAAACCTGGTCTTGGACACATCTCAGTATTGTTTAGTTCTGTTGGAACTCAAAGGTAAAAGCGCAGTACTTCTGACGATTCAGTCGTTGGTGATTCACAGTAGCACAACGTCGTCACTTCTTCTTCATAACGTGACCGATATCTTCCTCTTCATAAAGACTCATCAAAGATGACACATCCCGAAACCATATGACACTGCTCAATCGAATTCAGCTGATCCGAGCCCGAGCTCGAAGTGATCGGCTCCAACTGCTTGAACAACGGCCATACGGCCCGAGCTGGAGAGCATCAAGAGCACGAGTCCAGGTGTCACTTGACTGAGGACACTAGGATAAGATAGGACAAGTACTACTTTTGACATGGGGATGTCTTCAGAAAAAGACATTGGGATGTCTTCCCCAATTCGAGAGAATCTCTTAACATGTCTTTTCAAGCATCAACAATGTGGATGATGAAGAGAACAATCTTGGGGAGATGAGGTCCAGTCTTGGAGACACACCCACGCGTCTTAGCTGTCCTAGCTGTCCTGCAAGCACAGCCTGGATTTGACCGGAACTGTGACAAAAGAAGTCGCCTGCAGAATTGTGTGGTGGACATTTTTCTACAGGGAGCAAAGACCTTGTGTCCTGATGTCATTTTATGTGTCCACCGTGAACAGCTGCTGCGGTCCTTCACATAGTCCATTTGGTTGACAGATGAATTTTGGTTCTATTGTATTTTGATCTGGGTGAATTTGCATCAAGCGACAACTCGCCATGCGTGTCGAATGAGCCACGTCACCTGTCATGTACTCTGTGGACAAGCCTTTGATTTGGTGCTGCCTGTTTTGATGTCATTCTTTTATTCATTTCAGGAGGTTTGGTAAGGCCAATACATCATAAGTTCGGAAGTTGTTCATTGCTTCGAGACTACCCTAGCCAAACGAGGTTGTGTAAGAAACCCTGCCGCCTATAAATAGGTTCCGGAATGTCTGAACACCTGAAAAACGATAAGAGTAAAAAACATGATACCGTGATATGTCATTTCCTGGCTGTGTGTTTGCTCCATGAGTGGCATCGAGTTTAGCTTCTCAGAACGACAACAATGTTGCTTGAGGGCTCTACACTACTTGATCAAAAACCCATACGTTTCTTTACCTTCTTGGCTCCTTTGAACATCACCGTGCGTGACTTCTTGGATTCTCGTTCAGTATGCTGCTTGCCCATGGAAGAGCAATGATCATGAACTCTGTCGAACATCTTGTCACTTCTTGACCAGGCTGGCTGAGCCAACGGCCGCAGAAGGTGGTCATCTGAGCGCAGTGAGATGATCAGTGCCGAAGGTGAAGGGCCCGAAGGCAGGTCAGGCCACACCGACGCCGGTCTTTTGGCCTTTTGCCGAAGGCAACTTGGCAGGCTTGGGCCATAAGCGCTCGCCTTCAGCTCCTCAGGAGTTTCCAAGAAGTTTCAGAAAGCCGCATGGAACAGAGAGAAATGTATATGTTTCATTGAAATGCTCAAGCTATAGCCGGTAGCTGACATTCTTCAAACATAAGATGATGTCTTGTCATTTCAAGGTCGAACCATAATCTCCGTCCAGCAGAGGGTGCCGGGAAAATGTGGTAGCCTGTTAACGCCATCACGTGTCGAACAAATTGTTATGGCAGGTCCATGGTTGCCGACAACACGGAGAACTTTCTCGAGGCTCATTGAGCACTCCCTTAAGAATCATCATATTTTGACGAGTCTTGTCTTTGAGATTGGTTCCTGTCCTGCATTGCAGAGTCCGGCAGAGTCCGGCAGAGGTGTGTTTGTTTCATTGAAAAATCAAGTGCGAACAACGACTCTGCGATGTCCTTAGGTGAGATGTCACAAGGTCTTGATCTGCGATCCTCGGGACTGCTTGGTGGGATCGGCGGTTTGCGCTTTGCTCCTTTTGGGACGGAAGATCGACCTCAGGAACTGTCTCAATTGAAAGAACCTTTATACTTCAATATATATATATAGACATCCCGCATTTCGTTGCATGGAGTGATGAGTTCAGAACCTTTTCATGCGGAACTGCATCCCTAGTACTTCTCCAGGATCAGATGATCCTGGACCCTGCCGCTTTGCGAACCGAGGCAACTGCAGTGCATGTAAAGCAGGATGAAAGAGCATTGTGAAAAGACACACAACATTTAAAGATCATGTAACATCATGTAACAAGATGCAGAGTGCAGACCCGGACTGAATTTCAACTCGCTGGCTCCGCCGAATGGGATCGACTCCAGGTCGCCTTGAAGGTCCTGGAGCGGCTTTCTCCAGAGGAGTGAAATCGACGTGCCAAGCGACCAAGTGACAGCTCGTTTGGTGATTTAAAAGGGAACCACCTGGCAACCTCATATCTATCTATTTATCTATCTGTCTGTCTGTCTATCTATCTGAATATGTGAAGAGGTGGCTGAGAGAACCAAAATGCAGATCACGAGGGCAATTTGGGACCACAGGGACAAGTGACCAGTCCTAGTGGATTTGCGTGGTACGTGACAATCAGTGGGGGTGGCTAGGCCTTCCCGACGTTCAGCGGTTGAGAACAAACAACCAAACGCGACGACGCAAGGTTCTAATTTGGCAGGAGCGAATCAATGTAGATGATACCACCTTGAAGGCTTTTGAAGAGGCATCTGGGATGCGATGCAAGAGGAAAGGAACTTGAAAGCAGAGAGACTTTCTTCTTTCGTGTGATTGGAGGGATGCTTGAAATGAACTTGTAGATCTAGTTCAGCCTCTTCTGTGCTTCTTCTTTGTACGGTTCTGAAGCGATTCTAAGGAATCAGATTTGACACTGCGCTGCATAGTCTGGGAAGTGGCCGCTTCCACAAACGAGACATTCTAACACATTCTAGTCAACGATTGCACAGACCCAACTACTCCTCATGAGCCAACAGGCTTGGCGCTTCTTCGATGTGCTTTTCTCTCTGCGAGAGGGTGAGGAGGACTATCTGCTGACAAGAGCTGATGCATGTTAGTGTTGAGATGGTGCTAACTTGCAATGCAAGGTCAAAACATAAGTGTATCTATACAATATAAACATTAGTAGTTGATAGTAGCTGAATTTTCAGGTGTTTTACAGCAAGCAACTAACCACATTTTGAAGATGCACATATTGATGTTGGATCCTAATGGCGGCCAAAGGCAAATGCTATGCCGAGGAAACTTAGTCTGTGGTCATACTTTGCAGGATGATGATTTTTGCGGCAGGTGGAGCAAGGGAGAAGTATCGGATAATGTTCTGATCTGGCGTTTGCTAAAAGAACTGGCTCATTTGACTCCAACTCTTATTGTTTCAAATGGACGTTTGACAGGACCTGCGGTTTGTAGTGTTGTTTGGTTGAGTCATGCAATGCTCTCACAGTAACACATATTGTCGATAGGTTCTGCAAAGTACGGATTCCGAACTAGATTTGGACTAAGAACTTTCTTTCGGCTTTTCCCGGCGAGGACGGAAGGCTCAGATCGACCGTCGAGTGTTCGCACCGGATCTCCGTCAGTTGCTTCTCGTTCGGGTTCCCGTGTGAGGTCACGCCAGTTAGCAGCTGCTGATTCACGACCCGAGGCCCCTTTTGGAGATGGCAGATTCGTTTCGCACGGTCCTGAAAGAGTGCAATACATCAGAAAAGAACATTGAATGCGCAGTGTTTTCATCCGCGGAAGTTGAGAAATATGTACTGAATGAAGGTTGTGAGGGCTTCTTCTTCGATGTTGAAGGAGCAAGCTCTGCAGTTTGACGCAACAGAAGACAGAGCTTTGAGTGGGCGATGCTTTCCCAAGTATACTGTAGACAGGAAACTTGAGGAAACCCAAACCAGATATATACTAGTACTGTAACTAAGGGCATCGCTATTAGTAACAAGCGCATCGCTACTAGTAGCAAGAAGCTATTAAGTTTCACTAAAAATCTAGGAACCAAATCATTAGTGTGAGCGTGAGCTATCCTGCGTCCTAAGCAGTACCTTCTTAAGCTACTAGCTACCTCTTTCACTAGCTACCTAGCTACTACCTCTACGGCCTACCCCCCTTTAAAGAATCGTTTGTTTTTCTTCCCAACATGTGAATTGGGACATCCCATTTGTGAAACGGCCACCAGCTCAACTGCTCACGTGCGTCCTCGTCAGGCTCGAAGCAAGGCCCAGCTCTCGAAAGAGGGAACGGGCGTTCAGCGTTTTCGCATACATGAAGCTTTGAGCCACTCTCAAATACTCTTTACTCATATAGCACAGGTGTGCCGTTGACAAACAAGCTTGAGGATTCCATCCTGATGATGTAAGCCGATGTGCACAACATTTGTGTGGTTTTGTCGTTCTCATGCATTCATTTGCCAATACTTCTCAAAGACTTGGATTCCAAACCAACCCGGTGAGCTGCCTTTGCCCTGGGTGCCTCATTTTTCTCCAAAGTGCCAGATGGTGCATAGCATGAAACACAACCAGGTGGAGCATAGATCGATGTGAAGGACCTTAGCACAATTTCCTTATTGTGCGAATTACCTCCGGTTCAGGTTGGTGTTTGGATTCTTGAAATGATGTTGCGTCTGCCAGGCGGCGGAAGAACAACCTGGACGTGCCTTGGCGGTGGTTCGGGAGTTGCTGAATGGGGGGATCGGATTTTTGATAGATTCATGGGTTGCCTGCAGCTCAAAGTCTTTGTGTCAAGCTGAGTTTCAGTAGATTCGGATAATGCCGCCCTCAACTTGTTACGATTTCCTCTTGCAATGGTGGCATCCAGAGGCATTCATTGATTGCTCAATTGCAGCCCAATGCAACTTGAATGCTTTTGCGAACACCATCTAGCAGTTTCGGTCACGGATGTCCCCTGAAACATCACCTGCATTGACCATTTGCCCATCAGAAGACAGGGAAGAAATTATCACCTCAGAGCCTCAGAGCTTTCCTTGTTATTAGTAGCAATGGCCTCCAACCTACTTGCGATGGCCTCCACCGAGCATAGCGTCCTTGTTACTAGTAGCTTCTTGTTCCTAGTAGTAAGGCCAGGAGCCCCTAATAGCGTCCTTGCTCCTAGTAGCGATGCCAGGAACCCCTAATAGCTTCTTGTTCCTAGTAGTAGGGCCAGGAACCCCTAATAGCATCCTTGTTACTCGTTTTCGTCAGTTTGTCCGCCAAACTCTTGTCCTCAAGGAACTGGTGCTTGTTCTCAAGGCGTGGGAGCAGAGCACTTGACCAGTGGTTTGGGAGCACCAGAGGTCGGTGTGAGAATCCTCAACGTGCTGGAAAACACTCACTTTCTTGACGTCTCACACATCTAAGGGAAGCATTGGTAAACAAAAGACCCGACATTTGTTGATGAAGGCATGAAGGCAGAACTTCTCAAAGGACAAGTAACCGGTAACCATCCAGTCAGATTAAACTGTGTGAATTGTCATGCCTTTTATTTGCTTGATGGAGTTTCACAGGCACACAGCAGCAATGGCACATGGACACCTCATGATAAGGGTTCCGCAGAAATGCAGACAGTCTCTAATGATTCCACTGAACATCACCAAATACATTTTGATGATGGAGGCCATCGCCGCTAGTAGGTTGGAGGCCATTGCTACTAGAAGCTCTGCATCTTTCACGTAGCAGATTCAACCCACTGGCATGAGCTTCTTCGCTGCGGGCAGCTCGGTCGAAGGGACAGATGCACTGTGTCATCACTCAGGCGGGGTGGCATGAACTTTGCGTGTACTGTATAACAATGGGGCCATCTAGGAAGTAAGGTGTGAAACAGTTCACAGCACGGAGATGCTTTTGACATGTCTTTGTTGAATTTCCCTGTTCATAGTTTAGCCAGTGGTTGGATGCCAGGCTTTTGGGGGACTGCTGGGTGTTTGATCTATGAAACTGCTTGGCTCCTGCGAGATATTGTCTCTTTTCTCCCAGAGCTTGGAGATTTCGCATTCTCATCAGTGACATCTTGGAGTTCTTTCATGAACAGCTTGGAACTTTACATGCGTCAGAAAGGTGCCGAATTCTTGAAGCTTCATCCAGAATATGCCCAGCTGCTGCCAGATTCCTTCAGTGTTTTTTCACTCCTGATGTGGCTTTTGGCACTGTCCTTCCTCTTTGGGCACATCTTCCTGGCGCTGCGAAGCCGCCTCCGGTGCAACCCCGAAGTGTTGTTCTTCCCGGATAGCTCTGGGGTTCATGTACGGCACATTTGTCACATGCTCCGGTCTGCGCGAAGGAGGATGTGGATTGCCATGTTCACTCTCACAGATGATGTGCTGAGTCAAGAGATCTTGAATGCATGGGCACGAAATGTGGACGTGAAGGTGATCTTGGATGATGAGCAATGTCATGCCCTCGGATCGGATGCCTCCAAATTGTCCCAGTTTGGAGTGCCCTTGCTACTGGACTCGTCTCCGGCAAGGATGCACCACAAGTTCGCCGTTCTGGATGATTGCGTCTTGACTGGGAGCTTTAACTGGACAAAGCAAGCCAGTATGAGCAACTGGGAAAACTTGTGTATTCTTCGAGAGCCAGCGGCAGTGAAGCCCTTTGCACGTGAATTTCAATCTCTTTGGCATGACTTCACGAGAAGGGAGCAGAGTTTCCCAACCCGGAAGCGAGACGGGACCCCTCCCAGAAGATGAAGCGCTGAATTAGATGAGTTAGAGAATGACTATTTTAATGTCCATATGGTCTGGTCACAACAGCCAATGATATGAGATGTGAGAACTTTGTTGTACCTTTGACAGCTGGGCAATCTCAGCAAAGCTGCACTTGCCTAACTGAACCTCCAAGTTTCCCAGTGCGGAATGTGAGGAGAGCAAGAAATACTGTACCGTTCGTTCGATGTATTGTTTCATGCTCGCACACATGCCTCCCTACTTTAGGCCGTGCGGAACCCAGGTACTACCTGGACTGAGTCTGAAGTATGTGGGACCGGGACAGGAAGATCTGCAGATCGTTTGTTGGTTCTATCTCTGTTTCTGGTTTCCGGTTCGAAGGCACACAGCCGCGGATAGCCTGGCAAGTCAAACAGTTGAGGATTTTTCCCGGACTGAGCTGTACCACTCTCCGCCAGGTGAACGGATGAAAGCCTCATGGTTGGAAGATCATCCTGACGTGGTGAGACTCCTGGCACCCTGTGAAGATCAGCACAGGCCCCAGAGGCTCCAAGCGACTGGCTTCAGCCGATGTGGGTTTCCGAGGGTCCAATGAGGTTAACTTGATGAACACCTTACCTTCCACTGGAGTTGCACGGAGCAGAAGGCCTAAAGGGCCCTCACAATTGGCCCTATCTATGTAAGTAAGACAGCGGCCCAGAACCAGCGCCGGCTGCCGCGGCTGCGTGCCGCGGCTGTGCCAAGGCTCCAGCAGTTGTTGGAGCTTTGCGAGGGCATCGAAGGAGCAGGTCTGCCATGAAGAGCGTTTGTCACCCTTTGCCTCCGCAAAACGGTTGTCAAAAAATTGGCAAAGGATGCCTACCAAAGGTCAAAGATGTGAGCTGGCCAAAGTGGGGACTGGGACACCCTGTGGGTCAATGGTCCAGAGTTGACACTGACACTGCTTAATTCCAAGTTGACTCCTCTAGGCTTCTCACTTCCTGAAGCTTTGGAGGGGAAGAACTGCTGCCACTTGGTTGAATGAGAATCAGAGTCAAATTTGCTTGGAGAATTTGTTAGGTTTACATGTTGTATTCTGTTCAAGATTTTTGATGTGGCGAGAGAGGCAATTCAAGATTTTTGAAGTGGAGAGAGAGGCAATGGAATTGATTCAACACATGCAACTATGCGGATTGTACACGTTCTTATATACTACACGGGTATTGCCAGCTTGGTTCCCACAAATGGCATCAAATGGTGAGAGCTGACACGCTCACGCTGAGGCCATTCCCTACGATGCTTAATCGCCAACATGCAAGTTGGGACCCAAAGAGTCCCGCGACCGGCTTTGGTGATGGCTGGCGACACCGATGGCAGATGGAGATTGCACAAGGTATCACAAGGTCATTGAACTTCTGGAGATTCTTTTTGCCGTCACATTTGCTATTCATATTCTTCGTCCAGAGGCGTGGCGCCGCGCGGAATAAGGTGTGGGGTGCCGTGGGCAACCCTCGAGCAGAGGGCTCTGATTTCGCCCTTCTCACCTTGGGCCAGGAGTGATAGACTGGGCTGGGTTTGGAAGTATATGACATGCTCGGGACATGTTCTTCAAAGGACATACACCAGCTCTTCCAGTATATGTTGTGCTTTGCTTCGTTTTGCACCCTTCATGGCAGACCTGTGATGTTTTAGAGGAGAACCAAGAGAACAAACACAAGGCGGTTTTGTTGTTTATGGGGAGTGGCAACTACCACTCCGAGATACTCAATTTGCCAGAAGAGCGCAGAATTCTCCTGTGAGAAGCCTGCCCTCTCCTAGGAGATTCCACGGAGTTACTTGGAGATTGACCAATTTCTCTCGAAAGACTGGGACTCAGACTCATTCGATTTGGCTTTGTTGGAGTTCAGCTTTCAAGCTGCAAGACGCAAATTCAAGCGATGGATGTATGATTGGCAAGTCCCATAGAGCATTGAACTATGCGAAATCTCGCTGAACTCGCGACGGTCTGTCTTAGACATTTCTCGGGTCTACCCTTTTGCAGCCTAGTGTTGTTGTCAGTGGGGAACTCAGGACGATGTGAGCGCTCACTACGTCAGTCTGATTCCCGGAGAAGCCGATGACGCTGATGTTACTTTGGCTCCGCTTTGGAGCTTTCGAGTCTTGTGACGGGTAACCGGGTAACCTCAATCTAATAGCGATGGCCTCCAACCTAATAGCAGTTTTTGTGCTGCCAGTTCGTTTGTATTCTTTTGTACTGTGCTCAGGTGCCTCTCGCATGGAAGAGTTGATGAAGACGCTGCATCCGGAGCGGGGTTGGGACGATACTCTCGCAGCTAACAGGTAGGCTTTAGCTGTTGGAGGCCCTTGCAGTTGCAAGCCTTGATGACGAGCCTTGATACCTTCATTCCCAAGTCATTCATGACTTCAGGAGAGCTTGGCTCAATATCATCGCCAGCTGGCACGGATGCGCGTCACTGTGGTTTGGCGGGAGTTCCGCCGCCGACAGAGCTTACTCCAGGGCGCCCTAGGAAATCTCCAGGTGCCACCAGGCGCGGGAACTCTCTTGCAACATGATGGAATTACCTCAGTATGCTCATTGCCAGGGTACATTCAAGGGGTCAGCGTTTAGCAGGGCGGAATGAAGACACAGCGCTTTTCATCATGCATGTTTGCAAGGCGATCTAGCTCAGCAGGACTTGGATCGTTTGGTGCGGACAGTGCCATGGCTGCTTTCGGAGCAAATTTGCCATTTTAGTTTCTGCCTTACTCACTCCACGCCAGAAGGACAAAACACTACTTTTGTCTCCCACAGTTTTGTGGAATCTTTGCTTCATTCGAAGAGAGAATTAGTTATGGTGAGCTTGGATTCACTTGCGGCACCGACCAAGCTGCAAGAAGAGGTGCTTTTACACCTGGATGAGATCGGCAGCTTTGTGGCTTTGCTGGCAAGCTTCTTCAAGTGGGGAGCCCCAAGGTAGCCGAGGTGCCCGGCGGTGCCAACACAAAGGGAGAAGAGCCCCTAGTAGCATCCTGGCTCCTAGTAGCGATGCCCGATGCCCTTTGTTACTAGTAGCGTCCTTGTTGCTAGTAAATGAAGAACTGAATGTTGTAGTGTGCAAATTGGGCTGTGACACTCTTTATGAATCTTCTTGACATAATCCCAATGAAGCATTCCTTCTATCGCTGTGCTGCATGATGTCACGATACAGCAAAATCTATCACAAACTCCTTCAAGGCAGTAGTTTTCCGTCCAACACGAAGCTAAGTTTCGGATCAAGTTCTAGGACGATTCAATATGATTTTTGATTATGTTTGATTCAGGCTGCTTTGCACTTTGCCGTTTGATCCATCAGATTAGGATTTGTGCCACTGAAGCGTCGCCCAGGTCCGTTGATTTAGCCAGCTCTGTGGACGACAGCTTGGTCGGGTCCTCATCCCAAACAGGTCCGACACTGGACTTTGTTTGAACGAAGCATCCCGAGAGGCTCAGGTAGCAGCGTTAGTTCGTGTGAAGTGGGGTAATTCGGAGCAACAGGACTACATATAAGATGTACGAATTTATCGACTGTAATTATCAAATAGACAAATAGATGCTTGGGATTTGTTTAAGGGCTTCTCCGCTGAGAGCCAGAGTTGCAGTGATTCAAGTGTGTTTGGAAGAAGGCCCCATAAACTATTGCCATCTTCATAGAAAGGCCAAGTTGCTGAAGTTGTGTGTGTTCGAATCAGTTGGTGTTTGAACAATGTTGAAACTGGCACCCATTCCTTTTGCGATGTCCCTGGAGGACCAGTCGAGTCTATTGTCTTTGTCGCTTCAGGTCGGACACGAAGCACGGCCAGTGATTGACAGGCCGTACTTAGTTACTTGATGTCTAAAGCCATGGGGGCTTTCTCAGTGTTTCTCAAACTTAGAGCACTCCCTGCTTTTTTTCCATTTTTGGCAGATCGCAAGCTGGCTATGCGATGCACGTGGACTGTGGCCACAATGGACCGTTGGACGAGGCGCTTCAAGGGCCAGCTGCACGAAGCAAAAAGGACTTGTGTGTCGAGATGCTGTGCACTTTCTTCAGAACCTTCGCATCTACGCCTCTCCAAATCTCATCATGAAACCAACTTGTGCGAGACTTCTGGACTTTGGGTGAGCAAACGAGCCATGAATCTGCCAGAATGAAAAGCTCGAGATCTCCAGGTTGCCTTTGATTGAGCGTGAACAAGGTCTTGACAGGATTAAGCTGTCAACGTAGATGGTCGCAGGTGTAATATAGGACAGTTTTGATGTGAATCTCCTTTGCCTTTGCCCTTCTATGCCCGTAAGTCGTAATCGCAATATTCTTAAAGACAGTTGGTCCCACTTTTGAAGATTGTCTCCTTCAGGGATGTTTGGGATGTTTTACGTCTCTGGTGGCCCATGCCCGTCCCAGCAGTGATATCTGTCCGACAGCGACAGGTGGATCTTCGACAGCTGGAGCTCCATTTACGTGTGGCCAACTTCGGTCGCTTAGCCGTGTGAGCCGTGAGCATCCGCGAGCTACGAGTGGCCCGAGACTTCATCAGATTGCCAATGAGGATGCCTCGCCAGGCTGGCCCCAGCAACGGCTAGGCCAGTTTAGCCTATTTTCTGGTTCCCCTGGGTCGGGGTCAAATGAATGAAGATCAATTTGTAAAATCTTGTGATGCTCAATGCTCTTGGTCTATTCAACTTTGACCACACAAAGAAAGCGGATATTACATAGGATGTTCATAAGGTGATTTGGCACGTGCCACTTTTTTGCAACATGGTGAGGGAGACTCGTATGCACTTCAAGAACACACGAAGCAAGACTTCAATGAACATAGAAACAACTGAAATGACTTGTCAACCTTTGTTGTCTCACATCGGCAGCTCTCACTGAGTCCAACTGTAAACAGGCTTGATTCTTGGCCACTCGTTCGCTTGAAGCTTGACGCATTTTGATCTCGTGTTTCACCAAACCGTTAGATTTCCCAAAAACACCGGTGCGCTGTTTTTGTGTTCGGATCTGGACTTTTTGGTGTTCGCACATGGGTGCCAGGCGAAGCATCTATCACAACTGGCTTGAACATACTTGAGCGCATCACACATTCAAACACACATTGCATTGCTGCATTCATCAGGCACTATACCACGGTACCGTATAGTTGCATATGAAAGCTTTTGCCCACCGAGATTGCCTGGTATATCTTGGTGTCAATGTGTTCATGCAGGTTTTTTGCACCTGAGAAGCTGCAAGAAGTTATCCGATTTGAGACTACTGGAGATACGTTTGAGCCGTTTCGGCTGTCAACACGCACCTGCCCTCCTTTTGCCCCCAGGCGGGCAGGATCATAAGGAGCCTCGAAGAAGGTCTCTCAGCGGTTGTCCCATGCGCGGGTTGAAGCCTGGGGAGATATACCTAGATTTACTTATATAGTATTTTGGGTTGAGCAGAATTTTATATTTCTAGGACGGTCCAGTGGTCAGGTCATGACTTGTTTGGGACAAATCTGTTTCAGGGGATGTTGGAATCACTCAGAAAATCATGGCACGGAGGGACGTTTAGGAAGTCGAGAAGGGTTACTGTACTCGGAAAAGCGATGCTTGTCCAAACCTCCCTCTGTGGTCCCAACGCATCACAGATAGAGAACCAAAGGACCATAGGTTAAGGAAGATTTACGTCGACCTTTGGTCTGGCCTTTCGCGAGCATTCTCCTCGGACAATGACATGAAGCTCCTTCCTCTCCAGGCACGGGCCCATGGCACGAATCCCGGACTGCCAGGGTCACTTGAACGAGGCAGGAGGCAGTAACTGCAAGGAGCCCCAGTGCCCCCTCTCCATTCTTTTCTCCAGAGTGTTTACTTTCTGTGCATTCTATAGCATTATATAGCATTATCATTATAGAACTCGCTACTTTACGTAACTTGTTTATATAGACACGTCTGCTTTCATATACTTGCATTTCCGCTGCAGTTTATTCCATTTTTCCAGTTAATAAAGTTGGTTTGTTTGTTGGGTGTCGCGACATGTTTCAACCGTAGGGCTTTGACCGAGGGACGCAGAATATGATGAGAACATTTGGATCAATGGCAAGAAGGACATAATTTACTTTTTCAAACACTTTTTTTGACCTATAGAAAGACCTCAATGAGCGTAGAACGACGACTTGTCGAAGGTTGTTTCTGACATTTGCAGCCCTCAATGAGTCCGCCTCCCAGGCTTGACTCGTGGCCACTTGTTTGCTTGAAGCTTGATCCATTTTGATCTTGTGTTTCACCATGTTTCACCAAACCACTAGATGTCCGAGAAAATGACGATGCGACGGGCCTACGCACTATTGCTGAGATAGAACCCTAAAGAGAACCTTTAGAATGATTGCTTGCTTTTGGACTGCTTGACCTGGATGGAAGGGTGTATTCATGACAAGGCGAGGAAACTCCAAGAAGTCTACCGATCTGAGGCTAGTGTAGATATATTTTGATATATTTTGGATCAAGAGTTGAACACTGTTGCCGTTTCGGCTGTCAACATCTACTATAGTTGTCCTCGCTTTGCCCCAGGCGGGCAAGAACTCGGATCTACAATCGCATTCAGCACGGACTCAACTTGATCAGTGTAATGTCATGTGTCTTCAATTTCTTTTGTCAGGAGCATGGCAGGACGTCGCTTGGTTGCTCTGGATTCCTGCGGCTCTTTGTTTCTGATGCAGACGATCAAAAAGTGGTTTGCACGAATCCTGTGGTGAAGAGAAGCCGATGTAAACTGAGCATCAATACTATGAGAGTTCCTTAGAAACGGGAGAAGAATTAGAGGCATCTGCGATGCACATCAGATCGAATCTTTTTTGAGACTCCTCCATTAAGCCAGATGAAGTGTGCAGAACAGGCTTGTTGTGTGGATCGTTGCCCTCCTGCCCACAAAGATGGTGCGAACAATTTTAGCCGCCCTTTTGGTATTTGGGAGGTAGGTCCGTGCACAAACCGGTACAACCAGTTGTCAGACAATTTGTTTCTCATACCATTGGCTGGCTCAAGCACTTTTTTGCCCAACACGGAGTTTGGCGGTGTGGGTTTGCTTTTCCGAGGCTGAACCAAAGGTTTAGCCTGCAGACCGACATCACGCCTGTTCCGCCTGCTCTTTTTCCATGGCAGTCTCGGCTCGCTGGGCCATGCTGGAGCCAGCACCTCGCACCACACTCAGTCCACAAGTGCGCTTTTGGCGGGTGCCACGGGAAACAGTTCTCATTGCTCACCCGGGAGCCATGGGACTTCTCACCCAGACCGCCAGCGTACATCGGCAGCAACGCTCCTGGGGCTTGTGGCATCTAAGACCTTCGCGGCTCATGCGTAATGCACGGCAAGGCAGCGAAGGAGTCACCGCACACTGTTTCTACTGTTGGCCTTTGGCCTGAGCTTGCGGAGGTATCTGATAAGGTGATCCGAACTTATGTTGGCGTAGGCATTTGCATGGGATCTTTCTTGGCTCCTTGGCACATTTTGCCTGTTTTCCTTGACCTGAAAATTGCTGGCGGATCCGACCTTGCCTGGATTGACGGGGCAGACGTTGCCCGTCACGACGACAGCAATGTTCCTTGGGTGGCTCTTGGGCTCTCTAGGGCTGGGAAGGGCCATCGAGAGCTTCAACAAAGAACAGATCCTGGTTGGTGGTGCCTCAGGGCTTGTGCTCGTAGCACTGGCTACTGTGATCTTACCCGATTTGACGGCTGGGAATCTGATGCTCTTCACCTCGCTGCGCTTCATCTATGGGGTTCTCATGAATATCGTGGCAGTTCAATGTGTTCATGTCCAAGAAACCATGCCGGAAGGTCGGAAGAACCAGGCGGTGAGCGCGAGCATCGCCTACAGCGTAGTTGCCATTTGCTTGGCAGGTGCCTCCAGTTTAGATACTGATTGGAGGATTGAGGCGTTAGTCTGGTACGCAATCCCATTGATTTGCAGTCTTCAAATCGCCTTCCCACATTGGCCTCAAGTTCTCCAGTCCATCCCAATCTCTTTCAGTAAGAAGCTCGAGCAGCCAGCGAGTGAAGTTAAGAATCAGGAGATGGATCTGATGGATCCAGAAGATCAGCGCCATACCATTGCCTTGGCCATCAGCTTTTTGGCTTGTGGCTCTGGATTTTTTGGATCAAGCTATTCTGCAGGGCAGCTGTCTCCCAATCCCTATGAGAGCACAATGCTCCTTTCAGCAGCTGACATCCTTGGCGACATCATGGCTCTGAGCGCTGACGTTTGGGGTAGGAACAAGGTGCAGGGCTGCTGCTTTGCATTAGCCGCTGCCTGCTTGATGGTTTGCAGCGTAGGCGAACCGGGCAGCTTTGTGGTGTTGGCTTTTGCCATGCTTGGGCGCTTGTGTCTGGATGTTTGCTTCACGACCATCCGCGTGGCCGTGGTGGCGATCTTCTCGGAGTCTGCACAGACCACCATGCTGCCAGTCTGTGAGTTTGCCACTCGGCTTGGTGGAGTGCTGGCACCCTTCAGTGGAACCCTCCCCACGTCGGTCCTTTGCCCCATTTTTGCAATGGGCTGCGCGGCAGCTGCATGCACCACCATGACTCTTCCTGAGCTTGGAAGACACAAGCGCCTTTCAGAGTGAGTGGTTTGACAATATTCTTCGACAAGTGTTTAAAAGACCTGAAGGGCCAAAAAGAGATAGACCGATAGACCGAATAAAATATAGACACCATAGCTTCATGTCAACATCAAATCTTAATCTTGGAGTTGATAGTTTACTCCAATTGCGGGAAAAAAGGGGAACTAACCCCTGCTCTAGAATCTAGAATGGCCACCACGGCTATTGGTATAAACGAATGACCAGTGACCAGTGCCATTGGAGCAATATAATAATCCACAACTGTTATGGGGTGATTGCCGAGATCTCGTGCGGCTCATCAAGCACTCAAAAAAGTTGACCTGGAAAAGAGTTTAGTCAATTGTTACTAGTAGTACTAGGAATGCTCCTAGTAGCGATGCCAGGAGCCCCTAGTAGCGATGCCCTTGCTCCTAGTAGCTTCTTGCTCCGAGTTCTTGCTTTACCCGTCCGTTCACCCTTCGATCAACAAAGTCCATTTGTGAGATGACATTCCTGAGGCGTGCCAGTGGGTGGCTCCCCACAGAGCTATGCCGCCAATGTAACTTGGCAAACTGTGCTGAGGTCTTTTGCGAGTCAGAAATCCGGTTCACGCCTGCATGCGGATCATGAGACACGGATCGCCAGATAATGTCCTAACACCAACTGGCAT
Source organism: Durusdinium trenchii (assembly GCA_963970005.1). Lineage (NCBI taxonomy): Eukaryota > Dinophyceae > Suessiales > Symbiodiniaceae > Durusdinium > Durusdinium trenchii. The sequence goes on along the minus strand of CAXAMN010011001.1, from coordinate 217,431 downwards.
TTGATATCACTTTGAACTTGAAGCAAAGAAACTCCATGCAAACGCTTCTTGGTTCTTCACAGTTGCTTCTGGGCGAAGTGGGTCAGACACTCCAACAGTACTGGTATGTTTTTCCAAGCCCAGAGCCACCAGTGGTGAGTCAGCAACTATAATAAGTCTAAACACCAATGGAAGAGTGTCCGAGTATCAGACGATGTTTGCCTGAAACAGCAACAGGAGTTTGACACGTGGGCCAATGGAGCACTGGGCATGAAAAGATTAGACACCAGGAACGCATGGTAGCAAACAAACCAGGGAACCAGATTCAGTTGTTATTTGTCCACCTCAAGATGTTTGAACTAATTTCTCAAGCACGCCGGAACAAGAGTTCCGTGATTGATTGCTTCTGGGTTGTGGCTATGTCTGCTCCTGATTTCACATGCCACAGTCCATTATTTTGTGACGAATTTTATCCCAAGCCTTGAGGCTGGAAATACCTTCCGGCAAGTGGCTACGGACCTGGCCAATGAGCACTGGTCTCAGATGCTTGCCTGTGGAGCTCCGCATGTTGGCGGGACTGCCAGATTGGAATGGAAGAATGAAGTGCATTGTGCCACAACTTACGTGACCCTTTGCAGGTAGACTATGACAATAAATGAAGACCACATCTGAGGAGAGTCTGTAAGCACAACATCAAATATACAACAAAACACCGAGCACAGAAAAAGAACCGCAATAACATCACAGAACAACAAACATCAATGCCAAAAGAAGCTGCCTCCCACGGACTTGTTCTATTTTTGTTTGCAGTATCTATATGTGTCATGTCATGTGTCATTCTTTTTTCGTGGTTCATTGGCTTTTGTATATTGTTCTTGGTTGTTTCTTATTTTGTCGCTTTACTCAGTGTCCTAGCAGTTTTCCTGATTCCGCTGACCACAGCCAAACTGCAAAAATGGAACCTGGGATTGCTTTGTTGCACAAGTACTACATTTATTTTCCTTCGTCATTATTTTGTGTCTTTGTTTGTTTTCTTATGCTTTTGAACAATTTAGTTCTCGCCTTTTGTTTTTGAACTGTTTAACTCATTTTTTTCTTCTTCTACCTTTGCTTTGTATCACAGAGATAGACCAGGTAGACGATTCTATTCTTGCTCCTCATGCTGACAAGGGGTGCCGTATTTTGAGATGTGCAGCTCAACTGAGGCTAGTGTCACAGCTCACACAGGAGCGGCAAAGGTCACATGCCTGGTAGTGCATAATTTGATGAACAGTGAAACCCTGCCGGCGATTGTCGAATCATCCCCTTCCAATCGTATCCAATCGTGGTCCTATTCCATGCCCTGACCCGGAGGAACATACTCGAGAGGTTACAGCCATGTATCAAGAGGCTGGCGGCGAGCTGCTGAACTGCCTGATTGGGTCTGAGTCTTCCACGGTCTTCCAACAACGACTCTTGAATAAATCAAGTATATATTTGCTAATATTTGCTATGTGTGGGGGGATGGAGGGTGAGCTTCGGAAGTATATATGAAGTATCAGACTTGCCAGAAGATTACTCAATGGTTCGATCCCTTTCAAGGGATCACTTGCTTTCGCAATCTCTTGGCTCTTTGTAGGTGCTCGCCCTCCGGAGTGAGCTCCAACGTGTAGCAGAACTGATGCAGGCCCGTGCTGTGTCGTTGGAAACATAGGGCGTGGCTGTGAGATTCGCCACTGGAGTGTCGGTGTTGTCCCAAGTTACCATTGCTTTCGTGCACCCAGTGGCCTTGCAGAACTGATTTTGCACACCTATATAGCCTATTGGTCAGTCTTTGGACTCACCCTGCCCGACCAGGGCTACATGCAACGAGAAAGGCAACTTCATGACGCATGGCACAGAGAGGTTAGAATCTGACAGACGGCGATTTGAGATTGACCTGACACCTTTCTACACCAGAAATGCATCTGGAAAAAGTTGCTACAGGAAAGTCATCGTTGCCTCCACAGTCTCTGAATGTCGAGGTTTGCTCCATTTTGTTTGAAAACCAAGGAAATGATGGAGCAGCTCACACAAACTTATCAGGAGGTTGGCTTGGGCTAGGACATTTGCATTCCAGGGTTTTGATGAGCGTACTAGAGAGAGCGACAGAGAGAGGGGTCTCTTGATTCTTTCCGATCCGAGAAGTCGTGGACACACTGAATCATGACAGTTTGTTCCCGCTGCTGTTTACTGCAGGCTGAGGGGATGGGATTCTGAGATATGCTAGGATTCGGTAGAGAGGCGCTGCTTTTACACCTATTGAGCGCAGCAGTTAGATCCAAATAACCAGTCAGCTGCGGAGCAAAAGTGATCCGAAGCACTTCTACGACTTCTACCTAGTGCAAAAGCCACGACTGATTCGCCACCTGCCATGAGCGAAACGAGCGAAATCCTCACCGACCCGGACATAGGACGGGGGCCGAGCTTGACCATGAGAGATGAACAAGATCATCATAGGAACTGGAATGGTTTCAAGCAAGGGAACTGGAATGGTTAGGTGCTGGAATTTTCATACTTTGAGACAACCAGCTGGAACCGTTGTGGAGACCCAAGCACCAGGTTCGCCACAGAAATCCCCTAGCCCTAGCTCAAGCTCCTTGGAGCAAGATCCTGTGCCAAGATGGACAGATTGAGAGGTTGTTCATTTGTACTTGGATTTCTCTTGTCGGAGAGGCTTCAAAGCGGCTGAAAGAATATACCACCCCCTCTACTCACATATTTCGGTTCTGCTTTCTAGGAGGATAAATAGGGTCCAGGCCACAATAACCGATTTTGGTGTGCTTCTCAAACAAGACCTCAAGCGTCCTCGCACTGCCATTTTCCCTCAACAAGTCTCCACTGAGGCGAAGATGAGAACCCCTCGGGTGTGAAGGACTTTTTGCAGCGGACAGCTGCGTGGGATCCTTGCCTGAAGTAGTCAACCGGGTAGGCTTGTGGGTTCCTTGTTTTTTGCTGTGAGGCTGTGAGTGGGTGGAGAAGACCAAGTAACACCATCAGTTGAGTTTAAGCACCTCCTTGGTGGCCTGAATTCCTGTAGACACCGAGGCGAGATCACACCCGCTTAGCCAGCAAGTGAAGCGTGATGATAGTTCAAGCTCTTCAGAAAGCGATCCTGGTGTGTGGCCTAGCAGCTGTGTCGATGCCCTTTCGAAAGAGAACAGAGGACGACATTAGACGCCAAAATAGCTTCTTGTTACTAGTAGTAATGCCAGGAGCTACTATATAGTAGCTTCTTCTTGGTAGTAGTAATGCCCTTGTAACTAGTAGCGATGCCCTTTGTTACTAGGTTTGCTTGTCTTCCTTCCATCTTCCACCTTCAAAAGCCAAGATGGATAGGATCCTTGGGCTTTCATTGCTGACCCCCAGGCGTCCGCATGAAAGGGCGTGCAGCACTGCGGCGTGCTGTGAAGGCGATCGTGATGTTTGGTGGACATGAAGGGGTCTAGTAGTGTCCTTGCTCCTAGTAGTACGGCCAGGAGCCCCTAGTAGCGTCCTTGCTCCTAGTAGTGATGCCAGGAGCCCCTAGTAGCTTCTTGTTCCTAGTAGTGAATCCTTGAGTTGAAGCTCTGAGCTTGACCCATACTATCCGTTTTCCCCTCTCAACTGTGTTCATTGCTTCGCCCCTCCTTCCCTCTCTCAATGAGCGCTTTGCAATATTCACTGTAAAGCCTTTAACTTTAAGTATTGTACTTGGCATCATTAAATAAATGCTTCTAGCTGTGCGAATTGTTCCTTGAGGATTCCTCGAGGTTAATTTGAGCCTTTGTTAAACATAGAATGGAAAACCGAAATGAAAAGGGCACTCAGACACATCACGTCGCTGCAGGAGCGGAAAGCAATAGAAGAGATGCGGCGAGAGTCGATGCATGGAAAGCTGATGCAGGTTTTGACCAGCTTTTGGACGAGGTGCCCAGTGGCTACTCTTTTCTTTTCGGGTTGTCCAACTCACTTAATTGCAACTCGTGTGTTTTTGCAATTTGTAAAGTTAGATATTGATATTCGATATTTGGTGTGAACAGGGCAGGCCAGGCGCACTTTTGGACGTATGTTTTGACTCAAACACTCTTCCATCACTCCGTCGCAGGGATCAACATCCCGATTGGTCTGTGGCTGCAAAGGACATTTTGAGGAAACATGTCGATCAGATTCAAGGCCGCGAGTCAATGCGTGGATGCCAATTTGATTGATTGACAACATCAACGCCTGACGCCCACTATCCAAGGCGTCTTAAGACTTGAGCTGATTTTCTTTCCTTGCTTTCGCAGATACTTGTCGTGAAGCCAAGCGCTTGAAACACACGTGTGAAGCCTTGGCCTCTTGGCTCGGGGAATTGTTTGGTGTTTGGATGTCAACCAATCAGTCCAACCAGTTCATTGAAAGGAAGTCAGTTTAGCATGGAAAGGGAACACATGGGAAAACGCATCAGACACACATGCTAGATCATGCTAGCGGCTTGCTAGCAAGTCTTTACTCCCCTGTATGAAAGATGCATATAACACATGAGGGAACGTTCAATGCAGTAGCAGAGTAGCACTCATCCTCCTGGACATTGGCACGGTGCTGCCAGTTGAAAAACTAAGGTTCTGCTGTGTGCAGAAGATTATCAGACTAGATTGAAGAACAAAGTCGATGACGTGCAGAAGAAACAGATGTGGGTTACTCGAGCTGAATACCAATAGTTTTGCAGCTCCAGTTGCATGTGACACTGGATGCTGCTCATGTTGAAAGCACGGATACGGGTTTCTGACCATGGCGGCTCTGATGAAGCTTGTACAGAGAAGCAGGCTGCTGACGGCAATTTCTTCAAGCTGTTGACAGGGAACCTAGATCAGACCAGTAGGCTCCCTAGAGATTTGGAGGATTGCAGCATTCCTCAGATGACCTGCGAGAATCATTTGAAGCCTGGTCGATCACAGGCATAATTTCTTATTCACTTCTCGTTGTCTATGTTTTGTTGATCCCAAGGACGATTACAAGGCGCGGGCCCTGCTACAAGTCCCACAGCAGCCTCGCATCGTTCCCTACACAGGCGAGCATGTATGCCTGTTCGATTCTGTTCTGGCATGGGATCATGTATGTTCTGGCAAGCAGACATAGTGCGAGAGGGCGATGCATAGGCATAGACGCTGAGTCTTAGGTCAAAAGTGTCGTGCGGGATTGATGTCTCACCTTGCATGTTGCTCCCTCCCCTGACACCCGGAAATGGACGTTTCTACATGCACCTCAGATGGTCTTCCACCAGTGATCAAGCAGAAGTGCACGGAAACCGATCATTAAAGAGGTTGGCACGGTCCGAGTCGGTGGAAGTGCGAACGAACCGCGTCGTGACCGGCGCGGTGGAGGTTATGATCCAAAGACTGCGCAGACTCCCCGTCAAAGAAAGGCACCTGGGACTTCTGCGGCATGACAGGGCAATCTGTAGCCCATGATGTGCCTCTCACCATGGTAGCTCATGCTAGCCCATGAGAGCTCCTTCCCGATTGGAGAACCGATGTTGAAAGATACCGGAAAACTGTTGGGCTTCTTCAAAAATCCAGAAGCAACAACATGGCTCGTGTTAGTTTTCTTTCCAAAAGACGACAGATGGGCCTATCAAAACATCCCAAACACCGAGTTGCGTGTCATTTCCTTTCTCAACGACGTTTGAAGCAGCATTGCGACCAATTTTTTTGTTGTGCGGTGGCACTTTCGACTCAGGTTGTGAAGCTCCCAAAGTCTGGAGAGCGCAATCAGCCACCCTTCACCAGCAGTCCTTTGGTTTGCACATTTAATTTGAAGAGTGCATTGATCACTGCAGTGTGCTCAAGGAACTCGCGGCGCAGTAGGGCGGCTGGTGCTTCTAGATCAAGGACAACTATCTCCTCGCGGAAAATATTTGCAGGCCTTGGTATTTGCCCAAGTTTTTCAGAATTCATGCCTCCGTTTCTGCATCCTCTTGTAGACAAACACTTTCCATCAACAGGTGAGTATGATCCAATTGTTTGGGTGACAGCCTGCCAGGTTTGTACCCAACATGGGATACGACCAGCTTTGGAGCCCTTGATGGCAGGTGGGAGATGCATTTAAGGATCGATTGTTCGCTTGGTGGGACTGTGGGGTCTAATATGTCAGACGTAGAAAAGCAAACCAAAGCCTTGTGCTATCGTGGCTACACTTAAATGGACTAGTCTCGGAAGCTTCCTACATTTGAACATTTTTGGACCCTTCCGATGTCGCTCCTCCGTCGCTTTACCACGAGCTGTGCTGCTCGAGGTCAATCTAATAACTTGAGCATGGCAAATCAAAATCTGACAGATCACGATGTCCTGGCACTCCTACCAGTGATTGATGCTTGGCTTGACATAGGGGCAGGTTTGCTGGCAGGTCTTGCTGGCAGTTCATCACTGGCTCCTTTGGTTTCTAGACTATCAGAACGATGTGCCGCACATTTGTGTCATCAGTTGTAAGGCACCCTACCAATGTGTTCAACTAGTGCGGTATTTGTGCCCAGTGGCAAGCTTCATGTTGCAGGTTGTCAACCTGGTTTCCATTCCCTGCAATTCTTTGGTCTGAAAAGTACCGGAGGGGCATTTCCCAGGAAGATGCGCAGAATCTGAACGCCGTAAACTTCTCTGGGAACTCTCGACTGAGTGACACTTGGCTTAAGATTAAGACAAATCATCAGTCTGATCTTTGGGATCCTCATTTGTCCTCAGGATCAAGCGCTGATACCTTTGTCGAAAGCTTAGCGATGGAGTCCTAAGTGAAGGGAGTGGGCCACCAACAGGAAGAACGCAGCATCCCAAGTGGCACCGCAGCTACGTTAACAAGAAACAACTCAACCGGCCAAGTCACCAGCTTTTGAAGAATTGCCTCCCTTCCTTGCAGGACGTTCATGTCCTATTAGGTTGGGGACCCATTCCTATTAGGTTGGAGGCCATCCCTTCCAGGATACATCTATACAGCCAAATGTCTCGGTCGCCCGCCACAGAAAGCGGTCACCACTCGGTCTTGCCGAGGTTCCGCGCCTTCTCGACCTCGGCAGCGACGCTACGCCACTTGTCGCTGCAGGGTGTGGCCATGGGCCCGGCAGCGCAGCAGATGCTGGCAGAGCTGTGCCTTGGTCGATGTGATTGTGCAGTGTGTAGGGCACAAGATGAAAGACACTTGTTCTTGGAGGAAAGCAGGAGATCTAGTGATCCCTCAGAATTTCCTCTGCAAGAGATTCTTGCTTTTGGTGGAACCAGATCAAAGAGGATCAAAGAACCAAGATGGAAGGATGCCCTACTATGCTTACTTTTGGTTGATCGTGCTTTGGGGACACTGCTTTTTGACCGTAGGAGACTATTTGGAACCACTACTCCGGGTAAACTCGGTTCCAAAGACCATTGTAAATGTCGACAGATGTTGATAGAGTTGGATGCTTAGTCCCTGAACATAGTGCTTTACTACTTGTGAGGGCTACCAATGCCGGGGCTTTCTCCAATCGGCCCGACTTCCAGGCTCATGAGCCGTGCAGGCTTTGTGAAGCTGGCCTCGCTAGATCTCAGAGAGGCACTTTCCATGAAGGGTAGCGTATGATGGTTGGTGAAGACGCTTTTGTATGCATTTTGTCCATTTCCAACGTCTTGGAATGTCATTCAATTTTGTATCGGTTGCTGATTGCAGGTGTCACTTCAACGGAAAGGTTTCCAATCCTTGGCTCAGTCCATTGCACAACACCGCGGATTGATCCTTGCAAAATGAAGGCGAAGACGCACAACATACACATGATGTTCTTGAGGACAATTGAGTTTCATTTTGGTCCATGTTGCTTCCTTTCATGCTCTGGAGATGTTCTGTTTCTGTCAAAAAGGACGACAGAAGGTTCTTGAGTTTTGGCATTTTGGGGCTAAGGACAGACTTGAACCTCTCCAGCACGGGCTTTGTCCCCTGTGGCCCAGATGGCAAGTCATGAGCTTAACTGGTTCGATGCTTTTGGCCTTGTCTTTTTTTGACTATTATACGTGGTTGGAACGCCGCGAATACATTGCAACAATTAATGTGCAGCACAGACTCCTTTGATATATTAGAAAGCCAAGGACCTGCATTAGTTGCTTTTCTGCACTCATTATTGTGGATTAAATGAAGTCGCCAAACAAGTCATTGGGACCGTTGGTGGCTGAACATTTGCGCTTGTTGAAACAGTGTTCCGGTCATTTAGGTCCATTTTCCTTCACGCCTGTTTCACAGTTTCACGCCTGTTTCAGGTCTTGTTCAGGTTTCCCAAACTAAGTTTTCTGAGTTATAGGACGTTTCCCATATTCATTTGTCGCTTCATTTATGCAACACCCGATCAACAGTTTCTAAGGCTTGTTGATGCAGTGCCCACAATTGTCGAAGCTCGACCTGTCCTGGAACTGCTTAGATACGCCTCTCAGCTGCACTCATGATTCATCATGCCTTACCTTGCCAAGGGCCAAAAGGAGCCATGAGATGGTCAAAGACAGAGAAAACACCAAAACATCCTCGTTGTCCCAGAGATCCATCCCGTCATACACTTAATGAACTCGTACCGCGAAGCAAAGGCCAGCGCTACTACAGCTGGGTCAAGCATTGTCTTCACGTCGTGCTTTGCAGCATTTGAACTTGGCCGCTGCAGCACGAAGGCTTGGTGGAAATTGCTGAAGCCTGCTACTTGCCCTCACCCTTACTTAATTAAGTAGTCGCCTACTCTATTAAGTAAGGGCTAAACAAACTGCTATATAGGTATATACAACCTGCTACTGACGAACGGACGCAGGATAGCTCACGCTTCTTCAAGGAAGCTCCGCCGCCTCAGTTGAAGATTCGCTCGCACTATAAATTTGGTTCCTAGATTCATTTCGTACCCCTCGTCACCTAGACTTGACTGGTGGAGTGTTAATCTGGTTGGGGCGCATGAGTTCAAGGGAAAGTACACAAATTGTGCTGTAACTATCTAGAACTCATCAGTTCTTTGCTCTAATTTAAAAAACATTGTCACGATCATTGCAATATGCTAAAACCTCTTTGTGGTTACTCAGGGATGTTGGCTTCCAACTCCTGCACTTGTAGCCTTTGATCAGGTCCTCGACCGACCGGGATTTGCCTATTGAGCACTTTCTTGATGCTTGGCCAGGTAAAGTCACAAATTGCTTTGATCGAAACGGATCACTCTAAGAAGCCAGAAACCGTGCATGGCCACCAGATTGAACGAACTTTCATTCCAAGCACCTGCCCAAACATGGCCAGAAGGGAAGAGGAGGGCAGGTAGTACAGGTCCCTTCAGGCTCTAGTTGTTTTCTGTGTCACACTGTCACACTGAGGAGTTGCTTGCTATGAACCGTGCGCTGCTGCAGTTGGACATCTCGATGAATCTTGTACTGTGCATGGTTGGTGTTGGAGTCTCTAGTTGACCCAGCTGAAAGCTTTGGAGGTCCATCGCAGGTGTTTGGAGATCCCCTACAGATCATGTGAGCTCGCTGAGGAATCATATGGACTATCGTGCTGCTTTGATTTTAGAGGATGCCTTAGCGACTTGGCTGTAAGCACTCTCAGAACCTCTGGACATGCGGATACTGTAGAGCAAGGTCAGGTAGAGCAGAACTTTTGTCAAGAACATGTAGCAGTTGAAGCTCTCAGGCAGACAGGCTCTTAAACCCGGGGGTTTCTTGTCCTGTCTTTGTGCATGCCCAGGAGCGAACTTGCATCCGCACTTTGAGCTTAAAAGACAATCCTTTGGGCCAGACTGGCTTGCGGAGCATCCTCCGACTCCTGTGCGGTAAAGAGGCCATGTTTGCTGAGTACCAGAGCGGGAATATGCACAATATCACACACGCATACTTGGTGACAAGGGGATCACATGTCAACCTGTCATAGAATGTTGAACTATGTTTTTGGTTTTGTCACCTGTTATACAATGTGAATTGCACTTTGGTTGGCACCAGTGTGTTCCTCTAGGAAGGGTCAGGGTCACTTCTGCATGTTGGCAATGACCACCTTTGCAGTCTGGGCTATGCTTCTTGTCGATGAGCGGCTGCTACCGGGGAGGGGCTGAAAAGGAAGCAAAGATTTTCAACTTTGTGAATCCCAGCGCCTTGGCCGTCCCGGCAGAGAAAAAGAGCCGAATGGGGGGCAGAGTCTTATGAATTCTGATGGAATCCAACAACTGTTTTGTACAACTGTTCGAAGAGCAAGACTAGTCTTTGGGGAACGTGCTACCGGGGGGGTGGTTTGATGCTGAGGTGGCCGCTATGAGTTGGACTTGACGAGTCCATATGACCGCAGCTTGCTGCGAATGCTCTACAAGAAGTGCGAGAGGATAGGCGCGATGGGTCGTTGTCGTCGTTGTTGTCATGGTGGTGGTGGCGGCGGTAGCAGTATGTGGCGGTGGTGGTAGGTGTAGTAGTGGAGGTGATGATTTTTTTGTTGATGGAGCAGGGAAAGGGACACAAAAAAGGACGTGCAAATATTGCAAGGCCACGTGACCGGCATATCTTGCACCAGCTACCCCTCATGAGCCATCTTGAAGGAGGGGGGTACCCCGCGCATGTTACGAGCATGTAACGGAAAAGGTGAATGTTTGAACCCAATGTTTTGGAAAAAGTCGAAAAATACTACTAGTAACAAGAAGCTACTAGTAGCTCCTGGCCTCGCTACTAGGTGCAAGAACGTTACTAGGGGCTCCTGGGATCGCTACTAGGAGCAAGAACACTACTAGTACATTATGTATTTTTTCTTCTGAAAAACTTTTGCACATCTTCTTGTCGTGCAAGATCTGAAAAAGAAAACCGGTCTTTGCGAGGTTTTTGACCCCTCCGTTTTGGCCCTAGCACGCCTGAAATCCTTCTTGCCAGTGGCAGGGAGGGATTACTCGCACTATACCCGCACTAGGTCTACAGTCTACACTAAGTCTACACCTGGTCGGCGGCAGGGGACCCGACCCGTGTTACCCTAGCGGGTAGACGTGCGAGGGCCAAACCCTCTGGCCCAATTACATATTTTCGTCTACTTGCAGGAACTACTCTGAGATGTCTGTTGACCCCTCTTTCACAGTGAAAGAATGACGCACCTAAACTCAATAGTAGCTGCGACCGCCTAATGGGAAAACTGCCTTTCCAAATTCCAGAGCCCCACATACAAGTAAGGCTTACTGTTGGGTAGACACGGCGGGGTGGTTTGCAGCTTGGCGATGTCCAGGAGTGCCACAAGTTTTTGGCCACGAAAGCACCCTGGAAATATCCACTGAACTCTTGCGGAGCCAGTGAGGCATCATTTAAAGGAACAGCATTGAACAACATTGACGGAAACAAACCCAATGATATGATTTCTTGTGAAAAGACCAAACTGCCACAGGTCAAGCAGCCACTTCGGCATTTCAGGAGGTCTCCTTCAAGGGGCCATTCCATCACCCGGAGAAGAAAGACGGGAGATATCAGGTGCAGCACTGTTGGTCTAGTTGTTGAATGTCACCTTTGACTGTCAGTTTTTTCTTCCCGCTTGCCTGTTGATTGTCGGCTTGTGGTCGCTCATAGTGTTCTGGTGAGGCAAATTATGTGCCAGCTTATTTGAGATTAGCAAGTGGCCGTCACAACCAAGACTAGAGTTGACACTGCACCTAGAATAATTCGAGAAACAACGAGAAGTAGATTTTGATCGTATGCTTCAGGCGACATCCGTAGGGCATGTCATGATCAGACATGATGAATCTGGCAGAGAATGAACGTTGGTGAGACAGAAAGGGAATGATGAATTCCTGCAGTGACATGCAACAGGTGCCAGAAACTGGACGCTTAAACTTTACCTTTGCTTGTGACTGGCGCTTCAACGATGAAGAATGCTGGAACTATGGCCGGGCCATTCATTTGACACTTGGTTTGCTTTTGTTCTAGCGCTTAGCGCTTCGGATGGTTGAGTCCTCTTCGGAATAAGAAACAATTGGTTGAACACCTTGGACATGTGAGCACCAAAGCACTGAAACATGTTAGCAGACTGACCTCAGCATTGAGATTCTTCCTTGACACTGAGGAACTGGACCTCTCATCGCTTCTTCCCGAGGATCCACAAGACAGCGCAGCTCTTGCACCAGTGGCGCCTTGCAACGGATGACCCGGAGACACAGACCACCATCTTGGAGGTGCAGAAAGTGAAAACTCAAGCGAGACGGCTGACTGGGAAGAGTGGACGCCATTCAGAAGATGTGAGGGTTAACTACTGCCAACTCTCCTGAACTTCCCATCGTGAATCTAAACTGGCTGAGAAATCATGAATGAACAAGTTTTTGCAACGGATTCTGATGTTGATGGAAGACAATCACAAAATGAAGATCTTACAAGTACTGTTCTTTTGCGGGGCTGCAGGTCCTTGGCAAGGACTTCGTGGTCTCTTCTGCTCTTTTGCGCGAGATGTGCGCGCTCCAGCCGGACCAGCTCCCTGCGGTACTGTTGCTAAGTTTGCACTGAGTTTGCTCTGAGCAGTCGCATGTCGTATGTCGCAAAGGCTTTGGACGAGTCATGCCTAAGACAAGTCCACCGAGGAACAAGCTGATGCACTGTGTGAATGGCGGTATTTCGTCGCAGTACTTGGCGATGATGTGCTTCAGCGCAGATAGAAGATGACACAAGAACCAAGAGGGGTGCTTCTGTCACACCAAAGAAAGACAAGGAACATTGGAACATCAGGAATTCACAGAGAGAATGTAAAAGTAAAGCAAAAATACAAAGAGCCATGCAGTCATGCATGCTTGCTTCTTTCCTTGTAACACCTGAGGATGGCTCCAACGGTAAAGACTTACTTGCGAGTTGTGGACTCGGTGAAAAAATTGCTTCTTGGAAGCCATGTAGTAGATTTGTTCAGCGTGTCTAGCACAAGTATATTGCCAAAATGCAGCTGGGAAACTATCTGAGCTGGCGATGCACTCAGCAATTTAGCTGTGGGTCAGAGCGTTTCGATCAACCCACAACATTGTGCTTCGTCAGTGTTGGGCAACATTGTTCTTCAGCTTCTAAATCTAGTTGAAGTGGTCAAGGGCACAAAAAGAAACAAATCACTTCTAGATGATCTAGATGCTTTACAGTGCGCTCCCAAGGATCTCCTGGACACCTGAGAATCCCACAGGAAACTACTACTTGGATCTGGCGAATCCAGCGGATTTCGCGCTGTCGGAGCAAATTCTGGTGCTCAATCACTGGGAGATCATGAGTCTGGGACGAAGACGGTTGTTGAAGAGAAGTGTTCGAGGTTTCTTGTTGTTGAGGCCTTGGGGTCGTCGTTGTTCTTTTTCTCACCTTCTTTGAGAAAGCCCGAGCCAGCAGCACAAGGATTGAAGAGAACTTGGGCTACGTTGACAGCTCGCAGTATGGCAACCGGTGCCATTTGCGAAACATGTGTTACGCCGGCCGGAAGCTGCCATTCCAGGAGAAGAGACCATGCTGTCAAGTTGGAGTCATTCAAGTAAATAGCTCAAGAATGATAAGAACGATGCCATAGAAATACAGGTATAGTATGTGGAGAATCGTTTCTGTGTTGGGTTTGGTTTCGTGTGTCTACTGACTCTTGCCCGTTCCAAGTGTCCCTTTGTCCCTTCCTGGAGCTGGCCAAACATTCACAACCAACGATGAGACATTGACCTGGACCTGGCAACTTATTACTTCTATCAAGTAGCCAAAATCTCTCACGATGGACATAAAGCGCCCAGCGCCTTCAGGACGTAAAGCAGTTCATTTTGCCCATGTCTGATAGCTTCAGCTTTGACTACGTCAGCTGCAAGAGGCCCAATGGCACGGAACCAACCTTGGCTCCTTGTCAGTAGCTCTAAGTGCTTTTTCTTTGCAGGGGGAACACAATGCTTTTATAGCTGTAGCTCAGTGATTTTTTATGAGGTAGGTTATTTTTGATTGTTTTTGCATGAGCAAAGACTCAAGTTCTCCTCATTTGCAGGCACCTAAATACTTTGGATAGACAGGAAGAGATACATTTGGCCTTTGTGGCCTTTGTGTCCAAGGATGTTGATGAATTTCAGAAATTTCTGAAATCCTTGGCAAGGCAAGGACGGACCCCGAGCACCCCACCCGCCAAACCCGAAAGATGGGGATTGGATGCTTTCATCCCAATGATTTGCAAGATGAAGAGGGCAAACTATGGCAAACGTTTTTTGCGGTGAGATGTTCGACTGTTCGACGAACGCATCTTCTTTGAGCTTTGCTTTGCTTCGATGAGTTCAAACCAACCCGATCAACATGTAACTCTATAGGTCGAGCCTCACGGATTTCGTTGGATTTTGGGGCTCCACAGGATACTATTTATGATATTTCGGTTACTAGTAGCTTCTTGTTACTTTAGTAGTAATGCCCTTGTTACTAGCAGCGATGCCCTTGTTTCTAGTAGCTTCTTGCTACTACTAGTAGTAATGCCCTTGTTACTATTCATGTTCCATATTTCCACAATGTTCCCATGTGAACTCTTGTCTCCTCAAGGCGAAACAGTCTCGATACCAAGCTGCGACTCCAAGTGCTGCGCAGTGTCGGGTGGCTACTGTACCTCAAGGCCGAGGTATGTGTTTGTTGATTGATTTTTTCAAATGCAGAGCTTGCGGTATATAACTTGTGTTTTCTGAAAAAAGATGTGCAAAGATGCCCAGATCCTACGTATTTGCATCATGGTCCAAGATGCTGCTGGTGCTGACATGGTTTGGGGACATGTGTTCACTCACTCTTGCGAGGGCTGTCTTCTGTGTAGAGTAGCTGACCAGGAGCTTGTTTGTAAATTGGTAGCCAAGCAAGTTCATCATAGGATATCATAGGTCCATAGTCTTGGCATTGTTTTCTATTTACTTTGAAAAGACTGGCGGCTCAGTGTTCTCCAGGCGTATCAGCTGCGCCTCCTCTTGGGCATCTTCGAGGTAGGGCATGTTGTCCGGTACTTGTGGAGATGAGGAACGCCATGCCAAACCTACTGTAGGTGTTTATCCGAAGGAGAAAGGAATAGGATGGAATAGGTGTTTATCCGAAGGAGAAAGGAAGAAAGCTGGAAGACAAGCCAAAGAGCACAAACGAATTGTTGTTTGCCGACCTTGTGAAGTGCCCAACACATCTTGAGGATGAATTCCGATCCATCTGTGCAGCGACCTGGATGAGATGAGCGGCACCAATGTGAATTCCATGGAATTCCCCAAAGTTTGCTTCCATAACAGTTAAGCAGGGTTGAAGGTACAGCCAATCGTCATCGACTCCTGAGAGAAAAGCATGAGAAATGTCATTTGGAAGTCAAGGAGACTTGCAGCACCCTTTAGGCATATAGGGCTGGCATCTCACCATTGACAGGCAAAGTTTTACGATTCTGGATATTCTGGGAGCCCCATGTTCTTCAACCCTGCCCCCTTTATGCCCCCTTCGCTTCTTATACTTTGCTGCTCTGCCCATGTAAATGTATCGCCAAGGCCAGCCTTTTGTTCCGTGTGGTGGACATGCAAAATGAAAAGATCTTCCGTGGCTGGACGATGGGATTCGTTGGAGTCGAAGAACATTTTTATATTGTACGGCACCACCAGGAATTTGTGTGGGCTCAGAAATGGATGACAGCAGCAGCAGCAGCAGCAGCAGCAGCAAGGATTTAGTGCATGTTGCCACAAAAGGCACAGGGCACCACAATGATGGTCCCCCCAATACATTTTAGAACTGTTTCCTGGCCCAGAGGTGCATTGTCGGGAACGGTGAGAGCTGTTGTTGCGCCATTTTCAACTTTCAACATTGTCATCGATTGAGAAGGCCATACCAACCAATTAGATATTAGTACAGACACAATTTCTCAGACATTCCGGACATCTCCACATTGTCACAAAGATCATTCCGGGGATTTTGCAAAGGTCTATCGGCAAACACGGCATGACCTGGACTGACAGGTTGCGCGTTTGATGCAACCCAGTTCAGCCTGCTTCAGAAGAGCACCTTGGTATCACCGAGCTCTGGTAGAAGGTTCGGTGAGTTAGAGGTGCTGATGCATGCTTCTATATATATATATACATTTTCAGAACACAAAACAACCCACAGTACTCTTTTCTTCCCGACTCTCGTTAAGTATGCGCCGTATACTCTTCGTGAGCAGAAACTTCTATCCAATGAGATCATCGTTGCTCACGGCTTTTAAGGGGGAATCAGAATGACAGAATGTGAACTGATTTTCCCAGCCGTTGCATAGGGGTTGCTGGGGAGCTCCAAAACTTTATGCATTGCCAACCATGGATTCTTGTACCCACGCGTAGCGTAGCAGACAAGCTTGATCAAATCAGCTTGCCCTACTCATTACATGTTTCCCTCAGCACTCTGAATCAGGTGTGGGTTATTTGGCATGTTTTCCTTACATCCAGCCAGAGCAGTGGACGGCTGCTTGGCTGTGCATGGTGTGGGGATGACGTCTGAGATTCTGCTTCGATCTTCCTTTTTTGCCCGCTCCCTCTAGTAGCGATGCACTTATGACTACTAGCTTCTTGCTACTTAGTAGCGATGCACCTGTTCCTAGTAGGACTTTCCCACAGGAAAGTTAATGTTCACGATAGATCCGATTCCACCCTCTCTCTCAGAAGATCCTGCTGTTATATCTACCTTGGTCATTGGTTTGAATTTGGCACAAGACCGTTGGCTGTTTTCAAAAATATGCTCTTTCGGCTTTCGCCCAGAGTGCATTTTGAGCTTAGGGATTGTTTTGCTGGGATATTGGATGAAGGTGTATCAGCTTAGTTGGCGGGCACTGCTTAACGTGTCAGGAAACCTTTCCAAAGCTTTCATCGTTTTCAGGATCCAAATGACCCCCGCCCCAAGTCTCAAGCATCTTCCATTTTGGGCTCGCAGCCACCCCGAGTTCAGATTCGTCATGATTCGTTCCCTCACTTGGCTCAATGTTTGGCAACCAACATGACCAAGGCCGAAATATCTCAAAGTATCATCTTCATTTATAGTCATTTCATCTATTTCATCTACAATCAATCCTGCTTGGTTAGGTTCCGCTAGTTTGCGATGCGAACTGAGGTAGACCTGGATCTGACACAATATGACCAGCGTCGCGTGGTGCAGTGCCTCTGGACCTTGGCCGAGAAGGAGCGCATGGACAATCTCACGCAGATTGTTCCTTGACATTGCAGCTGAACGGTGACTGGCGCAAAGTGAGGCAAACAACAAAGATGGACTAGTCGAGACTACTGTAGTAACAAGAAGCTACTAGTAACAAGTGCATCGCTTCTAGTAACAAGTGCCACGCTAGTAGTAACAAGTTGGCTCATTGTCAGAAATCCGGTCTGTCCCCCCCGCCCACGCTTTCATCTCCTTAGGTTTACCTCTCGGCAGAGAAGGTCCAGTTGAACAATGCTGACTGGGTTCCGCCAATCTCTTGGTGCTCTGTAGAGAATGTGCCAACCTCTGGGCACATGAAGGCGGTCCAACTACTTAAGTACATGGGAAAGTGATGTTCAAGGGTTACATTGCACAACTGCAAGCTACTCGACGTCAACAGGAAGAACTTCAAATTGATTCTCATCGATTGATCGTGATGATCTCACTGACTTGCAGGTGACATATCGGGGTGGGAAGGACATTATGTCGTGGCCGACGCGAAAGAAGCTCTACGAGACTTGACTGCAAGGCGAAGGATGTCCCGTGCAACAACCGTCAACAACTTCTTGACTGGCACGGTTTTCTTCACTAAATCGAGAACCCCCCAAGAACATCTACATGGACAGTGGGCGTAACAAAAGGAGATTGAGACAGATGGACGATGTCCCAGTTTTGGTCCATTTGTGTCACTGCTTCTCGGCCACAAAAAGAAGGCATGTTGTCTCTAAGACCTTAAGGACCTGTGTGACCTTGGCTTTACTTGTGTCAAACCCAAACATATGATGAGCACACCTTGTGTTTCTCGGCGACCAAGGAGCAGTTTACCCACGGCCAGCTACAAGGCAGCAGTGCAGATGTCAATTGGTGGTCGTCGCTGAAGGAAGCTCCCAAAGAGGCCGGGTGCTGTAAGATGGGCGCTGTGACTTTAGGGCCTCAAGAGGGTCATTTTCAGGATGTGTGATGTATATTTATATATATTGATATATGATATATATATAATCTGGATGTAGAAAGGGTTGTTGAGGGTTCTTGGCTTTTCCCCTCCTATCCAAATCAGTCTTCTCTAATTCTGTCTTCAAAAGCTGTTTTGATGGCTTGGCTAGCGGGGCAAAGATGCCTCTTCACGCACGTTAGTGGCTTCTTGCACAGGTGGTGCAATTCCTGCAGCATCTTGACGGCAACGAAAAGGTTGAACCTGGTTTGCATTCGCAATTAGCGAGTGAGTGAGTGCACGCTCGTGTTTATCATCGTGACAAGCTACTGTACAGGTTTGACCCGAAGCTTACTTGGCACAAAGCACAGAAGCGCACGCAAGCACAGTTGCTTTTCCAAGGCTCTTGCTGCGGAGGTTTAAGGATTTCGACCAGGCCACATGCAGGGAGCTGCTTGTTTTCTACCGTCAAGGTGTTGCAGGTCAGTACAAACAAGTTTCCATTGCTGGCGCAATCAGTATCCACAATTTTTTGTACACCGTTTATATACACCGTTAACACTGTTTACACCGTTACACTGTTTACACTGTCTACACCATTTTCAGCCCACCTATTGTCACGTCAGGCACTCAGAAAGTTGACCGCGCTCATTTTGATCAGAAGGACCTTAACATAAGTGCCTGTAATCAAGAATGGGCACGGTGCTGATAAGAAAAGGAGATGTAGTGACAGGATGAATCTCAGTGGATCGTATGCACCGTCTACACCGCTACACCGTTTACACCGATTACACCGTTGACACCGAATACACCCTTTACACCGTTACACCGTTTACCCGGATCACAGCGTTTACACAGGACAATCAGCGTATCCAGTGCAACCAGTGTAATCAGTGTTTTTACAGCGTAAACGGCGAAATCCGCGAAATCCGCGTAGTCAGCGAAACCAGCACGACCGCCACTGCCAGCGTAGCGGACAATCGTTCGCGGACACGCTTTGCCATGCTGATTCTCAACGTTTCTTGCAGAATGGTTTATGAAATACGATCAAAGCACGCATTCCTTTACTTCGACAGGCCTTTACTTTCATCGACGGAGTGAAAGGTAATGGCGTGATTAACCTCAAGGAGTTGACGGCAGCTTGCTCAGCTCGTAGTGACTATGTAGTGAAGTCGTGCACATTTTGGACTTGCGGAACCCCCAGGGCAAACTTCACCTGACAATCTCCAAGACATACACGATTATATGCCATTTTTTCTGGACCAAGGAACGTGTGCAGCGGATGGGCTACAAAGAATTCCAAGGTGTTTGTCTGCAGTGAAGCAAGATTGCACGTTTTGGCGCCTACAAACATGTGAGAAGTAGCAAGAATTCGGTGGCCTAGTCAGAAGCTTGAGAGTTGGAACAATTTAGGTTGCAACGTAATTCAAGCAGCCAAGAAAATGGGCAAATGCGTGAGCTATCTATCCTGAGCATAGATGCCGGGACACCTCACTGCTTAGACGGCCTTCTGCAGGCGCCGCGGCTGTGCCACTGATTCAGAAAGTCTTCCGCTTCTTGGACCCTGACAACAGCGGAAGCATCTCGCGCAAGGTGAACGGGAGATGGGGTGGAGCGGTTAAACATGTTTCCAAACATATCAATTAACCACCATAATTTTACTATTTGCTCAGTTGATGTTTCAATTAACTATATTATATATATATATATACTTGTATTCTACAACGGATATGTGAGGCCTCAAAGCATGCTGTGATTTTGGCTGACACTTCTGAGTGCGCTGCCTTTCCAGGAGTGGTCAACCATGTCGGACTTGCAAAAGGAAGTGCTCCAGCAGTTAGAGGAATTTGCAATTTTTCTCCATAGCTTCCTGGCAGGCAGCAAAGTGCGCATGGATTAAGTGAAACGCAGGAGTCATGTTTTGCTGTGATGTGCACAGATTTAGCATCTGATCGGTATTTGCTTGGAGCCATTTTTCATCCTCCACGAAGGTCGCTTAAGCAGAGAATCATGGAGAGACCTTGTCATTGTCCATTACCTGCTCATGTACCCACACTCCTAGGAATGTATCGGTGAAGCCAGTTGAGAGTGTGGGATTTAATGGGACAGCCATGTTTGCTCTCTTTTCCTAGCAGAAGTGCAGCTTTCATGCGCCATCTCAGCCCCTTCAGCACGGCTTGGATGTTCCACCAAGGAGAGTTCCCCTTTGCCAGAGATGGAAAGTTGCAGAATGTTTGGCCCTTGATCGAAACTTGCCAGAATGCTCACGGGTAAGGGTTATTCCGATGAAAGGTAGCTCTTCAAAAGGAGAGCTACAGCAACCATTAAAGCAGAACCCACTGAACAGCACCCAGTTTCAGGCTCTTTGAACTATGACTCCATGTACTGTAACCTCTATTTTTGGTAATGACTTAGGGGCGTTTTGCTTCTTAACTTATATACATGTTGATCGCATCCGTTTCTTTCTCTCCCAAGCAAACAATGTGTATTAACCAGAGTTTTCACTGCGAGTTTTCGTCGAGGATCGAGGTGGCCTGGGCAAGATGCCGCGGAAGCGATTCAAAGCTGCGCTGCAAGAGGAGCTGGGCTTCTTTGGTGCTGCAGGCGGTGTGAGATGGGACATGTACAGGATGCCAAGGGGCTTCTCTTATTGGAAGAATCTATTTCACACATTTACACAATGTAAATGACATGTTTTTCGTCAAGGAGCCATTGTTTAGACCTCCATGGGGGCTGCAACCCGTCCTCGTTGTGAGTCATTCTTGACTTGCAGCAGTGGTTTTGCCCAAGTGACCGAAATAGATTTAGGTCTTCTGACCAAAGTTCTTTATTTGGAGTTTCATCCTGTTGCAGTTACCGGCTTTGGCAGCGAAAAGAGTCGTTTCCTGGCCCGTTGCCCCCAATCTGCCAAACGAATATCCTGTTGTGGAGGTGTCCTCGCGGAGTTCTTGGATGTTGATCAAAAGGCTAGTTGGGAGTGATGGACACATGTGGGTAACAAGCAGCTTCAAGAGAGAAGGCAGTTGCTCAGCTGTTGGTGACATCACCCAGTGTACACACATATGGTCTTTGCATTCTGGAGGATGTGTGAGCTTGCATTATGTTTGATCTAGACGGACGCTTTTTGCTCCTCACTTGGATGTGCATGCATTGTTGAACTTGTTGCAAGCGGTTCATGATGCATTGTGTAGAATCCTTTTTCTTCCCGCAGTTTTGACAGGGCTTTGTCTGTGCTGAAGACTTACTGCAGTTGAGCCTTGGTCTTTCAAGCAAAAAGTGTTCAATTCCGATGGTGTTGGGGAGGATTGCTTGCATGCTTGCATGCTTAGCTCAGCCTTTTTGCAGCTTCGATGCCATGAGTACAGCGCAGATTCGCTTGCGACTAGATTCATCAAGCATCTCTTAAATTTGGTCATTGTGGGAGCCTGATTTTGAGACACGAGCTACTGTCTGGCGCGGCCTGATGGTTGATGTTGCTTGTGACCATCATCCCCTGTTCTGCCAGAATGTTATTGCACTCTAAGCTGAGGGCATTTCTTTAACAGAGTGTGCGCCTAGCACATTGTTGATAGTGGAATCAATGCACCATCAACTTTTATGTTTGCAAATGGGGATCTCTCCGTATCTATTTTGCCACTTGTACTGCACCATGTACGTTTGTTTGGGTCAACCCTGCATGTTCTTTTGTATGCACGCGCCAGCAGCATGGGTAGCACTGTAGCACTCCGACGATGTCCCATGCTGTTTGAGGAGGCGATTCACGCGAGGGCCGCGCTCCCACAGCTTCAGCGAGCTTGATCCCGAGACGATCAAGAGCGGGGTCATTCATCATTACTAGCGGAGAATATCAGACGACATCATGAGCCTTAGACCAAAGAGTTCCAAGTTGCTTTTGCTTCTGTGGCGCGATGAGGAGGCATGCATTTTGCACTTTGTGCTCCTGCCATCTTTCAATATTTAATCTAAGTGGACAAGCTTCGTTTTCAATGAGAGCGAACAAACACTACAGCAATTGGGTATACTGTTTGTATAGTTCCAGAGACCGAAATTGTTTGAGTCGTGAGTGACCATTGGAAGCAACCGTCGTGCAGGAGGGAGCCCACCCAAAGAAAAGGAGCACGAAGGAAGTCAGTGATTTGACGGGCCAAGAACTGTGAAAAGCGAATCTGCACGAAAGAATCAATTTCCAAGGCGGAGGAGAAAAGGGTCTTCCTGCAGTTCCAAAGAAATGTCCATCATATGCCGTGGCCAGCCATGGTTCTGTGGCGCCAAAAACCACTAGCAGTTACCGGTACCCTTACAGACGATCCCATCTCCTGCCAAAGTGGTCAGCAGTTTGGCTGACAGCTCTTGCAGAATTGCAAGGCTGATACTTGATACAGTTAATGGTTGGAAGGCTTTTGCCCTCATGAGCTCAAAGGGAAATGCGCACTAAAGTGCGTCTATACTTCTTTTGATCTATGTGCTTCGGATCTGGCTACATGAATATGCTCCGGGCAATGTTAATATATTTGAGAGCTGCCTGTTTTGAAGTGGTGTTATGTCATAGTGGGGTGTTAATATGTAGTCTTGTTTCCTAAGCTTCAGCTGAGTTTCCAGCGCATTTTACGTGTGGACAAAGAGCGAAGGTTCACTTCCATCTACCTTAATTGCTTTCACTTTGCACTTGCAATGCAAAACTATTTGTGATACCTTCCTCCAGATGTTTGCGAATGATCCTCGCGTTGCCACACCCTGGCTAATAATTGGTGCTTCATCCAAATGGATTGCACTCGTGTCTCCCAAAGGGCGATGAGCTAAGCTAAGGTTCAAAGACGAGCTTTGGAAAAGGATCGCTATTGCCTTTCTAAGGATAGCATGTCCTTGTCAATGAACATCTTTTGCTCAGATAAATATACGGAGAAGTGCATAGTACATTGGTACCGTAGGATGCAATGCTCCCCAATCTTTCGTTTGAACCAAGTCTTGTCCGTTTTCGGATGAATATATACCAGAATCCCAAGCTCTGACTGCTACAGTCGACCAGAGCAGTGGAATACCGGCCGAAAAGAGATACAACATTGTGCCGTAAGCTTGGTAGTAACAGGTGCCTTACTAGTAGTAACAAGTGCCACGCTAGTACAGGCCACATCTCACTTCCATGCGGCTCATGCTCAATTCAATGACCATGTGCGCACCCCTGGTGTTCAGAGAGCTGACTAGATATCCTTTGGATTTGCGTTTGATAGGCGTAGGCCAAGGTTAAGATGCTGCAGTAAGAGCGGGATAATGGATATGATGTTTTTTTTTTTTTTTTGTCTTTTGCAGTTTGCTTTGGCATGTACTTTGATCAAGCAAGAGACATTCATTCTCTTATGTAGATGACTTGTAGAGTATCTCCTGTTGCATACCGGTTTTCTCAAACCCTGAAAAGGTGAGAGACATGATAATGAACAACCGACAAGCTGCATACAAGTCATACAGATGTCCAGCACAAGCTATGTTCAAGTACAAAGTAAGATTGAAGATGTGCTGTTCTTTCAGGCGCATAGCACTACTATGTTCGGGCTCTCAGTTGGCAACTTTGGTAAGCAGCGGAGATGAACTAATTCCTTTTTTGGCGAGAACGCCTGTGTCACTTCTTTCCCGGTCATTGACTGTCACACACTTCTGTGAGGGACCACCATCATAATAAGGGCACTGGCACCAGGGTTTATCTCTGTGGGTCTCGTCTTGGAGGTCCAATTTAGGGATATCTCAATAATAGAGACACGGAGCAAGGACGCTACTAGGGGCTCCTGGCCTTACTACTAGTAACAATGTTCGCTATTAGAAGTTCTTCTCATGAAGTCCTTTGATTACAATGAAGCAGCTCAAAGTGCAAGGCTGCGCAGAACCAGCTCAGGTCGCATCAGCAGCAGCGGCAAGCGCTGGCAGATCCAATGCAGCGGAATCCAGAAATATCTGGAGGGCGTTCACAGATGTCTGTCAAATTAGCGCGTTTGATTTGTCAAGTTGCATTGTTGAAAATTGAAAAGGCTACTGCTTCTTGAAAAGGAGTAATTAGTAAGGATAGTCAACTCCATGATGTCCATGGGCCTTGAAGAAGCCCAGAAAGAGAACTCGTGCTTTCTCTTGAACGATGAATTCAACGCACGACTGACGTGACCCAGGCGAGATACCGAGATGGAACTGCAAAGGACCAACTGCTGTTCACTGCACAACCGCTGAATTGCTGAGACGGCAAACACAGAACGCCACATGTTACAACTCCAATGCTGAAATGCAGACACGAACCGTTTACATTAGGTTGGAGGCCATCGCTTCTAGATTCTAGATTGGAGGCCACCGCTATTAGGAGGGCGCCATCGCTATAAGACTGGAGGATGCATGTTGTCAATTCATCCGCTTCTTCGGAGACATGACGGCGTAGGTCGAAACTGTGCTGTCCTAATGCTCCGTGGCATTTTTCAGGATCAACGCTTTGCTGGCACAGCCTGCCATACCCCCACCGGAAAGCATGCCTGGATGCCTCAACTGCGATGTTTATTTTTGTTGTTCATGACAATGAAACAAACCTATGGGAAGGGCCTCCAACCCAATAGCGACAACCTAAAAACAATGTTTAGAGTTTATTTTTGGTTGTGATGGAATCATCGGTTGAGTCAGCAATGCTAGCCACCATAACAGTGTTGGATGTGTGAGGACTCTTTTTCAGGATTGATTTGACATCAGCCAAGGTATCAGCCAGGATTGCCGAGGACGCAACGACCTGCAGCTTGGCAAAGGCAGATGAGAGTTGCTGCGAAGCCGAGTCGTGATGGAGGGTCCCTGGTCGGAGCACGTATATAGGCGCATCAAACATGACAGTCCCCTAGCCCGCGGTTCCCTCGTCTCCTGGTACACTGGTCCCCTGTTCCGGGGTGGTCCTTTTTCCCTTGTATCCATTAATTGTTTCACCTGTTCAATTTTCTTGATCCCTCACCCCCACGTGGGGTTCATGACGTTCCAAAGCTGTTGGGGCTTGGTCCATGAGAGACGGCGCCACAGCCCACGGATGCCCACGGTGTACAGTTGTAGTCACTTGAGGTCAGAAGCATGGCGCCCACTCGACAGCTGAACGTTTGAGCAGTTTCACTCAAGGCACATCGGGTCAACCCGTCTCCACGGCTTGAGGGCATAGGGCAAACGAGCTCGAGGCAGCTTTCAATTGTCAGAAGAAACGTTGTGGAAAGTCAAACGAGCTGGTCTCGATTCTGGATTTCTGTATGGTGTAGTGTAATTCTGACTTTTCAGAGGGATTTTGTGAGTCTTTTTTCATGTTGATGTGACATGATGACGTGATATATTCATGAAGCTCATGCAGAAGGACCTTTTTTTAGGCTTAATTGACTGATTGCAGGCTACAGGTTTTCGTCCGATCCTCTCATCAATCTATGAAGGACAAAAGTTTGTTTTGGCTGTGGCAGCCATTTGTGCATTTTGAGGTCACTGAGATTCAATGAGAGTCTGGTGCAAGATGTCCAAGTCCACGCTTGGAGGACGAGACATGTAGGCCAACGACCGTGCGATCGGCAAAGTCCAATACAGGACAGTGAACTTGTTCCGAAAAATGTGCCGTCTTGTCAGATGCATTGCGCAGTATGGTTTTGCCATTGATCAAATGCCGCCTCTCTTTAGTGTGTGAGTAATTAGAACGGCCTGATTCTGTTTGGCCACTGACTGCAATCGCCTTTCCTGGCTTAAGAGAGGCGCTCGTTAGTACGCTGTATGCCTCTTGCAAAGCTCGCACCGCTGCTTTCAATCTGCAAGCTTGTTTGAAGCATTTGAACACTATTTACACATGTCAGAAGACGCCTGCAGAAGGGACGTTATTCCTGGGGGTTAATACTGTATTCCATTGTAGTCTCGCTGACTTGCGAGCTTAGCAAGTGGGCTTTCATAGTGCAGTGGTGCCTGCGACTACCGTGAAGTAGTCAACGTTTCGATCGCAATGGCGTTCTTTCATACCATCTTCATTGAGATGGACGATATCATTGTTCCCGTTCCCGTAGACCGGCGCTTGGAGGATCATGTTCTGAAAGGGGCAGCTAGGCCTGATTATGTCCTGGAGACCATTGACCATTACCTTGTTTCAGCAGGTCCCTCACTTCGGACAATCCGGGTTGGAACAGTCGGAGCTCGCTTCAGAGCATGTTTGGTCGCTCGCCTTTGAGGTGGCTCCAGTTTGGTTTAAGATCGCTGGATCAGTGGACATCTCTCCAGAATTTCACAGCCCTGTCCCTCAGGTGGGAACACCGAAATCGTGCGTGTGGTGAGACTGGAGAACCGAATTTGTTAGCGCAGGGAAACATCTAGGTCACCGTCACCATGTTCAGGGTTCGGTACTTGTGCTTGCGTTTGTTTCTGGCGTGAATGTCATGTTGTGAACAACACAGGTAGTCATCACATGCTATGTTCATCGTAGTTGCATAGGTGTTGAGCCTTTGCGTAGTTGACTTTCTGAACAAACCTTTGTGTCGGCAGGCAACCAGCTCAGGGCCTTGGGCGACAGATTCGGATACTTGGCGACGTTTTCCGAGTGCCTCTTACGCGCTTCCAGCAGACAAACAAAAAGCAGGAACAACAAGAAACAGATTCGGGTACTTGGTTGACTGCTGAAAATTGCACACGAGGTGTAAGGAGGTATGCAACCAACTTGGTGACAAGTTAAGTGACTGATAAAGGTTCTTTTGCCCAAAATCATAAGGAAGGAAAGAAAGCAAGAGGGGCCATTGTGGCATGTTTTGAAAGAAAGCTGCGAAGTTGCTCATGCTGTGTTTGTCTTTCGATTATTTTTCCATGCAAGAACCCTCTACTCACACAGAAACTGATGTTTTCCAGTATTCTTGTTGGCAGATTGGGCGCTTTGCTTCAACATGCTTCAACCAAGTTGCTACTACTCCATTGGACTGTGCCAAGGAGCAGAAGAAGTACTCTGTGAGTGTCTCCTCGACCAAAACGTCGGATGCTCTCCAAGCCGATGCCAACTCATTGAGTTCGAGCCACTCATTCAGCCAGGCTTCAGGACCAGGGGCAGGTGTGAAAATCAGAGGTTCAGGATGTGCAGGCTCGAACCTATATCAATCTATGGCCTTTTGTTGTTGTCGATGTGATGTAAGTAGTCTCTCATGAGATTCGGTGTACTCAATACAAAACTCATGTTGGTTTGAGGAGTCCTGGGCTGCTCAACGTATTCTTGTCAGTTGAATTTCCTGATTCCAGCAATGGTTTGTCTACAGAAATCACGCGCGTGCAAGGTGAAGATGTATATGACCACATTACTGCCTGTGTATATATTTAGGCAATTGCCACAACCAAATTGACTTTCAGACTTCAGTTCAAAGCATTGCAGAGTGCTATACTATACTGAGTACTTGGCTGTGGCTATATCAAGTCAAGAGTGCACAAGTATATTCGTCATCATGGACACTTTTTTGCTTGCAGTGCTAGAGCGGTGGAGACTGTACTCTCATGTACTCTCCACAAGTTCCGGGCACACCTGATACATGTCCTCTCTTTTGACCACCAGACTTCAGTGATCAAACACCCAAAGTATCCCAACGTGTAGAACAGCTTTGGTCCATCGTGATCGGCAAAGAAGCAGCGCCCAGGTGATGGTCATGCCAACTTTCCAGACTCCAAAGTGCTGGCTCTTCCGATGCCATCTATGCTGGAAAAGCATGTGCTCAGCTCAGACAGCGACAGCTTGCTCAAGAGAGATCCAGTGTGTGTGTGTGGTTTACTATATCTCCTTCCGCTGAAGCTGGGAGGGGCAGCTTGATATGATTGATTTGCTCGGTTGGGTATAACCTGCGGGAGGTCTTGGGTTGCTGCAAACCATGCCGCTTCTACCGACTGAAAGAGGAAGGCTGCAGACTTGGCGAGACTTGCAAGCTTTTGGGCCGCATCCGGTCAATCCAGAGAGGACGCTTTGGACACAAGGGTGTAAGTGTATGGGAAGGGTCGTAGTATGTCGTAGTAAATAGTAAAGGAGGATTATGAATGATTTGGACATGATAGAAGTCGAAGGGGATTTGGAAACAGAGAGGGCCTTGGAAAATGACAAAAGATGATTTGGACACGGTAAGGGTCTTGGGAAAGAAACTATGGATCAATAGCAAACTTTGCAAATCATGCAAAGGGCTTTGGAAGCCCTTTAGAGTTCTTGGAGGTAGGCTGCACTGCAGTACTTTGAGTGTCGACAAAAAAGAGCTGTTTCATTTGTATATATATATATTACAATATTTGATTTTACATTGGCATTCAGCCTCAAAAGCCACTTTGTAACAGGATGCTGGGCTGATCTTGAGTGGTGTGTGTGGAAATCATTTTTTATAGTTTCTATTTCCCCAAACAGTTTACTGTTAGGGGTTCTCAATTCTTTCTTAAGGTGTGTCCGCCCTTTGTGTCGCTGCTGGTGTCCGCCCTTTTCCGCTGGCCATGTAGCACTTCTATACATTTGTCTCCCAGGTTTGTCGCTGCTGGTGTCCGCCCTTTTCCGTTGGCCATGTAGCATTTCTATTCATTTGTTTCCCAGGTCTGTCACTGGTGGTGTCCGCCCTTTTCCGCTGGCGATGCAACATTTCTATTCATTTGTCTCCCAGGTCTGTCACTGGTGGTGTCCGCCCTTTTCCGCTGGCCATGCAGCATTTCTATTCATGTGTCTCCCAGGTCTGTCCCTGCTGGTGTCCGCCCTTTTCGGCTGGCGATGCAACATTTCTATTCATTTGTCTCCCAGGTCTGTCACTGGTGGTGTCCGCCCTTTTCCGCTGGCGATGCAACATTTCTATTCATTTGTCTCCCAGGTCTGTCACTGGTGCTGTCCGCCCTTTTCCGTTGGCCATGTAGCATTTCTATTCATTTGTTTCCCAGGTCTGTCACTGGTGCTGTCCGCCCTTTTCCGTTGGCCATGTAGCATTTCTATTCATTTGTCTCCCAGGTCTGTCACTGGTGGTGTCCGCCCTTTTCCGCTGGCCATGCAGCATTTCTATTCATTTGTCTCCCAGGTCTGTCCCTGCTGGTGTCCGCCCTTTTCCGCGCATTTCTATTCATTTGTCTCTCAGGTCCTTTTCCGCTGGCCCTGTCTCCTTTTGTCTTCCTTCTTATCTCCCTTCTTGTTGATCATTGTGTATGCTTGTCCCTTCTGTTATCTTTTGTCTCCCTTTTTGTCTCCCTTCTTGTTGGTCATTGTGTCCGCCTTGTCTTCCTTCTTGTCCTCCTTCTTGTCTCCCTTTGTTTCCGGTCTTGTCTCCCTTCTTGTGGATCACTGTGTCCGCCTTGTCTCCCTTCTGTTTCCTTTTGTCGCCTTAGGGTTGCTACAAGCATCTCCCATGGCATGCCTTTTGTTTCCCTTCTTGTCGGTCATTGTGTCCGTCTTGTCTCCCTTTTTTCCTCGTGTCTGCCTTCTTGTCTTCCTTCATTGCGTCCGCATTGTCTCCCTTCTGTCTCCCTTTGTCTCCGGTCTTGTCTCCCTTCTT